>JAYESA010000005.1:280563251-281018739 GCA_036927795.1 Iris macrosiphon | reverse complement strand
AAAGAGAGGAGATAATGGAGAGATATAAATTAGGCATCACATGAAGGCAATTCTTAGAATTAAACTAAACCACTGACCTACTATTGATCCTGTTTTCTCTTCCCCTGTAATCTTCTTCCTACCTCCAAGCCTCGGCACTCCATTCCCTTATTTTGCTTCCAAAATCCACTCCCTTCACTGTAACTTCTACAACAGACACAGGTACCCATAAAACCCATACTTCCACAACCAGCTTCTCCACAATCATGACCACTATTGCAATTGTATTTCACACCAGTGCATCTACTGTCAAAGACTGACCTTCAAAAATAGTAAAATACCAACTAAAGGCACTTTGTCACTCCACATCTATCGCCACCAAAACAATAATATTACCACCACCAAAACAACTATCTATACAACTGTCCACAGCCAAGGATGGCAAACCCACTATTGCCACCTAGCATCATAGAGAGGAATATTTCAACCTCCTGCCTCATGTTTTGGCTACTACAAGTCACATTCTTTTATCTTCCACCTTTCTTTTCACTCTCTTCTTTTTGTTCCAACCTTCCCTTTCTCAGCAATTGATGGAAGAGTATAGAGTAACCTTGAGGCCTAGTTCTAAGAAGCCTTACCCACCCCCCCCCCCCCCCCCCCCCCCCCCCCCCCCCCCCCCCCCCCCCACCCCCCAGAAAAAAGAAAAATTCCAGCCCAAAACAGTGTCTGTGAGGAGCAAAAACTTCAGTTAATAAACCCCCAAGAGGGAAAACAACAAAATTGAGAGTTCAATACTCAAATATAATACTACATAGCATATATTGTACATTATAAACCACTTTTGTCTCTGTCCACGATTTCATAAAAAAATGTCACCAAATTTACAAACCCATCCTAGTATGTTCTTCATAATACGGCCATAAGTAACACCTTCATGACGAAATATCCCTACGATGTAGCCACAACCCCGTTCATGTGAGCAAGCCACTTGACACTCCTAATTGGATATAATATTGACCTGATAACCCTATTGAGTATTGTTCAAACCGTTTTTTTAACTGAACACAAAATCATCAAAAACCGTCTAGAAACATGACAATCATAGTAATAAACATACAAACTGTAGAAGCATAAAAACACTACAGATCGCATAGAGCTCATGCCACATAAAACATGATGGATACGCATAATATAATAGCCTTCATGCAGCTTGGACAATCAAGCCACAGAAGAGCCATATGCGGTTTGATCAAACAAATCGCAAAAAAGCCGCATAGTATACTATATGCGGCTTGAACGACCACAGAACTGGAAGACCGCATAAGGACCACATGACACAGATTTTGATGTCTGTCAGAGGCTCTGACACATCACTCTGAGACGCTTCAAGACTCGTGAAGACGCCTCAGAAGAAGACAACGGGTCACATCAGAGCATTAATTGCTTCGACAAAAGTGTCATGCCACATGTTCCCTCGTATAGGGCTATAAGACCCATGCGGCCTCGCAACATGCTGCCAGTGTCCATTCGACCAAGGCCCAAATGAGAGCACGTATGCGGCTACATGACCCATGCGGCCTTGCCAACAGTCGACCAGAGTGTCCATTCGACTAAGGCCCAAAACGAGAACACGTATGCGACTACATGACCCATGCGGCCTCGTCAACTTGCGGCCTAGTTGTTATGCGGCCTCCAGCTCACAAGATCTTTCCGTTACAACTGCAGAGATCTTCGCACAGTTGGTGCTGACTACGTGTCCAGCTGACCAAGTCACGCCTACAACGGGTTGATAACAACCCGAGATCTCATCAACAGCATATCTCAACCAAGACCACGTGGTAATCTGCCATTGGCTTAAGACAACAGTTGCATCCGCATTCTGTTGGAGGACCTTTATGCGACCACCAAACAGAGGCATATGCGGCACTCATAGCCCATCAGCACGATGACTATAAATAGGAGCAACTTGAACGTTCTAAAGGTCGGTTTTTTCTGCTTCAGAGAGAGACCGAACCAAAAAGTTGGTTGTCTGCGAATCAACACTAAAGGAAGAGAGAAGAGCTGCTGCATCAGATCGTCCACGGAGTAAAGAGAGTTACTACACTCCTAACCCTCCATCGTCACCTCCCAGAAAACAAATTTTGTACTTAGATTGTCTTATAGGACTCTTCTTTATACTCTCTTAGTTTGTTAATCAAGTCCAGTTCTCCCAGTTCTCGTTTTGATATTAAATGGCAAACACGGTAGCGACTCTGTTGGGGACATCCTTCTCCTCTGTTGAGAAGTCGGTGACGCAGTCCGATGCGACCAAGCTCAACTCGACACAAAAGATGCTGGTAGTCCACTTCGACCAGCAAGTGTTCGATGACATGCTCTCCGGAGACAACACGGGTCCTTCTCTGAGGCAAGCAAAGCCCAAGAAGACCCGCAGGACATGGTAGCAAAAGCCTCTGCGCCTCACCCAACTGCGGAGCATGCACTCCCCTTCTCTCTCCCAGCCGCAGGGACCACATATCATGCAGTCACTGTCTATTCGGTAGCCCTCTTCCAACCAAAAGGGTGCTCACCACTCGAAGACCCGCAGAACGTGGGTGGCCAGGCCGCTACGCCACACCCAGCTGTGGAGCAGATGCTTCCAGTCTCTCACTCTGTTGCCAATGACGATCAACGAACGAACACCCATAACGTCCACGTCTATGCGGCATCCCGGGCTGACGTAGAGACTATTCAGCATCCAGACTCTGGCAGAGAAAAACACTATGATGCCAGACGTCCTGGTGCTGAGGCAGCTTCTATGCGGCCAAGGAGGAGGCCACATAAGACTGTCCATGCGGCATCAACTCACAGCCGCAGACAGCGGGCTGCATGCGGCCCCAATAGCAAAAGAACCTCTGTTTTCGACAGTATCTAATGCGACGCAGATCCTATTCGACCCACTGAGACTGGTGAAAACCCAAAGCTAGACTTCATACTACGCGCCTGCGGTAGCTAAGCTGAAGAAGTTCAGGGCAGTGCGAGCCCGTCAAGCTCAAGCAACTGCTCATACGACCGACCGCCAACAGGCATCGCTGATTATTACGCGAGCCTCTGACGGACAGTTGTACAAGACTGACCCATGCGTCCAGCCCACAGGACCCAATGGACAGGACCAGTCTCAGAAGTCTTCTACCGGTACCTCGGACAAGTCTGTGTACGAACCCCAGGCCAAGAGCAATACAGCACCTGCACATCCGTGTGCCCGGGATACCCGAACTCACAAAGAGGATGCAAAGGTAAAACACCCTTCGCATGATTTGCGTGACGTGATTACTCACAAGCGCAAAGCAAGAAAAACAACTACGGCGTGTAAGGTGCTCTCTCCGAGGCACAGCTGCGCCAACATCATTATCAACTGCTGCAATAAAGCAGCAATACTCACAGACAATCAGTCGGCCTTCCAGCGACTGCATCGGAAAGTACCTACCCGGCAGCAACCCGGAGATCAGGTGCAAGTATCAGAGGAGGAGTTGTCCTTCGCCTTATACTACTCAACTGGAAAGCTTCCCGATGCCAAGGTAAGAAAGAAGTCAAATACCTCCAGTCCGGCGCTCTCTACCACTGCATCGCGAAAGCGACTACCCTGAGGGCTGACAACAACGCCGGCGAAAGGCGTCTTCCAGGACACCCGCTCAAGGAAGAAGCTGTCAGCCCCTGGGGTAGTTCTTCCTCAGAATCCCTGGGGGTTACACAAGCTGGGGGTAGCAATCCTTCAGAACTCTACGACAACCCGGCGTTCCGAGGGGATAGTGAATCTCAAGGGTCAGATGCCGAGTTCCCTAGAGGTAATCACCATCATCAAGAAGGTACGACTTCCAAAGGTGGGGGTAGCATTCCCTCTGATTCTGAAGAAGATGTAGCACTTTCGACTTTTCCTGAGGACATCGATTACGAGGAAGCTGACAGCAACATGCCTGGGGTTAATGCAGCATCTAGGGCTGGGGGTAGCAATCCTCCGGAATCAGAAGACGGTGCGATGATACCTACCTCCCCTGAAGACTGTAACTCCCAAGGAACAGACAATGACATGCTTGGGGATAGTCACCATCAAATAGTCAGAACATCATCTAAAGTTGGGAGTAGCATCTCCTTAGAGTCTGAACACAATGCATGCCCGTCTTCCTGAGGACAGTGCGACTTCAGGAACCGAAAAACGGAAGGGCTCGACGATCGCTAACGTCTCGATGCACCTGAGGCAATGATGCACACCATGAGTGCCACAATGCAGACTCTGGCCCAGACGATATCGGAGATCAAGGCAAACATGGTCTCTGCCACCCTCAGGGGCCCGCAGTAACTCTGCAAGCCGGGGGTAGCAATCTCCTGGTGATCAATGCCAACCCGTCAAGTGGTAAGGACAGTGATTCACAAGAACCAGACAATGACATGTCTGGGGGTAGCCTCCCTCGACAAGAGAGAGCAACATCCAAAACTAGGGGTAGAATTTCCTCAAAGTCCGAAAACGACGCAAAACTACCAGTTTCCCCGGATGACCGCACGACTCAGGTACTGGAATCCCCAAAGCCAAAGGTGACTCTCCTTCAATAACGACCACAACATTGAGATCTTCAACATACTGATGAAGGAAAACAAACTTCGGCTACCCAACATCAGGTGCCTAGAAGAGGCTAACAAGGTCGATAACACAAAATATTGCCTCTTTGATAGGTACATTCATCATCCAACCAGAGACTGCTCTGTGTTAAGAGATGTATCCAGCAATTGATCAATGCCAATGAGCTCACCCACGACTTCGAGGATAAGACGGTCATTGCGAACATAGTATCCCTCCAATTTGGCAACTTTCCACCGACGGAAGCCCGAGAAGGAGTGGTCCCAGCCCAGGCAACCAGGGAGGTCGTCAACCTCTTGTCGGCTTGCAACCGAGTAGCAAGCTTGTTATCACTTACAACCCCAAGAGGCGAGGACATCACTCAAAAACTGGCACAACAAATAGCATATTTAACGACCAGGTTAAAGGGGAAGCAATGCAGGCCAGACCGCAGGATTCTTTCCTCATAAAGCACCAATTGTAGACTTCGGATGCTCAGCGCAATTCGACAAGTCTCCCCATGCACAAAAGCTGTCTCGCATGATTCATCAGCAATGGTGTATGATAGGCAGCGCTCACGCATCCGAGCAAGTCTTCAGCGCAAGGACGTATTATCCTCCATGTGCACATGATAGTACTTCTCGTCATAACAAATTCTTGTGGTCAACAGACAGTGTTCCCCTGCGCAATATACAAAAAAGCGCAGCAAACGATGGTCCTCGACGTAGTAGACAATCGTGCGCACGTGGCACTGATCCTACGCGCACAACTCAGCCAACTCCCTTGTGCATACGTGGTAGTGTTCCTGTGCACAGAGCTCCTTATTCGGCACAGACTAAGTCATAGACAGTATTCAACGTAACAAATGATGAGCTGCCTCAGTTCCATCATTACAGCCAACAATCACTCCGTCTCATGTCGAAGATGGAATATGACATCCAAAAAGCTGAAGGTCTGAACTTTGGCAAAGGACGGCGTACTCCTTTACAATCCAACAGTTATTACAACAGCACTCGCAGAGGGCTAGGATATGGAGATGCTTGTACGCACCATGACTCACAAGACGGCCGACAAATTCCAACCTAAATGGGAGAGCCCGTTCATTATGGAAACCGTGTTTCCCAGCGGCGCATACCGGCTATTGAAACCTAACGACGACTTGCTCATGATGCCTATCAACGGCAAGTTCCTAAAAGAAAGTACTACGTCTAAACTAGACTTGTAGTCCCTTCATCCCTAGCGGGATGACCCAGATGTACAAATCAACTCTTGGTGCTTCATCCCCAACAAGACAATCATCTGTATCCAGGAGTCCCGGATACGCAACGGATAACGGATCCTCAAAGTCTCCTCAGCGGAGCAGTCCTCAGGTCCACTCGCACACTCCCGCAGTGACCACTCAAAAACCAATCTATTTATACGCTAGTCATGTCCATATCACCTCTGAGCTATCGTCCCATCAATCTCCCCAACTAAGCAACCTTCAGGTCTGTCTTCATGTTTGGATAGACCACACTCAACAAATCACTCCCCAGTGAGTTTTTCGGATATTGGTTCACGTTCATATTACCTCTGAACTGTTGTCCTAACATTTCTTCCCGACTGAGTTTGCCATGTCCAAGTGACCTCTGAGCAAAACCTCCCGGGTTTTGGCTATCGATCATCGCGTCCATATTACCTCTGATATCAGTTATCCCCACTTATTACCCGTACTCATCAAGGTACACCAGCGGTGTTAAGTCCACAAAAACTGCTACGTCCATATTACCTCTGGTAGGACTTCTCAAACCTATTACTTGCACTAACGTGCGCAAAAAAGTAATGGGCCCACAAAACCTATCATGACCCTATTACCTCTAATAGGGTTTCATCTCGAACTTATTACTTGCACTCTCGTGCACAAAAAGTAATAGGTCCACCAACCCCCCTCCCCCGTTGGGATGCCCGCAATGGAAACAAATAGTTCAAGTCCGCATTACCTATGAACTACTTTTCTTTTGCCCCAGTAGAGGAAAAGTCAGTTCATGTTCATATTACCTCTGAACTACGTCTCTCCACTATCCCCACAGAATCATATCTTACCATGTCCACATTACCTCTAAGTAAGATATTTTTAGAACTTTTTCATATCCACATTACCTCTGAGTAAAGTTCTGCTTTTCAACTTTCTACCATCACGTTCGCATAACCCCTGATAGTGCTAGTCGTTTCAGCTTATTATCCGTACTTAAGATACGCCATGGGTAATAAGTCCACAAACCTAGAGTTTGTCATGTCCATATTACCTCTGAGCAAACTTCCAGGCCTTGACCATCGATCATCACGTCCATAATACCTCTGATATCGATTGTCTTCCAACTTATCACCCGTACCCAATCCGGAGTATGTCAGCGATGATAAGTCCACAAAAACTGTCACGTCCATATTACCTCTGGCAGGACTTGTCTCAAACCTATTACTTGCACTACCGTGCGTAAAAAGTAGTGGGTCCACAAAACATATCACGTCCATATTACCTCTGATATGGTTTGTTTCGAATCTATTACTCGTACCCCAAGTGCGCAAAAGGGTAATAGGTCTACCCAAAATTCCCCAGTAGGATGACCTCATGACCGTAACTAACCTCTCAGTATGGCCATTGATCGGCTCACATCTACGTCACCTCTGAGCTATCGTCCTCACATCCTCCCCCGAGAGTCTTCCATGTCCAAGTGACCTCTTAGAAAATCTCTCCCTACGACTATCACCAGTCGTCAACTCAACTTATCACCTGTACTTAAATTTAAGTACGTCAATGGTGTTAAGTCCACCAAACTTGCCACCTCTGGCAAGGCCTAGTTCAAACTTATTACTTGCACTCGCGTGCGCGAGAAGTAATAAGTCCACCAAAAATTTTCCAGTAGAATTTGTCATGTCCTTCGCACCTCTGAGTAAACATTTCGGGTTGGCTATCGATCATCAAGTCCACAGTACCTCTGGTATCGATCGTCGTCTCAACTTATCACCTGTACTTAAATTTAAGTACGCCAATGGTGTTAAGTCCACCAAACTTGCCACCTTTGGCAAGGCCTGTTTTGAACTTATTACTTCCACACTAGTGCGCAAGAAGTAATAAGTCCACCGGAGATTCCCCAACGGAATATCCATAAAAAGCCACGGTATTGTACTACATTCATATTACCTCTAGTACGATACCCAACGCTGACACAAATGAATAGAAATACAGATAAGATAACTTTTATTTTTCTCTGCAAGGAGAGATTAAAAACAAAACTACATTTTCGGGGATTATCAAGACCCCAAGCCCGAGGGCAAAATGAAGGTACAAAAATGCAAAAAAAAACTACCGGTGCTATGAGTCGGAGCATAACTCTGCTATCCGCTCACGGAGACGAGCAATATGGCCGTCCAGGCACCTCCGAGCCCGACGCTCAACCTCTTGGGCCATAACCTCTGGATCCTCGTAGCAAGCGTAGGACTCGTGTCTGTCCTCTAGCTGTTGCACCAGAACCTCAACGCCAGCCGTGTTCTACGCTGTTTGGCTCGCCTCAGTACGGATGGCCTCCTCTTCCCGCTGGGCCTCCCGCAGCCTATTTCCCGTTGCATCAAGTTTAATCTGGAGCCATCTAATCTGCTCGGTCATATCCTTTTGTCGAGAAAGACACTCCTCTCTAAGATCGCCCAGTCGGTTACGCCTCTCCCGCAAAATTCGTAGATCATGCTGCAGGCACTCTATAGACGAAGCAAAGAAGTCATTCTCTGTCTCCACCTTCTTTGAGAACTCGTTATATTCATGGAAGATCATAATTCCCATGTCCATCTGCTAATATTGTTGCAGCTCTGTTAGACATTTCTCTACCTGCAGTTTATGGCCCATAAAGTTGGTCATCTGTTCAAATCCAGGAATACCCCTCAGATAATGGACTGGCCCTCAGCAAAGTGTCTTGCCCAGGCGAAAGATTTGTTGCGTTCCAACACACCCTCGATCCCCTTCTTCAAGAAGGGGTGGAAACTCCGAATAGAAAGTTTGACGGTCTCGTCAATCTCCTCCAATGTGGCCGGAGTCAAGGGCGACGGGATTGAAGATGAGGCCACAAGCGCAGCAGGCGGCACAACGGTGCTCAAAAAACTCGAAGGCGAAACAACAATAGAGGAGCAACCAGCGGTCCTGTCTGCGAGTCAATCTTTCATGGACGTCCGAAGAGCCTGGATGCCCAGTAGCTGAGCCGCAGATGCCGGAGTATTACCAAGACTGGGAACAGAAGTAGGGGGTGCCCCGCCACATCGGCTCCCTCCAGTGCGTCATCCCTAGATCGCGTTGCGACTGCTTCGGAAGGTGATATAACAACCTCAAGAAAAGGAACAACCTCATCACGACGGTTCACCTCCCCACTATCCAGAGAAGCTTCAGCCACAGAGACCCCGGCAACAACAGCTGGAGGAACAGCCGCCGCACCAGAAGAACCCACAAATGTCTGAGGGGTCCTGGACAGACCACGCAAGGTGTCCTCCGCCTCCAGAAGAACGGGGGAGAGATCCAGACCTCCAAACAAGCCCACCACCTTGTTCTTCTTCGACATCTTCCTCGACGGCCACATCCACAATCTGCAGGGGAAAGATAGGATATGCGGAACCAGAGCAACCGGTAATCAGCTTTACTCGAAGAATCGAAAGTTGAAGCCAGAAAATCTGATCTCCCGTCAAATTATAAAATTACGTACCAGAGGGAGGCGGCATAGGTTATAACTCGTCCAGCGATGTCATAGCCGTCCCCATGGCTTCTATGTCGTCCATGGATATGTGCTCCAAGGGGTATAAGGCTGCTCCGCCAAAACCGCATCCAAGTCCCGAGCCCCCAAAGTCTCAGGTGCTGGTTCTGAGACACCTACATCGAACTCTGGGGGAGATTTCTCTTCCGATTCGGCGTAAGAAACCACTGAAGCAGTTGCCCGCCGGGGACGGCACATTTTCTCATGTGTCTGCAAATGTCCAAACAGACTAGAAGAGAGAGTTAAAAAGAGGACCAGGAAGAATCAAACTAAGAGGATTTACGGATACCGCCATAGTATCTAAATAGGGTTCTGCTTCAGGAACCATTACTGCAAGGGGTCTTACCTCTCCGCTTGCGGTCGCCTCCACAGGGCGTTTGGTCTTCGCCACTGGTCCCGTCTCTGGGACCACATCGGTCCTCGCCTTCTTGGAGTAGCGAGCATGTTGGGTCCCAGCCTTCAATTTGCGCTTCACAACCGAAGGATCATCAGAAGGAGACGTCGTCTCCGGTTGATGTGTCAAACTCTACAAGCAGGGGCCTAGCAACCCCCTTACCCTTCTTGGATGTTCTGCGGCCCTTTTCCTCGGAAGGCATCAGCAGGGTGCCCTCGATATAACTCCTCTCCGGGTCAAAGTTAGGTGGCAGGACGTTGGCCGTACAATAATACTTGGCCGCGGTATACAGTATTCTTGGCACGACCTTGGTCGTTGGCAATTGGAACTGAACTTTGGTGCTGGTTGCATTATAATAACTCCAGACCCTGGCTCCATCAAGCAAGCTGCCATTGTATTCGAGGGAAGCACTCGGGTGGCCCAATAAAAGCTGAGAATAGCCAAATTGACGGACTAACTGACTGGGCAAGTAGGACTCCACGAAAACATCAGCCTTATTTTGGTACACCAGGCTTGGAGCCAGCGAAAGAGCCTGCCAGACATACTTCGAGGCCCGTCATCATAGTGAAACGTTTCTTTCGTCGTTGGTAAACTATGGCTCGGACGTGAAGGTCTAGCCATTCATGAAAAGGAGCTCCCTCCTACCAGCAGGGAAGGTGTCGCATCCACTTCATTAGCCGATACTTGCGGATCAAGACGTCAACAGCTACCATGTCTTCGTCAGTCCCGGGACTCATCAAAGACCCATGATGCAAGAGCAGCCACCCCATCAAGTAATGGTAGGGAAGCTCAATGCGATTGAAGTGACCTCTACCAAGGTAATCTTCGAACTTCGCAGCAAAGGTACGGAGGCCGCGATGGATGCAGCACACCATGGCATGTAGGAGGGTCAGCTTGTAGCCGAAAGCCAACTTCACAGCCGGTAAAATGAAGGTGCAACTGATCCGCTTTGTCGTGCCAGACCCGTCCGGGACTACACAATTGCACAACCAGAGCATCAGATACCCCGCCAACACGGCCTTCGAGGACAACTTGTGGGTATCCATGTAAAAATAACTGAGCTCCTCCTCGCGGCCACTCAACTCGTCAACAGGTTCGTCCTCCTCCTCCGAGGAACCTCCAGCCTCCTCACCCTCGGGGGCCAGTTCCCTCGGCTCCCGGATGAAATCAACTACTTCCTGGTTGGACCGGGGGGCCCGAACATGAAACTTATTGAACTCCTGCTCCGGGAAGAGGTAGCGAGTCCAAGTTGTGATGTGGGGAGAAGACCCCTCAATAGATTTCTTCCTCTTCTTCGAAGATCTCTGGCAAATGTCGTGGTGGCATAGCAGTTCCTGGTACACCGCCAGGACCTCGGGGTTCTCCGCTTCTAACTCCCCGAGGTTTTCATTGCTAGGGGTATACTCTTCGTAGGGCTCGTCGTCCGAAGTAAGCTTTGAGACGGCATACATCTCATGCAAAGCCAGGCCTATCTCGCCGCCAGGTGTAAAAAAGGTTCCCGTACGAAAATTGTACAGCTCCATCAGGACAACAAATAGGAGACGGTTCATCTCCAAACTGTAGCAGGTGCCCCTCACATAGAAAAACAAGGCTGCAACTATGAGCTCCCGCTCGGAACTTCTTCAGAATCCACTGGATCAGACAACACCAGGAAACGTTATAATGAGCCCAGCTGAGAGTCCGCAGCTGCCCCGGGGGGTAAGTTCCCTTCTTGGCGACCCGATGAAGGAAGGTGGCTGCCGCATATATGCTGAGATTTTGTCCCAGTTCACTTCCAACAAGACCAGGCTTCAGTCCCGGCAAGGAGTACGAGGGTGACTCCTTCGTGCTATAAAATTCTCCCTTGTTCTTTCTGGCACCACACCGGATATTGTCGAGGAGCGCTCCTTGTGGTTCAGGGGTCAAGTTCCAGTCCATCCGTCGTTGACCCATCATCACCTTCAAGTATGGTAAAGAGAGGTGACGTTCAAAGAAGGAAAATGACATCTCCGTCTCGCGAAACGTAAATGACAAGTTCTCTCTGGTCGCACCCATGCCAGAGTGAGAAGACTCCAAGACATCGTCAAACAAGAAGTACGGCTTCTTAAAAGTGTCGCTGCCATCCCCGACAGGGATCTCCCTTGCGTTTATCTAGCTCAGCAGGAAGGAGGGACTCTGTTCGCCAATCTTCTGCTGTCACCCAGACGAAAGATCATTATAAATCTGATCCTCGACAGTCGCAACCAGGTCCCTCAGATTCATGTTTAAGGATAGCACGTTCCGCCCGAGGACTAGCTCGCCAGAGAGTGCAGTGGGCAATGTCACTGCAAATCAAACAAAAGCACACGGTCAGATCATCAAAATCATCATATGCGGCCTAGGTACATATGTTGCCGAGAAGACCATGCGGCTGCAATATACATGCGGCACAGTCAATCATGCTCCAACTGTGCAAAAGTCTCTGGGTTCAGAACTTCACTTCGTCTTCCCCAACAACCTACCCTTGACAGGCCGCTGAACGTCGACGGGGAACGGCGTAGGTTCCGCCGCAGCGGCGCAGCCCTTTCCCTTGCTGCCCTTGCCCTTGCCCTTGGCGACGGCGGCTGAGGGAATGACTTTGGGAGCAATGACAAGAAAAGCAGTAAAAAGAAGAGGAAGAAGAAGATGAGAGAAGGAAAGAAGGATTTTTCTCTCCTTTGCCCCCATATATATAGACAACAGCATGCGGCTGAAGATGAGGCGGCGGCTGTTAAGATCCCGAGTCGTCTCGATCCCCGTAACAGCCACGGATGACGGCGACTCCTCGGTTATTGGGCTACTTTATCCCCTGACGGCGCAGAATCCCAAGAGATCTCCTCAGAGATCGAACCAAATCCACTCAAATTAATGACTTGACAGCCTGGTAGAACGTGCTATGCGGCAACACAGTCACGCGACAACATGGTTATGCGGCATGTCGCTCCTATGCGGCCAAAAGTGCTCGATCATGCTTCTTATTCAAAGTATTCCAAACTTGTCATTTTGGAAAACTTTGAAGGAGATTTTGTAGAAACATTAAAACACTACAGACCGCATAGAGCTCATGCCGCATAAAACATGATGGATACGCATAATAGCCTCCATGCGGCCTGGACAATCAAGCCACATAAGAGCCACATGCGATTTGATCAAACAAATCGCAGAAAAGCCGCATAGTGTACTATATGCGGCCTGAACGACCACAGAACAGGGAGGTAGCATAAGGACCACCTGACACAGATTTCGATGTCGGTCAGAGGCTCTGACACATCACTCATCACTCTCAGACGCTTCGAGACTCATGAAGACGCCTCAGAAGAAGACAACGGGTCACATCAGCGCATTAATTGCTTCGACAAAAGTGACATGCCATGTGCTCCCTCGTATGCGGCTATAAGACCCATACGGCCTTGCCAACATGCGGCCAGAGTGTCTATTCGACCAAGGCCCAAACGAGAGCACGTATGCGGCTACATGACCCATGCGGCCTCGTCAACTTGCGGCCTAGTTATGCGGCCTCCAGCACACAAGATCTTCCCGTTACAACTGCAGAGATCTTCGCACAGTTGGTGCTGACTACATGTCAAGCTGACCAAGTCACGCCTACAACGGGTTGATAACCCCGAGATCTCATCAACAACATATCTCAACCAAGACCATGTGGCAATCTGTCATTGGCTTGAGACAACAGTTGCAACTGCATTCTGTTGAAGGAGCCTTATGCGGCTACCAAACAGAGGCATATGCGACACCCATAGCCCATCAATACGATGGCTATAAATAGGAGCAACTTGAACGTTCTAAAGGTCGATTTTTTTGCTTCAGAGAGAGACAGAACCAAAAGGCTGGCTGGCTATCTACGAATCAACACTCAAGGAAGGGAAAGAGCTGCTGCATCGGATCGTCCACGGAGTAAAGAGAGTTGTTACACTCCTAACCCTCCATCGTCACCCCCAGAAAATAAATTTGTATTTAGATTGTCTTCTAGGACACTTCTTTGTACTCTCTTAGTTTGTTAATCAATCCAGTTCTCCCAGTTCTCGTTTTGATATTAAATGGCAAACACAAACTTCAGAAGACTCCACTAACAGTTCTCTAAGAGAACTTTAGAAATTCATCACTTTTAGATAGTTTAGCAACCCAAGATCCTAAGTTTTGCCCAGGAATTTTTCTAACACTACCTTACAAGTAGATATTCGTTTTCTAATAGGATCTTTCATTTACTAAAGTAACCTATCTTATTTTTTCAAAAATATCCCCTTGCATGCAAGGTTCGCGGTAACGGTATTGGTATCGGACCCTTCCTATGAGTATCGGATCGCCGGTATCGGTAGTATACGTTGGAGTTTATTTGAAATTGGCCACTAGTGACCCTGTCCCACCACTCTATGATGTGGCAAATCTCATGTGTGTATTTCAATATTTGAGTTGTCATTTATTGACTTGCACACATGGGGTAAAGTATCTCAAATGATTGTTGGGTGGGGTTATCTCTAGTATGCAAGGTTCAAATTCCACAAGAAAAATATTACTTTTTGTCATCGATTTTAAGAAGGATTCCCTTTGGAGCTAGGGGGTTCACTCCCTAGTTCCCTGTCCACGTTAGTTAGTAGTGGACGGTTATAGCTGCTAGGGGTTGGCTCCCTTACATAAAATTCTTGTTTTTGCACTCAGTGCATAATACAAGCGACGGGAGAGAGAGCGCAAAAAGTGCAGCATCCGCAACAAACACAGAGGATCATGTTCGTGCTTTATCCGACGTCAAGAGTTCACAATTCAAGCGTTCCAGAAGTTCTTCCTAACTTGCTGGTTTTTAGGAGCGGATCAACGGAAAGGACCGAATCTCACTTTGCCAACAACGAGGTAATTACTATCTTTTAGTAAGTGCTATAATGCGGTTAAGGGCTTTTGATCTTTTAACAACATATTGCACTCGGTGCATGTTGCTTAATCTTGCTAGGAAAGCACTTAGTGCTAGTTCTTAGCAATCTTCCACGGCAATCTTGCTAGTAGCACACTCGATGCACATGTTATGCAAGTTTGTTTGTTGATTTTCACCACTTCCGTGGACAAAGTCTTTACTCTTTAAGACTTGTACGGATTATCGTGAATTCAACAAAAAATATCGAAGGTTCCATATAGGAGTATCAGATTTTTCTGTATCGAAAAACAAACAATATCGACGGTTTCATTTAGGTATAATATTAAGTATTGTATGTGTTGAATAAATTTGAAACTGAATGAAATAATAGCCACCATTACTGATTGATTTACCTGCGATAAATAAGTTTTTTCATTTACATGCTTTTACAAG
The DNA here is from genome assembly GCA_036927795.1 of Iris macrosiphon. Lineage (NCBI taxonomy): Eukaryota > Viridiplantae > Streptophyta > Magnoliopsida > Asparagales > Iridaceae > Iris > Iris macrosiphon. The sequence goes on along the minus strand of JAYESA010000005.1, from coordinate 281,003,698 downwards.
GCTTATTTTTCGTTCAATTTTCTTTATCGAATTGACTATAAAAAAAACTCCAATGTCGGCAACGGTATCAGTCCGTATCAGATTAGGACATGTCAAACCGGATCTGTATCGGCTGTATCAGATGGGTATCAGCCTGCAAAGTGCAAACTATGCTTGCATGTCGAGTCAAAATCATTCCTTGTAACATCTGAAACAGTCTAAGAAGGTTAAATTTCAAACAGTTCACTCAATAGTTTCTAATCCAGTGAAGGGGCAAGCTTTAATATTGTTATATTAGACTTATCATTGAGAAATTAGAATCACACCTTAAGAATACTGGTTGTAACAGAAAAGTTCCCTTTCCATGAGAAATCTCAAGACGTCACATCACCTTATGGGCGGAGCCTCAAATTCCTTGAGACTATTAAATATAAAGTTTCTCTTCCAATATTAACCTCAATGCTTTGTTAACTTGAACAACAGAAATATGCAGGGGGGGAGCGCCGGAGCTAGCCATTCGACTCCGTGGAGGCAAATAAAAATTTTCAAAATCTTCTCTGAATTGAAGGAAGTAAAATGTCTATTTTTGGACAGTCCCTTTTAATGGTACTATATATGCAAATGCACATTGAACTAAGGCGTTTGCAAGTAAAAACAGATTAGACCACCTGTGGTTAATGATTGAAATTCTATAACGACGAGCAAAAAACTTCAGCCATATGCTAACATAAAATATGGTTCATACTTACAGTATTATTAACTATTCGAGGAAATGATGCATGGGATTTCATCCATTATACAAAGTGAAATGTGGTTTCTGTAATTCAAATTTCAGCTGGAAACTAGAGGGACTAATTACGAAGTCATTGGATTAGTAGGGCTTATATGCAAATAACAACTCTAGAGGAATGTACTACAGACACCCAAAGTTACAGGGTAGACATGGAAACAACAATAACAAGAAGAAAGCCTTTATCATCCCATTTTCTGGGAGTAGATATGGAAACTGCAGAAATATAAAGGCCCATATCCAGCAATGTTTATCATCCCTCTTTTTCTAAGGCCTGCCCTCTTTTTCTCTTGGCTCAGTTGGTTGTGGGGGCAGGTCTTAAGAGAAGGCTTATTATAAAAAAAAACTTGCTGCAAAACTATCAAAAAACCGTGGGGGCAGTAGACCCCATTCTCATGTTGATCCACCCTTGGAAGTATGACTGATTTCATTTCACCTTCTATTGGATTTTACCAGCTGAGGAACATGGAAACCTAAGATACCCACCAATCACAGCATGCCAGAGTAGGTGGAACAATCTTGTACTCAAACAGCCTCCTGGAACGCCAAAAGAAACCTCAAGCTCAACTCCTCTCTCAACAGAAGATACTATATTACTACATTCTTTTATGGGTAATATTTTCCTAATTTAATTATGAACTCCCAAAAACCCAATTGCTAGAACAAAACTCTAAAGAATGTTGCAAATCTATTGTGATAAAATCTATAATGCTTGGAAAAAAAAAAGTATGTAAGTGTGCAACTCGTCAACGGGAAAGAAAAAGGTGAAAACCCGACAAGTATTACACATACAAAAGAAGTACTCAAGGGGAAGTAGATAACTAGAGGGAGAAAAATTAAGGAATAAGTAAGTGAATACCGCCAGACTAACGTCCACAAGTATGAGAAAATATATTTGGTTAATCTCAGAAATCATGTATAATCTTTTAGCCACCGAAAGGAACACCCTAGTTGTATCTATTATCGTATAGCTTCACACGAATCCCAAAACTTGTTCAGATAGTAGTGACAACTCACAAGCCAAAAAAGAATACTTGAAGATTCAATTTTTCAAATCATATATTAACATCATAAACTATAGGTTCCTTTACAATGAGGATTAAGTTATCAGGAAATATCAAAAACTACCATCTGAAGATTCTGAACGTCCTCCTTCAGCTATAATCTCTAAGGGTTTAGATCGAGAGGAATTAAGGGAATCACAAGCAAATATCTGCTAGTTAGTTGCCAAAAGAATCTAAGGCCATCTCCAATGGGGGCTTCTATCTTCCCTATTTCTATGGTAGAAATCCATTTTAGAAAAAAAAAAATCTCCCAATGGTGGTTTCTATCCCAATTTATATCCTAGGTGGCGTTGATGTAGGATGAAAAATTTCTATGAGGGTTTCTACATGTAGAAACTCATAAAATTCTCCCACTCTCATAGCAATTAATAGTGTGCCCACACCATTAAATTGATCATTTTATTTTGTGACACCTAGGATAGAAATGGAGAACCATTGGAGAGTATTTTTTTATTTGTGCAATTTTTATGTAGAAACTCTACCAGCTATGATAGAATTTTCTTAAAGTGCAATGACAACTGGATAAAAACTCAATTTTAGAAATTCCCATTGGAGATGGCCTAAGAGATCTACGTAACTAAGAGATTTACGTAACAAACTTCGCCCTGCCACTTGTAACAACTTCACTAATTGATCTCTGATAAATTATCTTCCTTTATGTATACCAATAATATGGATATGGTCCACTAGAGACATCCTCCCAGAATGAATTGGGTTCCCTGGAGCGGATAGTGACCACATAGTAGTAAGGGCCAAGGGGTGCCATAGCAAATAGCGGATATTGGATAATATACTGGAAGATAATGAATGATATGGACATATAATGATATATGGTTTTACAACTAAAGAATGATACATATGATTAAATTTTGCACAACATGTTGCAAGTTCTTATAATTCTAGGATATAGTAGGATCATGACCAAAAAGAAGGATAATATTACAATAACAGATACCACTAATGGATAGCTGAACCATATAACTGTATATACTATCTAATTAGTATGATGCATTTTCATATTACTTCTATGCTATCTTATTATGTCATCTGTAGCATATTCTTTGTTAAGAGTTAGGAATCAATATACTGATATAGAAGTTGCTAGTAGGATATGCATGCACGCCTACTTCGTATCCTTATTAAGAACCTAATAAAGTTATACTAGGTAGGAAAGGCAAATTTTATATCCATCTAGAAAGCATGGACACTCCAAAAATCTGGGCCATGCCGTGGCAGACACATAAAGGACACAGCCCGGACAATCCAAAATATTAAGTGACGTGTTTGTGTCGCCATGTCCTTACCATGTTGTGTCGTATCTGTGTGTGCCACATAGATATCTATACAATTGAATTATGAAGGTCAAATATATTAAGAATAAACATTAGAAATATTAAGAATAACCACTTAAGAATCAACCTTCAAATCCGACACAGCGGCAATATATAGCTATATCGTCTGCTATAGTCTATAGAGAACTCTATTCTGGTTCAGCGACTGCTATTTCCTCAATCACTATTTTTTGCATATAATTACAAATAATGCCTTGTGTTGTACGGACTAAAGACGAGAAAAATACAAATGACACACATGGCACCTATTTTATTATGTCCTAGTGTATTCTGGAGTGTCAGCGACGTGTATGATACATATATGACACGACAGGCAAAAGAGACAGCACCAGTTTACGGAATGTTTATTCTTCCTAGATAGTAGCTGAAGAGGAGAATCGCTACAGCAGCCACTACGAGAGCTGTAAGGAACAGTTAATAAATTGCATTGTAATTAGCTTGCTACTAAAGTAAGGTGGTGGGCAGAGTGCAAACCTTCTCAGACGGATGAAAGCATCCCACAATTGAATCCACTCTTAACAAGTTTGTTGACAGCATCCCTCAGTCTGTAATAATCATTCTCCACATTGTACACCTGATGCGAAATCCTTGCAAAGCCGGTCACCAAACTACTCCCATTGCTATCTTTCCCGCAGCAACCAGTCCCTAGCGAGTTATAATAAATAGGAACTTCGACCTTGAACTCGTCTCTCAAGTGCGTCCTCAACTTCATAGCATCCCCCTCGTTCTCGATCGCCAAGCAGCCCGGCAGCCCGACCATGACCATGCTGCAGCACATTTCCGGCGGCGACCCGAGGCACGTCCCCCACGCCTCCGCAAGCATCTTCCCCATCTCCACAACCTTCTCATGGTTGCGCTTCCGGATCCCATCGATCCCTCCCTCGAACCTGGCGACAAAATCCAGCACTGCCGGGACGACCATCTGCGCGCTGTAATCCCTAGTCCCGATCCATCCGCTCTCGACGGCCAGCCCGTTCCCGTACTCGTGCGATACCACCGGGTGGTGCAGACCCGACGAGGCGGGGCTCTTCCTGCTGTACAAGAACGCGACAGACGGAGGGCAGAAGAACCACTTGTGGAGGTTGCTGGTGTAGAAGTCGGCGCCAATGTCCTTGACGTCGACGTCCACGTTCCCAATGGCGTGTGCGGCGTCAACGAAGACCTGGTCGACGCCCTTCTCGCGGCAGATCTTCGTGAGCTCCTTGACCGGGATGATGACGCTGGGCATGGAGGTGATGTGGTCGATGACGGCAAGCCTGACCTTACGCCCTCCAGCGGCGCCCAAGTCGAGGGCTTTTCGAAACTCGTCGACGATTTGTTCCTGGGAGTGGACGGGGAAGGGGAGGGGGACCTCGATGACGTGTGCGCCGGCGCGGGTGACGTAGGCGTGGATGGACTTCTTGACGGCGCCGTAGGCGTAATGGAGCATGACGACGGCGTCGCCCTTGGAGAAGGTTTGCTCGGCGAAGGCCCACTGGATCTGCTGGAGGACGATGGCGGCGGCGGTGGTGGCGTTGTCGACGAGGGAGATCTCGGAGACGTCGTCGGCGTTGACGAGGCGGCGGAGGAGGAGGCGGGAGCGGAGGAGGGAGGGCTGGAGGGAGGTGAAGTAGAAGTGGTCGGGCTGGCGGAGGAAGCGGAGCTGGAGGTCGGACTGGGCGGAGAGGACGGAGGAGGGGCAGCTGCCGAAGCTGCCATTGTTGACGCGGGCGACGGAGGGGTCGTGGTGGGAGAACTCGGCGAGGATCTCGTCGTCGGTGATCGGGGAGGGCTTGTGCTTCTTGGGGTTGGGGCCGTCGGATTGGCCACCGTTCTCGCGGTGGGGATCCATTTTTGGGTTGGGGTTTTAGGGATTGAGCATGGAAATCAGAGTTAGGGTTTTTTTTTTTTTTTTTGTTTAGGAAAGGACGATCGATGACGATGGCATTTTCGTCGTCTAGTTCGTTTTTATAATCAAATGGTATTATTGATAAGGGCGAGTTTATATTGTCAGAATTAATTTTCTGAAATATTTATATTTAACTAGTAAATTTACGTAAAATAAATATTTTTTATGATATTGTTCAAAATTTGTTCAAATATTTAAATATATTTAAAATAAGATTTGTTAAAATATTTAAATATTTCAGATATTTTTTCTTTAAATTAATTTAAATTTAGTTTTTAAACAATTTTAAATTTATTTTTTAATATATATATTTGCTCAAAAAAAAGAGTTATTTTTTTCGTAATTTTTTTAATAAATAATATAGAATTTACAAAAGGTTTAGACGGTTCGATTTTGAGTCGTTTTTCGAGCCTCACAGTAGAGATAGAGATAGATATTTTGAGTCGTTTCCAAGTCTCATTATAAGTGTAGAAATATTTGGTGAATATATAAATATTTTCAAATTACATAGTTCATATAAAATAATACAATATTTGCAAATAATGATTAAATACGTGTGACTTTTTTTACAGCATAGTTGGTTTTTTTGCTATCTTAGTATTCAATATTATTGATATCATAATTTTTTAATTATAAATTAAATTTTACGATCCTATCTATATTGAATTTAATTCAAACTCATCCTGACGTGAATGGATTCATAAAAGAAAAAAATAATTAATAGAAAAGAAGGAAACTAAAATGGGGGAAATGTATTTCAAAAAAAAAAAATAATAAGAAAAAAAAATTAATCAAAAAGAGAAAAAACAAACAAAATAAGAAGATTTTTGTTTAAAGGAAAAAATTTAAGAAAAAGGAATAAATGAGAAAAAGAAAAAAGAAAAAAAAGAAAAGAAAAGAAAAGAAAAAAGGTCGAAGAAAAAATATTTTTTTGTAAAAAAAATAATTTAAAGAAAAAAACAAACAAATTAAAAACAAATAAAGAAAGGAAAAAAAAAGGAACAAAGAAACTTTAAAAAACAATAAACAAAAAAAATTAAACAAAAAAAATTAAAGAAAAAAATAAAAAAAATAGAAAAAATAGAAGAAAAAAATTTTGATATTTTCTTTTTGTGATGTCCGGCGATACGTACAGGACATGCTATTTGATGTGGTGCACCGTTCCCCCTTTTCAGGGAGCGCGGCTAAGAAATACTTTCGGTATCGTTCGATCGGGATAGATTGAATCAAGATCTTATCCTCGTTATGGATTTGCTTCTTCGAAATCGATTGTCATACTCAGTGGACCGTGCCACAAGGGTGAACTTAGCGGCAGAGTCAAGAGGGACCTCTCCGTTGCAAGTTTTCTTGCCTAGTTTTCGTTGTCGCCTTGTTGCTTTCATGCTTTTGAATTGGTTTTTGGATTTGCGTTTTCTTGAACGGTTTCGATGGATTTCTTTGCTTTCATTCGTTGAACTGCATTTCATTCCGAGCTTGGAAAGAGTAGAAGATGTATTGATCATCTGTTCGTGACAATGCAGGTGATCGTGAAGTAGACGTTGTGCGAGCGGAGTCTTGAAGCACCTCATTCCTTTCCTTTCTCCAACCAACTTGTGAGTGGCTATAATTCGATTCAGTTGACCCTTCTTCCAAGTCTTCACACCTAAAATCTTGCATTCTTGATTGTTCTGATCAAACGATACCAAAATAACTAAAAGATGTCAAGATAAAAAGGAATAGACTTGGATTACTTGTGCTTGTCAACCAACTTAGAAACGGTTACTTTGTTGCATGCTAGTTCACTTAAAAATATTCTTTCATAGTGTTTTAATTCAAGTTAGAATGTATACTTCTTCGATGATTGTGCTATGTATAGAACACACATTGTTATGCAATAAATTGATCAGGGAGACTATGCAAAACAAGATCATGCCATGTTATTTTTCTCGTGCTTGCATTGCTTTATACTTCATCAATTGATAACTTAATACTAGACGTCGTTTGATCACGGATAACTTGTGCACAAGGCTTTATGGTTACTGCGGACGGTCGCTGGGGCACTGGCACCGATCCGATCCGGACGAAACTTCACGATAAGTCTTATCACGACCCGCACCCGGATATTCGGGTACGAGTACGTGGTTACGCCCAGCCTACGCCGCAGAATCAGCGGTAGAACGTTGTCTGGGTCATTTCTAACTATCTAACATCTCAACAATATAATATGGTACCTGTCAATCATCTCAACTCCAATCGGAGGAGCAATATGGTATCTCACAAATATATCAATCTCAATCACAAAACAAACTAAGGAGGAAATAATGCACGAATGGAATAGCGAAGGAAAGAAAGATACAAGCCACAAGTCTGAAATAATAATACATCTGTGAATCTCTCCAAAATAATAGTCAAATACAAGAATCACTAACAAAACTAGACCTCCTCAGTCACTGGTACTATGTCCTCCTGCTCTAGGGGAATGTCCTCTAAAGTCTCACCCTCCTAAGGGCCGTAGTATGTGGGACACAGCTCCTCTAGCCAATCATCTGGAAAAAAAATATTCAGTCAGGATTGGAGAGAAGTACATACTTCTGAAAGCAATTCCAATAACATAATCGAGCATATATAACAAGCAATAGAAAAAGATACAAGATGCACAAGTAGAAAGAATATACAATACAAGTGAACAGGCAATAGGCACAATAAGAACTGGAAGTAAATACAAGAATAACTGCAAGTAAAGAACAAGAATACTAACTATGTGTTTTAGAGTGTAAGTTCGTTATGTGATCGGCTTAGGTTGCACATGAGGTATAAAGGTAACTCCATTATATGTGAGGTGTATAATCGACATGCACATAAGATCAAGAGGGCTTTGATCACATAACCAACTCCTACTCCCCCTCCCCCTCCCCAACCAATACTCATGGATCCAATTACGACACGTTACGTACATGATCACGATAGTCACACTAGCACACGAAATAGTGGATGCACAAGAAGAACATAAAAATTAATACCTGATGCACACGATAAAATACATGTCATTGGGTACCCGTTGCACACGGTAGGGGATAACACCTCCTGACGGGATACATATAGCACCAGTCCGTGAAATCACTGTGTCGGGAATCAATGTATACTATTCTAGAACATGCATATATACAATATTATGAATTGAAAACAAACAAAGAAATGTACTCGCCTGAAGTCCTGAGCAAAGTGTGTCTCTCGATGCCCAAGCTGGTGTCTCACAACCTATATATGGTATGTTGCATCAATACAAGGTTCAATGATGAAAATAAGTGAAGCTGATGCAATTCTAGGTCGATACGTCGTTTCTAAGTCAAACCAATGCATTCTAGGTTACAAGAGTCTAATGCTAAGTCACTAAGTCGATATACTATGAACTATGCTAAGCTAGCTAAGCTAACACACAACAATGCATTCAAAAAGCTGTATTCTAAGATACGCAAGTTTTCTAATATGAAAATAGGTTTATATATATATATATATATATATATATATATATATATATATATATATATATATATATATATATATATATATATATATATATATATATATATATTCTACTATATAATGCCAAAACTAGGCTTCACCGTGAAAAATTTTCGTTCCAAAAATACCCTTCAACATATTTAGTAATTAAAAAGAATACCTACAATAAATTCCACTGACAACCATTTAAGAGATGCAATAATGACAATCATTTACGGAAATCAAAGGGTTCATGCTACTTGCTAAGTCTTTTAAATTGTTACCAAAGAATTCGAAGGGTTGAACCATTAACCTATATAATTAAAAGCAGTAGAAATAAACTAACTCATCAACATCATTCACTCCAATATACGTGCAAAGCACGTGCATATATACTAGTATATATATATATATATAAGTCAAATATAATAATAATATCTCAAAACAATATAATTTGGATACCTTGGCCTTGCACCAATGCGTATCGCAACTACCCTGATACCCAATCTCAATACCTTGGGCATCGACCCATACCTTGGGGATACCTTGGTATCTCAAGGTAATCTAAAAACTAAACATAATAGATAAACATATATATATATATTATATTATATATATATATATATATATATATATATATATATATATATATATATATATATACCTCTAACTAATATGTTAACTATATACTAATCACTTAAACTAATTTAAACCATCTCTTAACTAAATAAACTAACTATTTTCTAACAAGTATACTAACTAACATATATATATATATACATATATATATATATATATATATATACATATATATATATATATATATATATATATATATATATATATATATCTATCTAATAACATAATCAACTAATACCCCTAATACTCACTAACCTCTAGTATACATAGTTATATGCATACTAACTACACCATAACCATGATACATGAAACTGAAACTACACTAACTGACTCTAACTAAACAACTAAAGCAAACACTGAAACACAACTCTGAACTGATATACCAAGAATCCCTTCTACTGATACCTGATGGTAGCTACTGAGTTGGGTTGAAATACCCTAAATCTGCACAGTGGAGGGCTCCAACTACTGCTCTGTTGGTGAAGCCTCTACAGTTTGTTGTTTGCAATCTTCGGGTAAGTCTTCAGGTAGTTTCTGTCTTCAGGTCAGTCTTCAGGTATTGCTGTCTGCAGCTCTCTTCATTTGGAGCTTCTGTTGCATTTGTTGTTCTTCATTCCCTGCAGTTGCTATCTTCATTGGCAGTAAAGCAGTTTGCTGTGGCTGCTGGCCTCATTGGCAGTGAAGCAGTTTGCTGCCTTCAGTTTCTGCTGCAGCTGCTAGTCTTCATTGGCAGTGAAGCAATTTGCTGCCTTCAGTTTCTGCTGCAGCTGCTAGTCTTTATTGGCAGTGAAGCAGTTTGTTGTGGCTGCTGGCCTCATTGGCAGTGAAGCAGTTTGCCGCCTTCAGTTTCTGCTACAGCTGCTAGTCTTCATTGGCAGTAAAGCAGTTTGTTGTGGCTGCTGGCCTCATTGGCAGTGAAGCAGTTTATTGCCTTCAGTTTCTGCTGCAGCTGCTAGTCTTCATTGGCAGTGAAGCAGTTTGCTATGCCTGTTGGTCTCATTGGCAGTGATCATGTCACGACCCGCACCCGAAAATCGGGCATGAGCCGTGGGTACGTCCAGCCTACGCCGCAGAATCGGCGGTAGAACGCTGTAAAGGTCCGTTCTAGGTCAACCATATCTATCTATATCTCACAGAAAAATCCGGCATGACCTCTCCAAAAGGAGGGCAACCACGCAATATATATATCAAATCCTCTCCAAAAGGAGGGCAACCACGCAATATATATATATCAATAATCTCAATCACAAAATCTAGAGGAAGAATATAAGCACGATATGATATAAACAAAGAAACAGAACCAAGAGAGCAAGACAATCCAAAATAATACAGTCCAAGCCAAAATAGCTACAACATCTCAAGCAACAAAAGAATAAGTACAGTCATCCAAAATACAAACCACTGGAAATAACCCAGGAAACCCACCTAGCTAACTAGGGTGCTATAGGCGTCTCCTCGGCGCACTCCTCCTCGGTCACGGGGTCACAACAGTCGTCAACACCCGGCCCGTAGAACGTCGGGCAATAGTCCTCAGGATCCTCTGGAAAAAATATGCCCAGTCAGGACTGGAGCGAAGTACATAACTCTGAAAGCAACTCCAAATACATGGTAAGGTGTATATGACGAGCAATAGAAAAGTAATCAAGATGCACAGGAAATAAATATATGCTGGAGCACAATAAGTAGCTGCAAAGTAAACTGGAGAACAATATAAGTACAGAAAAAGTAACTGCAGGTGAGAAACATGAATACTAGCTAAGTGCCTTGAGCACAAGTTCGTTATGTGATCGGCTTAGGTTGTACATGAAAAATACTACGATAACTCCGTTATGCGTGAGTTGCATAACCGACATACACATGAATACTGTTTGGCTTTGATCACATAACCAACTCCTACTTCCTGTCACTACCCAATTCTAGAAAATAAGGTATATTTTTTTTATTTTGATAAATAGTGTATTGTATTTAATTATTTATATTTATATTTAATTAGTGCTTGTCTTATTTTTATTTTGATTGTTTTAGGGTTTTGGCTAGCCTGGACCCATGTCAGACCCTAGTGGACCCATGTCCGACCCAGCCCGTACCCTTGTGAGAATTATTTTGGGGCTTAGAATTATTATTTTATTTTTAGGAGGTTAGTTGGAGAGTTTTGGAACTAGTTTGAGCGCATTTGGAGCCCCGAAACCCAAAACCGAGTTGCGGGAGGGTATTTTGGACTTTCCTTCATGTAAACCCCAATTTATTTCATGTGGCCGGCCTACCTACCCCCCCACCCGTGAGGAAACCAGCAGCCCCTCCCCTTTGTTTTGTGTTCTCCACTTCTTCTTCTTCTTCTTCTTCTTCTTCACTTCTTCTTCTTCTCCACTTCTTCTTTCTTCTTCCTTCTTCCCCAAGGTGAGTTTTCTTCCACTTTTCTTCTTTCTTTCTTTTATTTCTTCTTCCTTAAGCTAACCCTCACCTTGTATTTTCTCTAACCTAGGTGTGAGAAGCTTAGATCTAGTGTGAGAGCTAGAATTGGTGGCTTGGAGCTTGAGGGAGTTGATTTGGAGGGAATTTGAGACTTTGGCCTTGGGATTCCAACTCCCAAGAGGTAAAACCTAACTTTCCCCTTCCTAATTATTTTTTGTGTAGTGTAATTAGTGTTGTAGAACCCTCCTAGACCCTAACCCTACCCGTAGGAGGAAGTTGGAACTAGTTTGGGTGAGTTTAGAGACTTTGACATTAGGTTTTGTGTCGAATTCGGGTGGAATCCGAATTTGGCCCAATTTTGGGTGATGCCCTAGGTTAGATGGACCTAGGTAGACGTTGTCGGATGTCTAGAGGGTGAGTGCGTGTCTCCGTTCGGACACGGGAAGCCGCGTCGCGGAGAAACGGGCGTTTCGGGCAAAATTGGGGCTTTTCGTCGTCGCCGATTCTAAGTTTGTGTGTGTTTCCGCCACGGGCCTAGAATCGACGTGGGAGCGCATTTTCTAGGATCTAGACATCGTGTAGAGCGCGTGGGTAAATTTTGGGCCGATTCCGAGTTCGTTTGGTGTGCGTTTCAGGAGGTTTTCCGAGCCGCGCACCACGTGTTCGTCGAAATGACCGAACGGCCATTTCGACTTGGTTTCCTCGTTTCGGCTTTGTGCGCGCGTTGGGTTAGTATCGGGGAGTGTGTGCTAGAGTTTTCGGGCTATATTTTATATATTTTAGGGTATTGGTGAGTGTCGGGGTCGTTGGGCGTGAGTAGGGCGTGTGGTTTGAGTGTTGTGTGCGTGGTTGTGTTTGTTTTGATATGTGTATATATATATATATATTTATATATATATATATGTATGTTTGTTTATGTATATATATTTATATATATATGAGTGTATTTATATCTATGTGCTTATGTGTGTATATGTGTATGTGTATATATATATATAGGTGTATGTATATATATATAGTTGAGAGTGTGTGTAGATATATATATATAGTTTAGAGTGTGTGTATATATATATATTTTGTGTGTTTATATATATATTTGTAGCTATGTGTATATATATTTATGTGTGTGTGTGTTTTAGTGTGTGAGTGTGCTAGTGTGTGTGTGTTAGAATGTGTAGTTAAGTGTGTGTATATATATATGTATCTAGTTATAGATATATAGATATATATGTATGTATATATATATATAGATAGTGATATATATATGTATATATATGGGTGTGTGTGTGTGTGTATGTGTGAGATGGAGGGGGGAGAAAACAGCAAGTAGCAACAGCGCAGCGGGAACCAGCAGCTGCAGCAGCAGCAGAACCAGCAGCAGCAGCAGTAGCAAGTGCAGCAGCAGCAGAATCAGCAGTAGCAGCAGCATGGGCAGCAGCATCAGCATGTAGGAGCAGCGGCAGCAGCAATATGCAAGGGCAACAGTAGCAGTACGCAGCGCTAGAGCAGCAGCAACATTCGCAGGGAGGTAGTTGGTTTAATAGTTAACTAGATAGACTATATAGATATTAGTATTATAGATAGGTAGTTGGATAAATAGGTAAGAATAGTTATTAGATACTTAGATAGATAGATACCTATATCTATGGATACTAGATAGGTAGATAGGTAGATAGGTAGTTTTATCTATCTAGGAGATAGATATCTATATACCTATAGTTAGTTATATACATATAGATATCTTGATAGGTAATATATATATATATATGTTATGATTAGGTAAGGTAATGGGTATCGGGTAAATGTGTGTGGATATCTATATACATAGGTATATACATACTTAGATGTATATATATATGGTAGATATATATATTACCTAGCCTAGATTAATAACTAGGTATATAATTAATAGCTAGACAGCTAGTTAGAGGGCCTTAGGGCGAAACTTCAATACCTTGAGATACCGAGGTATCTCGATACCTTGAGATATTCAAGGTATTGAGTTTCGAGCGGGGTATTTGAGCATTAGCCTAGGAAATGCTTTGGAGTGATTTTTGTATGTTTATATGTATATAATTACGCGTGCTAGCATAGGTTTTAGCGGGTTTAGGCGGGGTGCGTGGCCTAGGGCGAGGTATCGGATACCGAGGGTATCCCGGTATCTCGATTAGGCGAGTTTGTGAGTTTAGTAGCTTAATGAGCTCGGTTTGACCTAGAATTTCAGGGGCACCCTAGTTTGACCTAGCTTTGACCATAATTGTCCCCGTTGACCGTAAAAGTCAACGTTTGACCTAGTTTTGACCTAGAGTTGACTTTTTGGACCCCGGGTTGACTTTTTGACCCGATTTTCACCGGTTTGACCCGTTCGACCTAGAATAGCCCTAGAAGCCTGTTTTTAATTATTTTATATCAGTTTAAATGCTTAGAACCCTGTTTAATCCTTGTTTTTCGTATTAGGTCCTTGCAACACCGGTCCGGACCTCGATCCTCATCAGTTGCTCAGGACATCAGGCGAGTACCTACCTCTGATAGTTTCCATTTCATGATAGCGTTTATATCACCTGTTCTAGAACTGTAATACTTGATTCTGACACATTATTACACGAGCTGGTACTAGTGGATCCCGTCATGAGGTGCTATCCCCCTTACCGTGTTCAGCGGGTACTCTATCACGTGTATTTCATCATGTGCTTCGGGTACTGATTATCATGTGCTATCATGTGCTTCTTGTGCTCTCGCCTTCGTGTGCGCGAGCTATTATCATGTACGTAGCGTGTTGTGGTTGGATCCAATGGTATTAGTGGGGGAGGGGAGTAGTGAGTTGGTTATGTGATCAAAGCCAAACAGTATTCATGTGTATGTCGGTTATGCAACTCACGCATAACGGAGTTATCTTAGTGTTTTTCATGTGCAACCTAAGCTGATCACATAACGAACTTGTGCTCAAGGCACTTAGCTAGTATTCATGTTTCTCACCTGCAGTTACTCTTCCACTACTTGTATTGTTCTCCAGTTTATATTACAGCTATTTATTGTGCTCCAACATATATTTATTTCCTGTGCATCTTGATTACTTTTCTATTGCTCGTCATATACACCTTACCATGCATTTGGAGTTGCTTTCAGAGTTATGTACTTCGCTCCAGTCCTGACTGGGCATATTTTTTCCAGAGGATCCTGAGGACTATTGCCCTACGTTCTACGGGCCTGGTGTTGACGACTGTTGTGACCCCGAGGAGGAGTGCGCCGAGGAGACGCCGATAGCACCCTAGTTAGCTAGGTGGGTTTCCTGGGTTTTCCTTGTGGTTTGTATTTTGGATGACTGTACTTATTCTTTTGTGCTTCTGTGAGATGTTGTAGCTTTTAGACTTGGACTGTATTATTTTGGATTGCCTTGCTCTCTTGGTTCTGTTTCTTGTTTATATCATATCGTGCTTATATTCTTCCTCTAGTTTTGTGATTGAGATTATTGTCATATATATATTGCGTGGTTGCCCTCCTGTTGGAGAGGATTTTATTCACATATATATATTGCGTGGTTTTGCCCTCCTTTTGGAGAGGTCATGCCGGATTTTTCTGTGAGTTATCTAGATAGTTGGTTGACCTAGAACGGACCTTTACAGCGTTCTACCGCCGATTCTGCGGCGTAGGCTGGACGTACCCACGGCTCATGCCCGATTTTCGGGTGCGGGTCGTGACACGTTTTTGGTGGTGGCCCATGCAGGTCTGCTTCTTAGGTTACCTGCAGTAGGATATAGGAGATAGGCTGAGAGAGTGTGTGCTCAATCACAACTAGGACCCCTCCTGATTTTTCTTGCTATCTTAATTTTCCTGAAATTGTTTCTTTTGCAATATTACTGTCCTTCATTGATGTTATCGTTTCTTGCACTGTATTGACTTCTTTTGATCTGTGTTCAGGATGCCTCCGAAGACCAGATCTCAGCGCACCGCCCCAGCAGCTGCCACCGAGAGGTCTGCCACCTCTCGACCTGCTCGACGTCCGGCAGCCGCTACCGCTCCACTCGCCACTCCTGCGGTTGAGGGAGCTTCAGTTTCTCTCGGAGATCCCCTTACTCCCATTGATCCGAGAGCCACCCCAGTTGTCCCGGTGGTACCTCCTCCACCACCGCCTGCGCCAGTAGATGCTACACAGCTGTTCGCGTTCTTCCGAGAGATGATGGATGCGCAGTACCGCCAGGCAGATATTATGAGGATGGGCATTGAGAATGCTCATCAGGTGGCTTTGACAGCTGTCGACAGGGTGGCTCAGACCCAGCCACAGCCAGAGCAGGCTCAGTATCCTAGGCCGGGTACTATCATCGATTTTCAGAGGATGCGGCCTAAGGAGTTCCGTGGCACAGAGGGGATCCTGTATGCCGACGACTGGATCGAGCATATCGAGGGCATCTTTCGGCTGGCGATGATCCCAGCCAGCATGCAGATAGAGGCAGCGGGCAGCCAGATGTTCGACCTTGCCCTTACTTGGTTCCGCACGGATACGCGGATAGCAGCTCCGGGATTGACTTGGGAGGCTTTCAAGAAGCTTTTCAAGGAGAAGTTCTTCCCGGACGTGGCTCTCAGTGCCTTAGAGAGTCAGTTCGAGGCGCTCGTCCAGGGGAGTATGCTAGTGGATGAGTATGCAGCGGAGTTCTGCCGTCTGGGCAGATTTGTTGAGGGGTTGTCAGAGGCAGCGAAGGCGCGGAAGTTCCGCAAGGGCTTGGTCATGGCGGTCAAGTCCTTGACTAGGAGCGACCGCGAGGCGACCTTCGAGCAGATTGTCAGCGATGCTCAGAGGGCTGAGGATGATTTGGAGCTGAAGACGAAGAGGGGCAGAGACACTTCCGGAGCAGGCAGCAGTGCAGGCCCGGCCAAGAGGCCATTCCAGCAGACCCAGCAGCACCAGGGTCAGGGTCGGGCGCCCTTCCGGCAGGCGCCTCAGCAGCAGAGGCAGGGTCAGCAGCAGGGCCAGAGGCAGCCCATCGTTTGCCCTTTCTGTAAGAAGCCAGGGCACGGATGGGACATATGCAGAAAGAGGCTGGGCAGATGTTTATTGTGTGGCGCCGCAGACCACCAGCTGAAGGATTGTCCTTCAGCGCTTGCCCGTACAGCTCAGGGCGGAGGAGCCGCTCAGAGGGCACCAGCCAGAGCACCTGCAGCGCAGCAGAGAGGACAGCCTTTGCAGACTCAGCAGCAGAGGTTCGCCCAGCACCAGCAGCAGCACCAAGGAGGACAGCAGGGGCGAGCTTTTGCCCTGACAGTGGACGAGGCCGAGCCAGTTGGTGATGTTATCTCAGGTTATGTTCTCCTTGATTCCATTCCAGCACTTGCTTTATTTGATTCCGGTGCTTCCCATAGCTTTGTGTCTGTATCTTTTGCTGTTAGACACCATCTTGTTGCTGAACCTTTAGCTAGACTCTGCAAGATCACGACCGGGGGTGGTATCATCCTAGTCCGTGATGTTTGCAGAGACCGAAGAGTTACCTTGGGAGGCCGGGAGTTGAGTGTGTGCCTACTCGTAATGCCACTTCCGAGCTACGATGTTGTACTCGGGATGGATTGGTTGAGTACGCATTGTGCTAGTATAGATTGTCGTGGAGGCAGAGTTTTGTTTAGTCCGCCGGGTGAGCCAGAGTTTCAGTTTGCCAGAGGAGCAGCGGAGCAGACCGAGGGAGTCTTCTGCGGAGCCCTGGTGGTAGAGCCGAGGTCGCTACATCCACTGATAGAGGAGTATATGGATGTCTTTCCGGAGGAGTTGCCAGGGTTACCTCCGGACAGAGATGTGGAGTTCTCTATAGACTTGGTGCCAGGCGCGGAGCCGATATCCCAGCACGTCTATAGAGTCAGCAACAGTGAGCTGGTAGAGTTGAAGAAGCAGGTGGATGAGCTACAGGACAAGGGATTTATCAGATCTAGTTCTTCTCCGTGGGGTGCTCCGGTACTTTTTGTGCCGAAGAAGGATGGGTCGATACGGATGTGTATCGACTACAGGGCTCTGAACAGCCTCACAATCAAGAACAAGTATCCGCTGCCGCGTATTGATGATCTATTTGACCAGTTGAGCGGAGCGAGGGTGTTTTCCAGGATTGATCTGAGGACAGGCTACCACCAGGTGAAGGTCAGGAAGGAGGATATTCCGAAGACAGCTTTTCGGACCAGATATGGACAGTATGAGTTCTTGGTGATGCCGTTTGGGTTGACTAATGCCCCGGCAGTGTTCATGAATCTGATGAACAAGGTGTTCCATCAGCATCTGGACAGGTTTGTGGTGGTGTTTATAGATGACATCTTGGTGTATTCGAAGACCCCAGAGGAGCACGAGGAGCATCTGAGGATAGTGCTGGAGACTCTCAGGAAGGAGGAGCTTTATGGAAAGCTCTCGAAGTGTGAGTTCTTCCTTGACAAGGTTGAATTCCTTGGTCATGTGGTGACTGGAGAGGGTATCTCGGTGGATCCGAGAAAGATCGTGGCAGTTGAGGCATGGAGTGCTCCGAGTTCAGTAGCCGAGGTCAGGAGTTTCTTGGGACTGGCAGGCTACTACAGGAGATTTGTTCAGGATTTTTCCCGGATTGCAGAGCCGTTGTCCAGGCTGACTCGGAAGGACGTGGAGTTTGTTTGGTCAGAGGAGTGCCAGATCGCCTTTGATGAGCTGAAGAGGAGGTTGACGACAGCTCCAGTGTTGACGTTGCCATCAGGTTCTGGAGGATTCACTATCTATAGTGATGCATCGGGGAAGGGACTGGGTTGTGTGTTGCAGCAGAATGGGAGGGTGATTGCCTATGCTTCCAGGCAATTACGTCCTCATGAGAAGAATTACCCTACCCACGATTTGGAGTTGGCAGCGGTCATTTTTGCTCTGAAGTTGTGGAAACACTATTTATACGGAGAGCGTGTGGAGATCTTCACAGACCACAAGAGCTTGAAGTATGTGTTTACCCAAAAAGAGCTGAACATGAGGCAGAGGAGATGGTTGGAGTTGATGAAAGACTTCGACATATCATTGCAGTATCATCCAGGGAAGGCGAACGTAGTTGCGGATGCATTGAGCAGGTATCCGGTAGCTATGTGCCTGACTACAGATCGTTATCTTCTGGCAGATCTAGAGAGCTTGGGCATTGAGGTGATAGTGCCTGGAGTTGAGATGCAGATGTGGGGACTGCAGATTCAGTCAGAGTTGGTAGACCGGATCAGGGCTACACAGTTTGAGGATGAGTCCCTGAGGAGCATCAGGGAGCAGGTTCAGATGGGATTAGCAGATGACTTCACCATTGCTGATGATGGTTCCTTGCGGCACGGTACCAGGTTGTGTGTGCCGAGTGGGTCGTTGCGCGAGGAGGTTCTCCAGGAGGCGCATCGATCCCAGTACTTTATGCATCCAGGTGCCAATAAGATGTATAGAGATCTGAGACAGCATGTATGGTGGTACGGGATGAAGCGGGAGGTAGCACGCTTCGTATCCCGATGCTTAGTGTGCCAGCAGGTGAAGGCGGAGAGGCAGAGGCCAGGAGGATTACTCCAGCCGTTACCCATTCCGGAGTGGAAATGGGAGCATGTGACCATGGATTTTGTTTCTGGGCTTCCCCGTTCTCCAGGCGGGAAAGATGCGATTTGGGTCATCGTGGACAGGTTGACCAAATCGGCCCACTTCCTACCATTCAAAGTGGGTACGTCTACAGAGAGACTAGCAGAGATGTATGTGCGCCAGATAGTCAGACTGCATGGAGTTCCAGTGAGCATAGTATCAGATCGGGACAGTCGCTTCACTTCGCATTTCTGGAGGAGTCTGCAGGCTAGCTTGGGCACCCAGCTCAAGTTTAGTAGTGCGTATCACCCACAGACAGATGGTCAGTCAGAGAGGACCATTCAGACACTTGAGGACATGCTACGCACCTGTGTTTTGGATTTTAGAGGCTCTTGGGAGGATCACTTGCACTTGGTAGAGTTTGCTTACAATAACAGCTACCAAGCCAGTATCGAGATGTCACCTTTTGAGGCGTTGTATGGACGGAGGTGTCGCACTCCGTTGTCATGGGATGATGTAGGTGAGAGAGCTTTGCTTGGCCCGGAGATGGTGGTTGATGCAGCGGAGAAGGTCAAGCTCATTAGAGATAGACTTCGGGTGGCGCAGGACAGGCAGCGGCATTGGGCCGATAGCCACCGGAGACCTTTGGAGTTCGAGGTATAGCTTAGAACCTAGATTTTGTTCTTGTGTTTGTTTGTGATTGCTTGTTTTAGACTAAGTGCAGAGACCTTGTTTGTGCTAGGTTGGAGATCTGGTGTTCCTGAGGATTTCTCCGACGCGGGGCACTATTCGCTTCGGTGGAGGCGGGAAGCTTAGCCCACGTTTCGTCGGACCCTTCCGTGTTCTTGAGAGGGTCGGCGCCGTGGCGTATAGGCTTGAGTTGCCGCCTACGCTGGAGGGAGTTCATGATGTGTTCCACGTGTCGCAGTTGAGATGGTACGTGGCGGATCCCAGTCACGTATTGGATCACTCGGAGATCGCAGTGGGCCCTACTCTTAGCTATCCAGAGCAGCCGGTGGAGATTCTGGATCGGCGGGAGAAGGTGTTGAGGAACCAGACTATTCCCTTGGTTCGCGTCGCATGGAGGCATCACTCTCCAGGAGAGTCGACCTGGGAGAGGGAGGATGAAATGCGCGAGCGATACCCCTATCTCTTCGAGCCCTGAGGTATGGTTCTTTCTTTGCATTCCTGTCCTAGTTTCGTCTTTTAATTTCGAGGACGAAATTATTTTAAGGAGGGTAGACTTGTCACTACCCAATTCTAGAAAATAAGGTATATTTTTTTTATTTTGATAAATAGTGTATTGTATTTAATTATTTATATTTATATTTAATTAGTGCTTGTCTTATTTTTATTTTGATTGTTTTAGGGTTTTGGCTAGCCTGGACCCATGTCAGACCCTAGTGGACCCATGTCCGACCCAGCCCGTACCCTTGTGAGAATTATTTTGGGGCTTAGAATTATTATTTTATTTTTAGGAGGTTAGTTGGAGAGTTTTGGAACTAGTTTGAGCGCATTTGGAGCCCCGAAACCCAAAACCGAGTTGCGGGAGGGTATTTTGGACTTTCCTTCATGTAAACCCCAATTTATTTCATGTGGCCGGCCTACCTACCCCCCCACCCGTGAGGAAACCAGCAGCCCCTCCCCTTTGTTTTGTGTTCTCCACTTCTTCTTCTTCTTCTTCTTCTTCTTCTTCTTCTCCACTTCTTCTTTCTTCTTCCTTCTTCCCCAAGGTGAGTTTTCTTCCACTTTTCTTCTTTCTTTCTTTCATTTCTTCTTCCTTAAGCTAACCCTCACCTTGCATTTTCTCTAACCTAGGTGTGAGAAGCTTAGATCTAGTGTGAGAGCTAGAATTGGTGGCTTGGAGCTTGAGGGAGTTGATTTGGAGGGAATTTGAGACTTTGGCCTTGGGATTCCAACTCCCAAGAGGTAAAACCTAACTTTCCCCTTCCTAATTATTTTTTGTGTAGTATAATTAGTGTTGTAGAACCCTCCTAGACTCTAACCCTACCCGTAGGAGGAAGTTGGAACTAGTTTGGGTGAGTTTAGAGACTTTGACATTAGGTTTTGTGTCGAATTCGGGTGGAATCCGAATTTGGCCCAATTTTGGGTGATGCCCTAGGTTAGATGGACCTAGGTAGACGTTGTCGGGTGTCTAGAGGGTGAGTGCGTGTCTCCGTTCGGACACGGGAAGCCGCGTCGCGGAGAAACGGGCGTTTCGGGCGAAATTGGGGCTTTTCGTCGTCGCCGATTCTAAGTTTGTGTGCGTTTCCGCCACGGGCCTAGAATCGACGTGGGAGCGCATTTTCTAGGATCTAGACATCGTGTAGAGCGCGTGAGTAAATTTTGGGCCGATTCCGAGTTCGTTTGGTGTGCGTTTCAGGAGGTTTTCCGAGCCGCGCACCACGTGTTCGTCGAAATGACCGAACGGCCATTTCGACTTGGTTTCCTCGTTTCGGCTTTGTGCGCGCGTTGGGTTAGTATCGGGGAGTGTGTGCTAGAGTTTTCGGGCTATATTTTATATATTTTAGGGTATTGGTGAGTGTCGGGGTCGTTGGGCGTGAGTAGGGCGTGTGGTTTGAGTGTTGTGTGCGTGGTTGTGTTTGTTTTGATATGTGTATATATATATATATATTTATATATATATATATGTATGTTTGTTTATGTATATATATTTATATATATATGAGTGTATTTATATCTATGTGCTTATGTGTGTATATGTGTATGTGTATATATATATATAGGTGTATGTATATATATATAGTTGAGAGTGTGTGTAGATATATATATATAGTTTAGAGTGTGTGTATATATATATATTTTGTGTGTTTATATATATATTTGTAGCTATGTGTATATATATTTATGTGTGTGTGTGTTTTAGTGTGTGAGTGTGCTAGTGTGTGTGTGTTAGAATGTGTAGTTAAGTGTGTGTATATATATATGTATCTAGTTATAGATATATAGATATATATGTATGTATGTATATATATATATATAGATAGTGATATATATATGTATATATATGGGTGTGTGTGTGTGTGTATGTGTGAGATGGAGGGGGGAGAAAACAGCAAGTAGCAACAGCGCAGCGGGAACCAGCAGCTGCAGCAGCAGCAGAACCAGCAGCAGCAGCAGTAGCAAGTGCAGCAGCAGCAGAATCAGCAGTAGCAGCAGCATGGGCAGCAGCATCAGCATGTAGGAGCAGCGGCAGCAGCAATATGCAAGGGCAACAGTAGCAGTACGCAGCGCTAGAGCAGCAGCAACATTCGCAGGGAGGTAGTTGGTTTAATAGTTAACTAGATAGACTATATAGATATTAGTATTATAGATAGGTAGTTGGATAAATAGGTAAGAATAGTTATTAGATACTTAGATAGATAGATACCTATATCTATGGATACTAGATAGGTAGATAGGTAGATAGGTAGTTTTATCTATCTAGGAGATAGATATCTATATACCTATAGTTAGTTATATACATATAGATATCTTGATAGGTAATATATATATATATATGTTATGATTAGGTAAGGTAATGGGTATCGGGTAAATGTGTGTGGATATCTATATACATAGGTATATACATACTTAGATGTATATATATATGGTAGATATATATATTACCTAGCCTAGATTAATAACTAGGTATATAATTAATAGCTAGACAGCTAGTTAGAGGGCCTTAGGGCGAAACTTCAATACCTTGAGATACCGAGGTATCTCGATACCTTGAGATATTCAAGGTATTGAGTTTCGAGCGGGGTATTTGAGCATTAGCCTAGGAAATGCTTTGGAGTGATTTTTGTATGTTTATATGTATATAATTACGCGTGCTAGCATAGGTTTTAGCGGGTTTAGGCGGGGTGCGTGGCCTAGGGCGAGGTATCGGATACCGAGGG
Organism: Iris macrosiphon; assembly: GCA_036927795.1. Lineage (NCBI taxonomy): Eukaryota > Viridiplantae > Streptophyta > Magnoliopsida > Asparagales > Iridaceae > Iris > Iris macrosiphon. The sequence goes on along the minus strand of JAYESA010000005.1, from coordinate 280,980,670 downwards.
TATCCCGGTATCTCGATTAGGCGAGTTTGTGAGTTTAGTAGCTTAATGAGCTCGGTTTGACCTAGAATTTCAGGGGCACCCTAGTTTGACCTAGCTTTGACCATAATTGTCCCCGTTGACCGTAAAAGTCAACGTTTGACCTAGTTTTGACCTAGAGTTGACTTTTTGGACCCCGGGTTGACTTTTTGACCCGATTTTCACCGGTTTGACCCGTTCGACCTAGAATAGCCCTAGAAGCCTGTTTTTAATTATTTTATATCAGTTTAAATGCTTAGAACCCTGTTTAATCCTTGTTTTTCGCATTAGGTCCTTGCGACACCGGTCCGGACCTCGATCCTCATCAGTTGCTCAGGACATCAGGCGAGTACCTACCTCTGATAGTTTCCATTTCATGATAGCGTTTATATCACCTGTTCTAGAACTGTAATACTTGATTCTGACACATTATTACACGAGCTGGTACTAGTGGATCCCGTCATGAGGTGCTATCCCCCTTACCGTGTTCAGCGGGTACTCTATCACGTGTATTTCATCATGTGCTTCGGGTACTGATTATCATGTGCTATCATGTGCTTCTTGTGCTCTCGCCTTCGTGTGCGCGAGCTATTATCATGTACGTAGCGTGTTGTGGTTGGATCCAATGGTATTAGTGGGGGAGGGGAGTAGTGAGTTGGTTATGTGATCAAAGCCAAACAGTATTCATGTGTATGTCGGTTATGCAACTCACGCATAACGGAGTTATCTTAGTGTTTTTCATGTGCAACCTAAGCCGATCACATAACGAACTTGTGCTCAAGGCACTTAGCTAGTATTCATGTTTCTCACCTGCAGTTACTCTTCCACTACTTGTATTGTTCTCCAGTTTATATTACAGCTATTTATTATGCTCCAACATATATTTATTTCCTGTGCATCTTGATTACTTTTCTATTGCTCGTCATATACACCTTACCATGCATTTGGAGTTGCTTTCAGAGTTATGTACTTCGCTCCAGTCCTGACTGGGCATATTTTTTCCAGAGGATCCTGAGGACTATTGCCCTACGTTCTACGGGCCTGGTGTTGACGACTGTTGTGACCCCGTGACCGAGGAGGAGTGCGCCGAGGAGACGCCGATAGCACCCTAGTTAGCTAGGTGGGTTTCCTGGGTTTTCCTTGTGGTTTGTATTTTGGATGACTGTACTTATTCTTTTGTGCTTCTGTGAGATGTTGTAGCTTTTAGACTTGGACTGTATTATTTTGGATTGCCTTGCTCTCTTGGTTCTGTTTTTTGTTTATATCATATCGTGCTTATATTCTTCCTCTAGTTTTGTGATTGAGATTATTGTCATATATATATTGCGTGGTTGCCCTCCTGTTGGAGAGGATTTTATTCACATATATATATTGCGTGGTTTTGCCCTCCTTTTGGAGAGGTCATGCCGGATTTTTCTGTGAGTTATCTAGATAGTTAGTTGACCTAGAACGGACCTTTACAGCGTTCTACCGCCGATTCTGCGGCGTAGGCTGGACGTACCCACGGCTCATGCCCGATTTTCGGGTGCGGGTCGTGACACTTCCCTCCCCCACTAATACCATTGGATCCAACCACAATACGCTACGTACATGATAATAGCTCGTGCACACGAAGGCGAAAGCACAAGAAGCACATGATAGCACATGAGAATCAATACCCGAAGCACATGATGAAATACACGTGATAGAGTACCCCGCTGAACACGGTAAGGGGGATAACATCTCATGACGGGATCCACTAGTACCAGCTCGTGTAACAATGTGTCAGAATCAAGTATTACAGTTCTAGAACAGGTGATATAAACGCTATCATGAAATGGAAACTATCAGAGGTAGGTACTCGCCTGATGTCCTGAGCAACTGATGAGGATCGAGATCCGGACCGGTGTCGCAAGGACCTAATACGAAAAGCAGAATTAAACAGGGTTCTAAGCATTTAAACTGATATAAAATAATTAAAAACAGGCTTCTAGGGCTATTCTAGGTCGAATGGGTCAAACCGGTGAAAATCGGGTCAAAAAGTCAACCCGGGGTCCAAAAAGTCAACTCTAGGTCAAAACTAGGTCAAACGTTGACTTTTACGGTCAACGAGGACAATTATGGTCAAAGCTAGGTCAAACTAGGGTGCCCCTGAAATTCTAGGTCAAACCGAGCTCATTAAGCTACTAAACTCACAAACTCGCCTAATCGAGATACCGGGATACCCTCGGTATCCGATACCTCGTCCTAGGCCACGCACCCCGCCTAAACCCGCTAAAACCTAAACTAGCACGCGTAATTATATATATATATATATATAAACATACAAAAATTATTCCAAAGCATTTCCTAGGCTAATGCTCAAATACCCCGCTCGAAACTCAATACCTTGAATATCTCAAGGTATCGAGATACCTCGGTATCTCAAGGTATTGAGGTTTCGCTCTAAAACCCCTCTAGCTAGCTATCTAGCTACTAATTATGCACCTAGTTATTAATCTAGGCTAGGTAATATAGACACCTACCATATTTATATATATCTAAGTATGTATTTACCTATATATATAGATATCCACACACATATACCCAATTACCCATTTACCTTACCCATACTCATATATATATTACTATACTATCTAGATATCTCTAGGTATTGCATATAACTATATGTATATAGATATATATATACCTTAGATAGATAACTACCTATCTACCTATGTATTACCTATCTAGTAACTATCTATCTATTGATAGATATATCTATCTAAGTATCTAATAACTATCTAACTAGCTATCTTATCTATCTATCTAATCATCTATCTACCTATCTATCAACATATATATATATATATATATATATATATATATATATATATATATATATATATATATATATATATATATATATATATCAATCTCCCTTTCTCCCTCACTAGCCCTCGCTACCCTGGAGCTTGCTGCTGCTGCTGCTGGCTGCTCTTGCTGAGCCTGCTGCTGCTGCTCCATGCTGCTGCTGCTGCTGCAGCTCCCTGCTGCTGCTGCTATCTGCTGGGCAGTGGCTGGCCCCCCCTTCCTCTCACATACACACACACACACACACACACTGCCATACACACATATATATATCACCCCCTATATATATATATACATACACATATATAACTATATATATATATAACTAGATACATATATATACACTTATATCTATTCTAACACACTCACTAACACACACACCTACACACTCACAAACACACAAATATATACATAGCTACAAATATATATAAACACACATATTAATATATATATACACATATACAAATATATATATATATATATATATATCAATACACACACACTATAAGATATATATATATATATATATATATATATATATATATATATATATATATATACACACATACACATATAAATATATATATACATATGCACACACAAGCTCACTTACACATATACATATATATATATACACATAGACATATACACCCACAAGCACACTAATATAAATACACACACCTATATATATACATATACACTAACACAACACAACACACAACAACACACAAACCACACGCCCCACTCACGCCCAACGACCCCGACACTCACCAACACCCTAAAATATATAAAATATAACTCGAAAACTCTAGCACATACTCCCCGATACTAACCCAACGCACGCACAAGCCCGAAACGAGGAAACCAAGTCGAAATGGCCGTTCGGTCATTTCGACGAACACGTGGTGCGCGGCTCAGAAAACCTCCTGAAACGCACACCAAACGAACTCAAAATTGGCCCAAAATTTACCCACGCGCTCTACACGATGTCTAGATCCTAGAAAATGCACTCCCGCATCGATTCTAGGTCCGTGGCAGAAACGCGCACGCACTTAGAATCGGCGACGACGAAAAGCTCCAAATTCGCCCGAAATGCCCGTTTTTCCGCGACGCGGCTTCCCGTGTCCAAACGGAGACACGCACTCACCCTCTAGACACCCGACAACGTCTACCTAGGTCCGTCTAACCTAGGACATCACCCAAAATTGGGCCAATTTCGGATTCCACCCGAAATCGACACAAAACCTAATGTCAAAGTCTCTAAACTCAACCAAACTAGTTCCAACTTCCTCCTACGGGTAGGCTTAGGGTCTAGAAAGGTTCTACAACACTAATTACACTACACAAAAATAATTAGGAAGGGGAAAGTTAGGTTTTACCTCTTGGGAGTTGAAATCCCAAGGCCAAAGTCTCACAACCCCTAGAAATCACCTCCCTCAAGCTCCAAGCCACCAAATCTAGCTTCCACACTAGATCTAAGCTCCTCACACCTAGGTTAGGGAAAAAGCAAGGTTAGGGCTAGCATAAGGAGAAGGAATGGAAGAAAAAAAGAAGAAAAGTGAAGAAGAACTTACTTTGGAGAAGAAGGAAGAATGAAGAAGAAGTGGAGAAGAAGAAGAATGAAGAAGAAGAAGTAAATGAAGAAAGGGGGAAGGGGGCTGCTGCTCACGGAATGGGGGCTGCTGTGGGAATTGGCCAAGGAAGTATAAAGGGGTTTACATAAGTTCCCAAATTCCCAAAATGCCCCTACTCACTTGGTTTCGGGTTCCGGGTCTCCAAATGCACTCAAACTAGCTCCAAATCTCTCCAACTAACCTTCTAAAAATAAAATAATAAATCTAAACCCCAAAATAATTCTCACAAGGGTGTGGGCTGGGTCGGACATGGGTCCACTAGGGTCGGACATGGGTCCAGGCTAGCCAAAACCCTAAAACAATCATTAAAAAATAAAATAAGCACTAAATAAATATAAATATAATTAATTAAATACAATCCACTATTTATCTAAAAAAAATACCCTATTTTCTAGAATTGGGTAGTGACAGATCATGTACACAGTGAATTGTTCCTGTGTTGAGCCCTTCTCCACACTCACAAGGAACAAGCACAAGCAACTACTCCTTAACACTATGTATCACTTAGTAGATATGTATATATACCTAAAGATATACACACATCACTATATCACTATATATTCCTATAATGTATGTAGACCTAGACCACAAGATCAAATCCCAAATACACATACACACCAACATATATATATATATATATATATATATATATATACACATAGTTATATGTATATATTTAGATACCCTCATATATATACACATAGGCATACGTATATACATAAAACCCAAATTCCTCTATTGCATACTCTATATAATACATAGATAGTATACACATATATAATTACATATGCACATATAGAAATTTGAGCCAAACAACAAACACATGGAGCGCATCGCCCCCGTATCACACGTTCTCTATGATACGCTTGCGAAACGGCCCCAACACACAACTAAACGTATCCCGGAGGACACGTACAAGTCTAATACATAATTTATGAATAATACGTATAGAAATTAGAGTGTCTATGTGTCCGTATCATAATGTGATATGCACAAGGCCCCGTGTCGGAGAAAAACCCCCAAATCAACATGTTTCGTCAAATTGACGAGATACGACCTACACGTATCCAATTGTGGATACGACACAAGCTACAAACAAACAATCAAGTGTCAATTTGATCTATTAGATCCATTGACAAGCACTACATGTGCCAATCTCGGAATTTTCCCAAAATTAGCACCAATTTGGTCATAACTTCCACCGTAGGTCTCCAAATGACTCCAAACCAAATCCTATGGGTAGCCTATGCATGTGGGGTGGTTTCTCATGGTAAAAATCTCAGATCTATAGTCTATTAGAAGGATAAAAACTAAAATGTACCTATTGGGAGATGGATTTTCAATGAAAAGGTTCCAAATGACAAGTAGCTCCTCTCCTTGTAGATCTTGGCCTCCTCCTCCTTGTTTCTTGCTCCTTGCTTGTAGATCCTTGATGTAGAAGCTTCAATGATGAATTTAGAATGAGTTTGGTGAAGATTTGGTGGAGAAATGATGAGGGATTGGAGAAAAAAATGGAAGAGGGAAATGTAGATCTAGAAATTTGGGGAAGAAATGAAATAAGAGCACTCTCTCTCCTCCCAATTATGGCTGGTTATAAACCCCTCTCCAAGCAATGTACAGAGTCACAAATACCCCTTGGGGCCTCTCATGAATAAATAATTAGGGAGGGAAGGTTCTAGTCTAATGGTTTCACTAATTAATCAAGTTTCTTAATCCATGGGCCTAATTCATGGGCTCAACTTAGACTAGTCCAAAAGTTTGTTTCATGCTCTCTAATTAAATGGTTAGGTCCACTACACAAGTCCAAAATAAGTCTACACTATCAACAAATAATAGTACAATAATTAAATAAATTAAGCCATGCACAAATATTAATTATAATAATCCTAAAATAATTAATACCCATGATAATTACCAAACTACCCTTGGATGAAAATATGAGGGTGAAAAGTCTCATGTACAAGACGAGATGTCATGTAGCGCTTCATGTTTCTTACGTTGCACACCATCCTCGTCTATGATTATAACTCGTCCTTTATGGCATCATGTTAGTGATCCCCTCATACATTTAAATTGTTCAAGCTAACTATGTCTCCGTGGCAGGGAAGGTTATAGTAAGTATTGTGCAGGTGGTTTAGACGGGCAGGTAAAAGTCACCGAACGGTGGCATATTTATTTCATTAAACTTACATATCTAATGATTGTTTGTAAAATAGACTAAGGCAAGATAGAAAGACCACAAAATAACTTGCATGCTTCATATAAACAATGTGTTGATTGGTAAGTTGGGTTTGCTCGCCTTCACCAGTGCATTTCGATGTATTGACCCTCGTTGCAACAGGTTTCCCGCACCAAGGAGATCTTGCAAGGAACTATAGCGACTTTCCAATCCAGTCTACATACCGGCACGTCCTGATCATGCCTTCAAGAAGCGTTTTGAAGATCCAGGAGCTCGTGCACATAACTTATGCAGCTCCGTGGAAAGGTGATAGCTTCGTCCGAAGGTGTCGCTTTTTTTGAAATTTTAGTAAAAGGATATAATGTACATGACGACTATCTCATTTTGCGTCCACTTTTGTAAGCCCGTGCGGTAATTATCTGATTCGTTCAAGAGTTTGTAAAAAGATATTCATTATCAATAAAGAGAACTTTTCATGTTTCAATATTTTGTTCAATTATCTGCGTACTCTAAATATGTGCTTGTTATGTAAATACCTTGGCCTTGTGCGTTGTACAACCTAGGCAGGCACGACGTCATGCCCGGGGGACGACTATCGATTCTACGAAATTGGGGCGTGACATATTGGTATCAGAGCACAGCTTCAAGTTTCTTTGACCCTCGTATCGGAAAAGTTCCTTTAACGATTTATTTTCTATGTGAACTCTTGAACTCGTTTGGCCAAAATGAGGTACGTTCCATATAGTGAGTCCATAATACATTATGAGACTGATATAAGTTACCTTCTTTTGAAGGAATGACTCAAGCGCAAGCATCAACGCTAGCACATGGTGAGGTACAAGCATAAGAAAGTAGTTCCGGCACCTCAGAAACTTCCAAAAGCCAGCGAGCCATGTCCCGTGTCGACCCGATTGAGTGAATGATGCAGATGCTTGAAGCAAGCCAGCAGAGAGATGAGGCTTGCTATAAGCGAGCCGAGAAGCGGGCAGAAGAGCGACAGAGCAAGTTCGAAGGTAATCTAGAAGCCCGATTTGCAGTCCAACAGAAGCAGGTAGATGCCCTGCAACAGATCGTTCAGACCTTGACCTCCAACCATTCCGCGACGATAGCAGCGACACCGGTAGAGCGACCCACGCCTGAAGTCGAAACGCCTCAAACTCCAAAAAAGAAGAAAATGACTGCCTTCGACTTTGCCGACTTCAAGAAGGTCTACAATACGCCATTCAAAGGGAATGAGGACCCGGTCGTGGCTCTAGATTAGCTGGCCGAGCTTGAGGATCACTTCAAATTGCTAGAGGTACCTGAGGAGAAGCGTGTCACGTGTGCCCAATTGTAGCTCCGTTTGAACGCGCACGATTGGTGGAACGTGCATCGAAGATCTCTCTCAGTAGGCGATAAAGAGGAGACGATCGCGTGGGCTACCTTCTGTGGCGTGTTTGAAGAGGAGTTCATACCCCCTCCCGTTCGTCGTCAAAAGGATAACGAGTTTGTGCAGCTCCGCCAAGGCAATATGAAAGTGAAGCAGTACTCCGCCGAATTCAATCGGCTCGCCAAATTTGCAAGCTCATATCTACCTGATACGGCAAGTCATGCAAGACGATTCGAATGCGGCCTGCAACCTGCCATCCATGCGCACGTGGTCGTTCCCCAATATCCGACTATACGGGAAGTCCTCAATCATGCCCTTTCCCTTGAACCACAGTATCCTTCAGTTGCTACCGGCATTGTGCATACTTCCAATCACAAGCACCATAGCAACACGGAAAAAAACACCGCTCCAAAGCGTCCAAATAACAGTGGTCAACAAAAAGGGAACCCAGGGCCATACTGCAATTTTTGTAAGAAAACTAGGCACGCCTACAACAACTGTCGTTCAAGGAACGGCTTATGCCTCGTATGTGGAGATCCAAACCACGCATATCATGAATGCCCGTGCTTCTCTGATCGCTGCCCTCAACATCCAAATCCTGCCACAACGCATCAAACCAACCGAGTCGCGCCGCAACAAGATCGTCGTCAAGCTTAAGGTCGGGTATACACTTTGATACAGAAAGAGGCCCTAGCATCGGACACCATTGTGTCAGGTATATTGCTTTTCAATAACATACGTGCTCGCGTGCTATTTGATTCTGGTGCAACGCATAGCTTTATATCCACAAATTTTTCTGTGAAAAATATGATAGAAATGACACCATTATATCTAGACCTTAGTGTTAACACCCCATCGAGCACAAAAATACATGTTTGTTCAGTATGTCAGGGCGGTTACGTCTGTATTGGGAGGAAAAACTCTCGCTCAATGTGTTAGTCCTAGATATTCGGGATTATGACATCATCTTAGGGATGGATTGGCTCGACGTTTGCTCGAAAACTATCGAATGTGCAAAGAAATGGGTCGTCTTCCGTCTACCTGGAGAGGCCGAATTCTACTACACAAGTGGTCCAGCAATAAAAGCGTCAAGGACCTGCATGATAATTTCTGCGATGTCAGCTCGGCGGATGCTACACTCTAGATGCGAGGGATACTTAGCGTCGGTTCGGAACACGCAGCTAGATTGCGTAAACGTTGAGTCTTCTTCCATTATGGCGGAGTTTCCTGATGTGTTTTCGAGTGAACTACCTGGCATGCCACCCGACCGAGAAATCGAGTTCACCATCGATACCTTTCCAAATACCCAACCGATTTCCAAAACCCCATATCGAATGGCACCTGCTGAAATAAAGGAGTTAAAGTGCTAACTACAAGAACTGCTTGACCGTGGATATATTCGTCCGAGCGTGTCTCCTTGGGACGCGCCGGTACTTTTTGTAAAGAAGAAAGATGGGACGTTGCGACTCTGCATAGACTATCGGGAGCTAAATAAGGTCACTATCCGAAACAAGTATCCCATGCCCAGGATCGACGACCTCTTTGATCAGCTATAAGGGGCGTCAGTATTTTCGAAGATAGATCTTCGCTCTGGCTACCACCAATTAAAGATCAAGCCAGAGGACATACCGAAGTCAGCATTTCGGACCTGCTATAGCCATTATGAGTTTTTTGTCATGTCGTTCGGACTGATGAATGCTCCTGCCGCATTCATGGATTTGATGAACCGTGTGTTCCGACAATTTCTCGATAAGTTTGTGGTAGTATTCATAGACGATATCTTAGTGTACTCGAAGAATAAGGATGAACACGCAGGACACCAGCAGATGGTGCTTCAAACTCTTCGAGATAATAAGTTGTTCGCGAAGCTAAGCAAGTGCGAGTTCTGGTTGGACAACATATCTTTCCTCGGGAATATCATTTCCATGGAGGGCATCTCAGTCGACCCAAAGAAAGTTGAAGCCATCGTGAAGTGGAAGAGACCTGAGTTGGCCAGCAACATTCGGAGCTTCCTTGGTTTAGCAGGCTACTACAGGAGATTCATAAAAGATTTTTCACGGATCGCTTTGCCTCTGACTCATCTCATTCTGAAGGGAGTAACATTTGCGTGATCGGACGACTATGAAGCTTCATTTATGGAATTAAAGCAACGACTCGTCTCAGCACCGATTCTTACTCTTCCGGACGGACCCGATGATTTTAAGATCTATAGCGACGCCTCAGGAAAGGGTTTGGGATATGTTCTTATGCAGAGGGACAAAGTGATAGCATTTGCATCGAGACAGTTAAAGCCTCATGAAAGGAACTATCCAACGCACGATCTGGAACTTGTAGCGGTGGTGTTCACGTTGAAGTTATGGCGGCATTACCTCTATGGCGTACCGTGCGAGATCTTCACGGATCACAAAAGCCTTAAATATCTCTATACCCAAAATGATTTGAATCTACGACAACGATGTTGGCTTGAACTCCTTAGCGACTTTGACTTGATGATCAGATACACATCGGACAAGGGCAACGTTATAGCTGATGCACTGAGTCGAGTGTTTGTTGGGAGCTTGGCTATCGATGATAGACTACGAAGGAATCTCGAAAGTTTGGGCATTACACTCCGAATTAGATACAAAAGGGGGCACAAGTGGCTTAGTTGCACCTCGAACCGGACTTGTTGGAGAAAGTTAAGTCCGGTCAGAAGGACGACATATTCCTAGAGAATATACGAAATCTTATCTCAGCGAAAAAGATGACCGACTTTGCGGCGAGCACGGATGGAATGATGTGGGCGAAGAAAAGAGTATGTATTCCTAACGATGCAAACCTCAAAAAAGAGATACTCACTGAAGCCTATTATGCGAGTTATACTTCACATCCAGGAAGCACGAAGATGTATTGAGACCTCCGCACGATATTTTGGTGGCATGACATGAAAAGGGACGTGGCGCTATTCGTATCGCAATACATGGCTTGTCAAAGAGTAAAGGCCGAACACCAGAAGCCGGGCGGAGAGATACAGAATCATGCTATACCGGAGTGGAAATGGGAATACATAACGATGGATTTCATTGTTGGTTTGCCAAAGACGCAACAGAAAAATAATGTCGTCTGGGTCATCATCGATCGACTCACCAAGTCAGCTCACTTTATGTCTATCAAAGTTACTTGGAGTGCCGACCGTCTGGCCAGATCTACCTCAACGAGATCGTTCGACTCCACGGCGTGCCCGTATCCATTATCTCTGATCGAGATGGACGATTCTTATCACGCTTCTCGGAGAGCCTTCAGTCAGCAATGGGGACGAAGTTGAAGTTCAACTCCGCCCACCATACTCAGACAGACGGCCAAACAGAGCAGGTAAACCAAATCCTCGAAGATATGCTACGGCTCTGCGTCTTGGACTTGAAGTCAAGTTGGAACATGCATCTATCGTTAGCCGAATTTGCATACAATAATAGATATCAATCCAGCATTCAAATGGCACCGTATGAGGCATTGTATGGGCAGAAGTGCAGATCCCCTATCTGTTGGGATGAAGTTGGTGAGCGACAAATTCTTGGCCCGGAGCTCGTAGAATAAACCGTCCAAAAGATTCGCTTAATCTGTGAACGGCTGAAGGTAGCACAGAGTCGTAAGAAAAGTTACTCAGACACGCACTGTCGACCTCTTGAGTTCTTAGAAGGCGATCGAGTATTTCTCAAAGTCTCTCCCATGCGAGGAGTTACCAGATTTGGAGCAAAAGGGAAGCTAAGTCCAAGATTCGTCGGCCCGTTCAAGATACTTAAGAGAGTCGCCCCAGTCGCATATTAGATTGCCCTACCACCGTCACTATCTGAATTACAGGATATCTTCCATGTTTCACAGCTTAGGAAGTACGTGTACGATTCGAGTCATGTGGTGGATCTTGATCAACTGGACTTAAAGGCAGACTTGACGTATGTTGAACATCCTGTGCGAATCTTGGATCACAAGGAGAAGCTGCTTCGAAGTTGTTCGGTTCCTCTCGTGCACGTGCTTTGGAGAAATCATTCGGTCGAAGAATCGACCTGGGAGCTTGAGTCTGAGATGAAGAAAAAGTTATCTTCATTATTTCATAGTGGTAGGTTCTATTCCTAAGTTTCGTGGATGAAACTTCCTATTAGTTGGTTAGGATATGGTGCCCCGTTACCCCTTTTCAGGGAGCGCGACTAAGAAATACTTTCGGTATCGTTCGATCGGGATATATTGAATCAAGATCTTATCCTCGTTATGGATTTGCTTCTTCGGAATCGATTCACATATTCAGTGGACCGTGCCCCAAAGATGGACTTAGCGGCAGAGTCAAGAGGGACCTATCCGCTGCAAGTTTTATTGCCTAGTTTTCGTTGTCGCCTTGTTGCTTTCGTGCTTTTGAGTTGGTTTTCAGATTTGCGTTTTCTTGAACGGTTTCGATGAATTTCTTTGCTTTCGTTCGTTGAACTGCATTTCATTCCGAGCTTGGAAAGAGTAGAAGAGGTATTGATTATCTGTTCGTGGTAATGCAGCAGTAGACGTCATGCGAGCGGAGTCTTGAAGCACCTCTTTCCTTTTCTTTCTCCAAACAACTTGTGAGTGGCTATAATTCGATTCAGTTGACCCTTCTTCCAAGTCTTCATACCTAAAATCTTGTATTCTTGATTGTTCCGATTAAACGATACCAAAATAACTAAAAGATGTCAAGATAAAAAGGAATAGATTTGGATTACTTGTGCTTGTCAACCAACTTGAAAACAGTTACTTTATTGTATGCTAGTTCACTTAAAAATGTTCTTTCATAGTGTTTCAATTCAAGTTAGAATATATACTTCTTCGATGATTGTGCTATGTATAGAACACACCTTGCTATGCAATAAATTGATCGGGGAGGCTATGCAAAACAAGATCATGCCATATTATTTTTCTCGTGCTTGCATTGCTTTATACTTCATCAATTGATAACTTAATACTAGACGTCGCTTGATCACGGACAACTTGTGCACAAGATTTTATGGTTCCTGCGGACGGTCGCTGGGACACTGGCACCGATCCTATCCAGATGGAACTTCACGATAAGTCTTATGTATAAGACGAGATGGCATGTAGCGTTTCATGTTTCTTGCGTTACACACCATCCTCGTCTATGACTATAACTCATCATTTATGGCATCATGCCAGTGATCCCCTCGTACATTTAAACTGTGCAAGCTGACTATGTCTCCGTGGCAGGGAAGGTCATGGTAAGTATTGTGCAGGTGGTTCAGACGGGCAGGTAAAAGTTACCGAACGGTGTCATGTTTATTTCAGTAAACTTTCATATGTAATGCTTGCTTGTAAAATGGACCAAGGCAAGATAGAAAGACCACACAATAACTTGCATGCTTCACATAAATAACGTGTTGATTGGTATAGTTGGGTTAGCTCGCATTCACTAGTGCATTTCGATGTACTGACCCTCGTTGCAACAAGTTTCTCGTACCAAGGAGATCCTGCAAGGAACTAGAACGACTTCTCAATCCAGTCCACCTACCGGCACGTCCTGATCGTGCCTTCAAGAAGCATTTTGAAGATCCATGAGCTCGTGCACATAACTTATGCAGCTCCGTGGAAAGGCGATAGTTTCGCCCGAAGGTGTCTCTTCTTTTGAAGTTTTAGTAAAAGGATGTAATGTACATACGACTATCTCATTTTGCGTCCACTTTTGTAAGCCCGTGCGGTAATTATCCGACTCGTTCAAGAGTTTGTAAAAACATGTTCATTATCAATAAAGAGGACTTTTCCATGTTTCAACATTTTGTTCAATTATCTGTGTACTCTGAATATGTGCTCGTTATGTAAAATACCTTGGCCTTGTACGTTGCGCAACCTAGGCACGCACGACATCACGTCCGGGAGACGACTATCGATTCTACGGAATCAGGACGTGACATTTGGGCCCACTGCCCGACACCTCTCCCGCGGTTTGATCCCAAGATCGTCCACCTAGTCAGAGATGTTACATCTCTTCTAGCTTACCACAATAGACAATTGAGTTCGTTATTTGATATTTTGTGGACAATTATTTACTTGTGTATTCCCAAAATAAAATTAAAATTAAAAAATTAAAAGAGTAAACAAAAAAAAATGGATAAAAAAGGGTTATTTGATATTACCCCCTCTTAGATTAGGTATATTGATATTACCTCATGTTAGATTAAAAGTTAAGAATACCCCCCTGAAAGTGTCGTTAAAAACATGAAAGTGTCGTTAAAGAGTTTTTAACGACACTTTTAGGAAGTATTCTCAACTTTTAATCTAACATGGGATAATATCAATATACCTAATCTAAGAGGGGGTAATATCAAATAGCCCTAAAAAAAACTACTCACATATTCTTCATGATTTTCATGTTTTGTGAAAAAATTGTTTACCCGTGTAATCGCAATTCCTAATTTCTAGAAATAAATTTTTATAAGCTAAACCAAACATAGAAACATGTTTTCTATTCTAAATTTGTTTGGAGCATAATTTTTTTTTCTGATAGTTATGAATACTCCGATAGATAATTTGTCCACAAAATATTTGAATTCTCTCTCTTAACAATTGGTGGGATTTTCTGTACTTCATTTATTTTTCTCGTTTTTTTTTAAATTATTTGTTTTTAAAAAAAATTGTCTTATTTTATTTTGTTTTGTTTCATTTTAAAATTTTTTCAATTTTTTATAATTTATTCGTTTCCTTTTTTTAAAAAACTTTTTTTTTTGTTTTTTTTCCTTCTTTTTGATATGCATTTTTTTTTAATACTTTTTATGAAGTTTTTTTTTTTTCTTTTTTTTTTTCTTTCTCGTTTTTTTTAAAGATTGTTGAAGACCCACAAGGGAATGGTGACAAAAATTCAGTCTCAAATCGAGACTATAGATTCTGATATTATCAACTTGCATCAACAATCCAGGAGTCAGCCCAACGAAAGATTAAGCTCGAGGCAAAACTCAAGCAAAGATGTCTACTATCCATGGAGTCGAAAGACCTCATTAGGAAGTATTGATCCC
This sequence comes from Iris macrosiphon, assembly GCA_036927795.1. NCBI lineage: Eukaryota > Viridiplantae > Streptophyta > Magnoliopsida > Asparagales > Iridaceae > Iris > Iris macrosiphon. The sequence continues at coordinate 280,965,625 of JAYESA010000005.1, read as the reverse complement.
CATTAATTTGGCATATGCTAAAAATCCAACAATTTTTTTTTTGAATTTCTGACATAACGTTCTAAGCCCGACGTAACGTTCGAAATTTTGTGCACACTATATTGTATATCTTTGGGGCTCACTGCCTTCCAACTCCCACAATTTTATAAATGAAAAAAATAATATGCCTCCGTGGCTCGATCCACTGATCTTCTGCCACCCAGTCAAAATCTTATACAACACAACATTTTTGTTAGGAGGAGTTACATGGTAAGAGACAATATACATTAGTAGTATTTTTCTTAGGAACTGTCATCAAAACTGATTTGGAACAACATATATTACATCTCTCATATTTCTATCTAATTATCTTTCTTCTCTAACATAATCCGCTTCTCCTCTTAATACTTCTTTCTCCCCTCCTCACCCAAATTTGGGATTTCGAACTTCATAGATAGACACAACCTCAGAGGAATGACACATGACTGTCAAAATTTTGACAGTACTAACAAAAGTAATAAAAGCTAAAATTTTAGCAGTTCTAAAGCATAACAGTTTGTCCAAAATTTTGACAATCCTAATCAGAAACTGTCAACACATCATTTTAAACAAATTATAACATATGTCTTTCCATTTACAAAATATATTCTTTTTAACAAATATGTCAAGGTAAAATTAATATTCTGATAAGTTGTGGTTAGTCATATCTTTACTAAATATATCATTTTAAACGAATAAAATACTCTAATTATATATTTATTAAACATATCTTTGTGATATATTTTTAACAAATAATATCTTTACTAATTTTCTTAACTTCATCATATTATTTTAAACATATTTATATTCTAAATCATACATATATATATATATTGAATCAAAATACTTCTAACTTTCAAAATTTTGGCAGACCTTCATCATAACAAACAGAATTGTTTAGAACAGGAGATTCACATTTAATTTTCTGTGGAGGAATTAATGTGAGTAGTGGTGCGGTGCAGGTGCGGACCTTCGGACCGATTTTGTAGACCTTAGGACTAGAAGTTTGTAACACAATTACCTCTTCCAATATATATATATATATATATATATATATATATATATATATATGTGTGTGATGTCCTATAATATTTTAAAAAAGGTATTTTAAGTATTGAAATATGATAATTTTTATAATTTTATGATGTTCCTTAATAATAATAAAAATTGTGCTTTTATGATGGGTCTTTAATTTTGACTCTGAAGGAGGAGCCAAAAGATTCTGAAGAGGTTTTTATCCATTTAATTTGCCCCAAGTAGCTTGGGGACATTGTAGGGGCGATAATGGGCTTAGTTGACAAAGGATCTAGTGCTTGGCCAACTTGACCATCTCCACTACTGCTCCATACTTCTCCTTTTCCTATTTACTACCACTTTTGGTTGTTCTCTACCACTAATCCATCTTCTCTTATTCTATTCCACTGTCATCTATCTATCAAACACACACGGATTCTCTTCCCCTTCCTAGTTATTGCTTGAGAAAAATCAAGCATGCAGGGAATAGGGCTGTCAACAGGTATGGGTCGGTTTCGGCTCCTATTAATATAGGATCCAAACCCAGATCTTTTAAGTTTTTGGGTTTGGGTTGAAGTCCTTTCCTTCTAGTTAATGAATGGATCAAACTTTAGATGATTTTCACATGTAATTCATAGTTACGTTATCAGTTGAGTGACTTTGAGTCTTGTTTTTTCTGAAATTGAAAGAGCATTTAAAACTTTTCAATCAAATATAGATGATGAACTTGATATTTTCTACATGTAAAAATTGGTTCCTGTTCCGGTTTCTTATCAAGCTTCGGATGTAATTATCTTCAAACCCTAGCCTTTAAGGATTTAGGGTGCACTTCTGCAATCCAAACCCTACTATTATAAAAAAAAAAAATGGATCAGATTTTACTGAAATGCATACCAATACTTCTGTGCCTGCTCAAACTGAAGAGTTCATTTTTTTTTTACTGAGAGATGGACCTCGTGGATGAATGAGCTCTTGGCCCAAGTCTAAAAATTATCACCGGCATAACTCTATCCTAGTCGCATGTAGTACTTGCTTCTTGCACCAGCATTTGATTTGGATCGTCATAAATGTAAAAGTTGATAAACACAAACAATCACAGAAATATAGCAATGCTGAAGATTAGATAGGCTTCTGTGGTATCTCCTTTGCTGGAACTCGTGAGTTACAATCTAATCTCATTAAAGGTCTGATTAACCAAGATACAAAGCATCTTTAGGTTGAATGTCCAATTAGCAAAACATAAGTTTGTACGACATTTCACACAAACAACAAAGATATCCAATAAAATCAGTGGTTCACCATTTAACTCTCTAACGTTAGCGGATGTCTGTGCAATGTACGCACTTAAAAAAAAATCGTTGGAAGATAATATAAAGAATTATTTACACTATCCATCCCTATATTTTTGATTTATAACACGCGATACCTGTGCTTTTAAAAAAGTTACATTGACCAACCCTACTTTTTTAGTTTATTACACAGAGTACCCTTTAAGATAAAATTAAAATTATAACACTAAATACCCCTATTTTTATTTTATTTTTTCTAAAGGGAGGGATGGTCAGTATAATTTGTTTAAAAGCAGGGATACCTCGTACTATAAACCAAAAATATAGAAATAGTTAGTGTAAATAACCCTAATTTAAATTAGAATTTGTTTTCGAACCCATCCAACAAAAAAAAAAAACCTCCCATCTTAATCACATGAGCTAGAGGTGTTTGACTATGGTTGGATAATATTAGGTAGTTAAATAATTAGTTAAAATTTATTTTAATTTTTAATTACGTGAGGATAAATATACCTCTTAGACGGCTAAATAGCCATTTTCAAGCCTAATGAGTTGAGATAACAAAGTTCAAATGCATGGACGTACATGACGCAGGGAAACAAGAAACTTGGTTACACGGATCTAATTAGTGACTACTGGCCTGGCCTAATAAGACTTCATCAATTGCTCTGTTGATACAGCTTCCTTTATCCTGCAGGTTCATTCAAACAAAAATAGCCTCAACATACACGCATTCTTGTAAAAACTGGACGCAGAATCCATTAAATGGACCCTAACCTTTATTCCAATGGCTATAGCTGTCTTCAAGTTCACCAGTTCACCTAACCTTAGGGAGCCTCCTTTCTTATCCTTAACAAAGATCACTGGAACATTCCTTGAGGATGCCAAGATCGGTATATGCTTCGATAGTAACTGAGGGCTACAATCCGAAGCAAGAAGGACAGCCTGTAGCACCAAGAAAAGTAAGAAACAATTTTCAACTATTAGGCCATCGGAGATTCTTTATCAAGCCAAGTTTTGACAATAGAAACACTGTACAGTTTCCAACCAAGTCCATATACTTGGGAAAGTAGCGGTCCAATGTCATGAAGTTGAGCACAAGAACCTATATACACTATGGACATGGGTACCCTGTAGGCCTGTACTCATAACGGAATGTCAGAAGGGATAAACTATCGTGCACTATGTTGCACTGGAAAGGGCAGGCGGCATGAGACGACACAATGTAGATATGCAAATACACCAGTTTGGCTTGATGTGCTTCCTAGTTTTTACAGATTAAACAAAATATATCTATATAAAACATGTTTCAATCAAACCAACCTACATTGTTCCATAAAGAGGAAATTATAATGGAGAAAGACATGGTGCATGTGGAACAAAGAAAATATATCAAAGAACCAATTAAACTAAGGGACATCCTGGTTTACAGAACCAAAAATGGTGAGTTGATTAAGCCTATATATATATGACTCCGATTCATATAGTTTCAAAGGATATTGATGTCAAGCAGGACCAGCAAAGACAAATAGTCAGTTGCATTAACACAACGGAAAGTCGTCGAGTATCAAATTGCAGGGTAGACTGTCATAGACCACTACAGCCTCAGGAGCAGTAGTGCTCAATAGGCAAACAGTTAATATGCTGAACATTAAGAGTTGAGTGGGGACGACAAACATGGGAAGGTAGTTGGTAACACTGTTGTATGGCAAATTTTTGAAAATGCAAGGTAGACAGTTTGAAGGGTCACTACAGCCTCAGGATCAGCAGTGCTCAACAACAAGATTGGCAATACCATAACACATTGAAGGAACTTGAGTTTTCATGTGGAAAAAGATCTCATATTTACTCGATTGAGGGCATTGGATGCAACTAGGAGAAACTTTGCACATGAGAGACCTAAAAACATCATATGGCAAACAATGCAATTGGGCAACCAATGTTGTACATGAAAAGCTAATCTAAAAGGATCTCATGATAAATAAAATAAAAAGATTTTTTTTTCCTGAAATAAGGCAGTCATATGACTGTCCTTGTCCTGGGGTACTAGCACAAATACCACCTCCCATTCCAATTTTTTATGTTGTGCAGGCTGGAATTTGAACCCATGCCCACTCCCCCCCTCCCTTAATAGTGTGACCAATTGCAATGACAGTAGACATTCCCCACTTCAACTTGAATATAGTTTAATTGCCCTTTTATTCAAAATAGTTCACACTTTCATTTCACGTGTGCCTAATCTATGAAAGAGTTTCACTTCTCTCAATATATAATTTCCAGAGTTACTATTGTACACTTTTCTACTAAATTTGATTAATCCTGAAGGGACTTTGTCAAAGTAAGGAAACCTTGGGGTTTAAAAAACATATGCACGACAAAGAAATTTGTTATTATAGCAAAAGAACAAGCTCCTCTAAGGAGGAGGCTACAAACAGAAGAGTAGGGGATTGAAAAACACAAACACGACAAGAAACTTTGTTCTTATAAAGCAAAATAACCCATCCTCCATGGAAGGTTACCAAGTCTCTAGTCATCCAATTATCCATTGCAATCCCTTCACTTACCATAAAATTTAGGGAATTTACCTTGCCAATGAACGCCAATGCTGACATGGGGTAGGGTGGAGGTTAACTAGCCTCAACAGTTTTTTGTGTGTGTGGGTGGGTGGGTGGGGGAAAGGAAGAGGAGGAGAGGAGAGGGGGGGGGGGGGGGGGGGGGGGGGGGTCTGTTTGCTCACGAGTGCCCTATTTTGTTGTATTTGGGAATAGAAAACCTCATGTTTACTAGTCTATATAAAAGAACTTTTAGAACCTTTCAAGCAAAAAATCTCAATCCACCCATTCCTTGTAGCCACAGGAGTGTAACTGACTTCTTAAATGTTTTATTGGCTTAAATGTGAACATGGCGCAAGTGTGCCCCTCTCCTAAAAACTGTTAATATTATGGACGTGTAGAGGCACAGTGTAGGAGATGTGCAAGCTACATGATATTTTCTAATATACTAGATCATCTCTAAGGTTAGGGCATGCGGAGCAAATTCGGAGCATATATAGGTGACAATAATCATATTTCTTCTGTAGCAGAGGATATACGAATAGGGTATAGGGTGGGTACCGATCAAATACTGAAAGCCATGTCAGTTTCTGTTTGAAGCAGATATGATTCCCCACCAAATTCCACAGCAAAGCAATACCACCCATTATAAAGGAAACAAAGTTCAACGAATAGATATTTCAAAAAAATGGTAATTGCTAGGGCATTGGATGCTTGCAAAATTTATTTGGGTAGCTTAGATATCAAGTACTGTCTAAGTACACATTTAAAACAGATTCAATAAAGGATACCCATATTTGTCGAGACACCGAAGTGAAGACGGACAGGTCTCCTGGTCCTATCACATTATTTGTCCTGTGTGAACTGTAGATTATCTGATAAAGCATCTTGTTCTTTGGTGATTACTTCGAAGAGAGATGAAATGATGTATAACCAATCATTAACAATCCGGACAAGCTATGATCAAAGGGGAGGTAAATGTCCTACCGAAAAGAAGCTCGTCTGCAAAACAACACTAGGTAGTTAGACACCATCGCACTTATTTATTAGATACCGTCCACTATACCCCTGTCTAGGATGACTCTTATACCATGTCTTATAGAGGTCTTGGCACAACATTAAATTTAAAAAAAATGAAGGGCTTCAATTGTGTTGGTACCAGAGGATGTCATCTAAAGGTAAGATCACTTTCATTGTACTCACACAAAGAACCCATCACAGACAGTTTAGACCTTCAAGCCTATGTATAATGAAATTTACAACATGGTCCAACATTGTTGGCTAAATTGGTTGCAAGTTTACCGAAGATTAATTTAGAGAAGCAGGCAGCTTCATAAAAAAGAAGGGTATCACTGTATGCCTGGGAGTTGCTGCACCACATAGAGATTGAAGATGGAGTTCAAGGTTAATGAAATTTGTAAAACAGGATGAAGGGAAGTCATCACCTCCATACTTGTAATGAAGAAATTTACTCACAGGAATACCAAGTGTCTAGAGGGATGTCTAAAAGGGGTTACATTAGACCATGAGCCTAAATCTCTTCTCCTTTGCTACAAAGAAGAAGTGATTGGTACCAAGGAAAATTAGGGAAACAGATATATCACATTAAAACATCCATCAGTTGGGGTGCCTAGAACATCTGACACATAATGTTCATAACAGGAGGTATCTGGATGAATATGTTGACAGGATCAGTAGAGAACTTTAGCGCTTATGATGGATAGGAGAAAGATGCCGGTAGCTGACCACAAGAATATATGACTCGTGAAAAGAAAAGAAAAGAAAAGAAAAGAAAAGAAAAGAAAAAAAAACAATTATTATCCTACTAATGAGATCACGTATCAAATAGAAAGGAAGGACAAGTCATATCATTGTATAGTGTTTTGTGTGTTTCGTGTTTATGCGCTATTTTAGTTATATCACATTAAAACATCCATCAGTTGGGGTGCCTAGAACATCTGACACATAATGTTCATAACAGGAGGTATCTGGATGAATATGTTGACAGGATCAGTAGAGAACTTTAGCGCACCCACCCCGTATATAGTTGGTGTTTCTCGTTGGTCGTCCCATCGTGAGTTCGAGGAGTGTGTTAAGTATATTACCATACAATTGTATAGTGTCCTGTGTGTTTTGTCTTTAGTGTGCTCTTTTAGTCCTACAAAAGTAAGAGTGGCTAACCTACCATATAACTATCCTTGTATATAGTTGGCATTGAGCCTAATGGAAACAATCCTTGATTGGGGATTTCTCAAACCCCTCTATCATATTCTAACATATGCATCAACAACAAACTTACATTCTTCCTCTATTTATATATTATGCTTTACATATTCCAACTTGAACCTCAAAGTCAACGTGGCATGGATAAAAATATGAAGATACAACAAGAGGCATACACAAAAACAGGGATACGCCAGTGATTTTTGTGATGTCCTATTTTATTTTGCAGTGTCCGATACTTATCTGATACAGACACAATACAATACAGCACAAACTTCTCCTTTTTCTCAAAAATAATTCGCATTCATGACAATCCTGAACTTACAGAGGTGCTAAGTTAGATGCCCACTAAATTAATCTACAGCCCCATATGTGTTTACTATGTTCTTTTTATGAGGTATTAGCATAACATTAACATGACGTCTTCAAGGGGTTCGACATAAGGGGTTCTGACATTTCTTTACTTCAACAAGTCACGACTTCATGTAGGATTACAAAAATAATTAAATATATCAGAAGATGAAACTCACAGACCTGAAGCGGAACCAACGGGGCTCTACGAAGAGGGCCGTTGGCGACCTCCTCGGTGGGAATATCTCTCTTCCCCTCACTCGGAGGCATTCTCTCAAGCACCCGGGTGACGTCGTTGACCCCGATAGAAAATTGTTGCTACATATAGTAAAATTCACAATTAAGTCACGACTGTAACCATTCTTGAAATAAACTCTCCAAAGACGGTACAGTACCTTGATCCATATTTTCTCCGGTAGCTGTTCAGTTTTCGACAGTTTTGCCAATTCTACACTCCTATGAAAAATACAAACAAACATTATGGTAAAGAAAAGGAAATTTTAATTCATGGGAATTGGTGCTTACTTTCTGAGATTCATGAGAACATTGTCGAGTTGTTCTCCACCGTAGCACTCCGAAGAGGACCTGCACGAGAAATTGGAGTCAAATTCACATAATAATAAACCACTTGTGCTTTGATTGATTGATAGGGAAAGATTGTACTGTTGTTGTGGATCTCTGTTGCGTTCCTTCTCGAGAGAGTTCAGGCTTTTCCTCCTCTTCGTCATGCTCGATTCAGCAAAAACCTAGAAAATTTAAAATTAAGGTTTTTGCCTAAATAAAACTCGGGAAGACCAACGTCGCCTAATGATCAGGCCCAATTTCCATTCGGTTCGGTTTGCTTCATACCGAACTGAACTTCTTGATTTTGGGGACTTCAATAGTTAATTAACAAAAAAAATATTAACTTGAACCTAATTTTTTAAGAAAACTTGCGGCTATTTCTCCCGTGGAAATTTAATTTGGTTTAATTTAATCTTTTAATTTGATTTAATTTATTAGTTAATTTGTTATAATCTATAATAATATAGATGGTAACAAAATATATTACTTATTACCAATATTATATTTTTTTTTATATCGCTAAAAGATAATTTGTTATTATCTATACACAAAATTTATTTAATTTAAAATATATTTAAAATTCTATTTGAAATATAGTTTAAATTACGTCTCAGGGGTTTGGTGTTGTCTAAAATTCTATTTTAATATATTTAAAATTATAATTTAAACTATTTTAATATATTTAAACCAACTAAATGATATTATCTAAAATTCTATCTATTTTAAATTCCTAAATAATTTAACCTATTTTAATAATTTAAACAAACTAAATGATATTATCTAAATATATATCCAAAATTCTAAAAATATATCTATAACAATTTTTAATTAAAATTGGATTTAAACTATTTTAATATAATTTAATTTTTTATCTAAGTATTTAGTTATAATAGGGAAAAAATTATGTGCACACGTGAATATCACTAGTTTTAATAGAAACCCTTTGTTAATTTAAATTTGACAAATATAATAATTGTATCAAATATTTAAAAAAAAATAACAAATAGATAATAACACATATATTATCATTCAAAACATAATTTTCTAAAAATATATTTGAAATTTACTACGGATAATCTGGATAATAATATATTCACAATTATAAATTATATTTAAACTAATTGCTTGATATTATCTAACTAAAAACATATTCAAAATTAAAAAAATATATTTACAAGAAATCATAATTGAAATATATTAATTTGTAATCTATATATTATTTGTTAATTTAAAATTTATATACAAATATATAATTATTTCAAATTAAATAAATTTTGTAGATAATAACAAACTATCTTTTAGCGATATAAAAAAAAATATTGATAATAACTATTAAGTAATAGATTTTGTTACCATCTATATTATTATAGATAATAACAAATTAACTAATAAATTAAACTAAATTAAAGAAAGAAATCAAATTAAAATATTAAATTAAACCAAATTAAATCCCACGGGAGAAAGAGCCACAAGAATATTTTTCTCCTCCCCGCGGGCTCATTAAATTCACGCCAAATAATACGCCAAATAATATGGCCGTATCCCGCGAGCCCCACTTAAATTCCACGCCAAATCCGTGGACAACTCGTCAATCTCTTTGACGTTTCATCATATTCTTTTTAATTTTGCCAAACTTCTCCTTTTATACGAAAATATTTAGAAATTATTTCCTTCATATGAAAAAATCTGTAAGAAAATTGTGCAAATAAAATTTGAGAATTCTAAGTTATAGCATAAGGACTTTCATGTCCAAGTCGTATGCCCTATTATATTTTTGTGTATAATGCTAAAGAATCTGCTACTTAGGTAGTAAATTGCGGTTCGAAATGGCATGCTTTCATTCCATGTACGATGTTCTTGTTTGACATGCTCTTTTGAAGTTTAACCAATGTTTGTGCTTTCATTCTCTTTCCGCATTTCATGTTCTACGTAACTATTGCATCATAGAATTCATGCATAAAGTTCCTTTAAGCTAGTTGGTGGTTATAACCCAAGCGTAGGAGATATACCAAGTCGATGAATACATGGATATACTTAAATCAATATAAAAGAAATGTAGGGTGGGAGGGGCTACTTGTCTCGTTCGTTCGTTCCATATAGGTCTTTCCAAGCCAATGTGGTCGCGTACGAAAAAGTAACTTCTATCAAGGTTGTATGAAGGTTAACCATAGCCTAAACACGATCCTAATCTCATAATAAATCTTTAGTTTAACTAAATAAATTAATTTAAAATTTCTTCTAACAAAAGCACAGTAAAATCGTAATTAAACAAATTAGGTTTATAGTTAACTAATTTCTTATATTGAACTATGCCTGTAATAGTTCTCCCCAGGACAATCGAGGAGGTTGGACCTGCTGGAGGTATTCTAGTAGGGAAAAACAGTTGGCTTATGGATCTGCACATAAAAGTTTTTTTTTTCTCACTCCTTAACTCGGAAGGATGGATGGATGCAAAAGTATTTGCTAAACCAGTTGTTATAGTTGTACTATGACGATGAACCTGTGATGAAATTTGTACCTTTATTATCATCAATATAATGTTTCTTTTCATAGTTCAGATACTTTGGTTTTTATTTTCTTTCTATAGGACTTGTAGAGAACGAGGGATTTCAAGTACAGTAGGGTGGAGATTCTAATATTAAAAATCCTTGGGGTTTATTTAACTTCCTTTTATGTGATAATAACATACATTTCTGCAAGTTCCAAAATCCTCTGGCTATAGACATATATTAAAACTGCAGAAGAAGAAAAACTAGTGTGCCATTTTACAATGGTCTCAATATTAATGAAAGGAAAACTAGTGTAGAACTAAAATGCCCCGTATATCATTACTTGTCTACCTACTTATACTTCATGCAACATGACTAATTTAGAACAGAGCCAATAACAACTGATATTTTCATTTATACTTCTTCTATAACTAACTTGCCAAAAACAATTTCTATTATATAAAGAACTAACAGTAGCATCTTAGTTAGAAGCAACATTAAAAAGAGATGGAAACTCACTTTGTAAAGCATAATTCCCTAACTGAATATTATGCCAAATTTATATTATTATCATTACATTAGTACCATCTAGTAAACTAATAGGTCTGAACTGAGTCACTACATTAGCATCCTCTACCTTGGGGATTAAAACTATATGAGCATCATTTGTTCTGGCCATATCAAGAGGGCCAACATAAAATTCTTGCACATAATCAAGTTTCATGCACACACCTAAACTTCAGAAGCGCATCAATGTGGATATACCACCTAGCACATATGCTATTACTAATCGAAAACCATGACTTACCACCATTATCTTCTTCCTCCTTGTTCCCAAATCCTTATGCCACCACCATTAACCCCAATCTATCACCTTCATCTCATTCAACCTTATTCGACAACTACCCGCTTCTTCGAAAGAATGTGAACAAGTAGGTGGAAAGCTCCATCATTCTCACCATAACAAAAAGTGAGATATGCCTAATGTTTCCTTCTGAGAAAAAGATTTGTCGAGAAATGCCATAAAAATGAAATTTTGTGAATACAAATTGTTCTGCTCCATCCAAATTCACTGCCAAACCAAAAGGAATAGACATTTGTATATATCAACTAGTCCCGCAGTTAAGCTGGCAAAACTAGAACACCAAAGAACTTGATTGAAGCTAGAAATAATACATTATATACCGATTATTATTATTGTGGAGCCGTGTCGTGTCCGATTCATGTGTGACGCAGGAGACGACACCATGTCTCAAGTTTATCCTCTAAAATCTCTAGTTCTCCAAAATCCCTAAATCTATCGTTCTACAAAATTCACTAAAATAATTCCCAAATTTCTAAATATCAAATACCTAGAATAACCAAATCCCTAAAATTAATTTTCAAAAACAAGCAACCAAAATAATAATAATATCATCCCAAAATTCACAAAAAAGGGACAAAAGCGTACCAAAAATTACCATAATTGAGAATTCATACCTCTGGGTTAAACTGATCCAGAAAAAATTAGTGAGGGGAAAGAGAGCGAAAGAGAGAGAGAGGAGCGAGAGATAGAGCCGAGAGCGAGAACGAAGAAGAAGGAGAGAGAGAGAGAGAGAGAGAGAGAGAACTAAATATGATGTAAATTATATAATTTGTTAATTTTATTTTGCCAGCTATTGTTAGGGAATAGCTTTTTTATATTGAGTTATTTGTATTTACCTTATTTTTTAACCCATCCACCCCCATTTGCTAATCATATCTCCACTACTACCATATTTTAAAAAAATAGTGTTACCCTTTCATTTCTTAATAACATGTTGATTGTAATTTTGATTACCCAAAAAAAAAAAATCTAACTTTTGAGAATTAAAAAATTGAGGTACTGAAAATATGATTAGCAATTTGTGATAAATACAAATAACTATTTTATATTTTACTAATAAATTCGCGTATGTTGTACGTAAAGTAAATATTTTTATAATATTATTAAAGATATTTTAAATATTTTAAGAAAATTAAATTAAGAATTTTTAAACAATTTAAATATTTATTATTATTTTTTCTTTGAATTAATTTTTAAATTTAAATTTAAATTTAAAATTAATATATATATATATATATATATATATATATATATGAACCGTTTCCAACCCGTATTATAATAGAAGTTTATTTTATGTATATCATCTACCATTTTATTAAAAATAAATTATAGTAGGAAAAAAAAAACTTTCTCTGCATGACTCATTTTTAACCGTTTTTAACCCGCATTATAATAGAAGAGATGGACAAATAATTTATCTGGATATTTTATATATCGAAAATAAACTTCTATAAGGTGAACAAAAAAAATTATTTTTTATCAGAAAATGAAAAAAAATCTGCGTACCAAAATTTCTAGATATATAACATTTAACAAGCTTTGTAGGCGGGTAATCAAAGTTCAGACATTTAAAAAAAAAAAATACTAAAAGATTCTTAATCTTTACTAGTCACACTCTTTTTTCCGATATCCTGATTCTCTCTCTTCTTTTTCTTTGTTATTTTACTATAGTCAATTCGATATATTTGTATTTATAGGTCATGTAGCCTAATTCAACCAATACATAAAAATATTTTTATTTTATCTTAATTTTTCTTATCCATAAATTTCAGTTTGGATGTGGTAATCTAAAAGGAGATGGTATCTTATCTATTTGTTGAAAATTTGGATTGAAATCAGATTGGATTTGAATATTTTACTACAATTTAACAAGTCAAATCATGTCCAAATACTTTACAAAAAGACAATACCCTAGTGGTTTACCGAAAATCAGTCTAAATTTTTTATATTCTTATTACATTTTGTATAGAAATCGCGTCGTCTCTGTGTATCGTGTAGGATCTAGATTAACCGAAATCTACTCGTCCAAGCACGGGTTCCAATTCAGTTCAAATAAATCATGTTCTCGAGTCGGCTATAGATTCTTTTGGATCATGTATCCGGTTCAAATGTCACCTCTATCCTCTATTTTTATTATCCAAACCTATAGAGAATGTTTTGATGCAAAATAAAATTTAAAGTAAGACGAAGATTAAAATAGTAACATATTTTCAATACTATTTTTACAATAATAAAAATTATCCGGTAGCATACTAGTGTTCCCTTGAAGTTCTCACTTTAATTTTCATAGAAAAAATTTATTTTCCAGTGGCTGACCGCCACGTGGACATGGACCGGTTCCCCCAAGGGGCAGTCTCGTTTTCTTATGTTATCAACTTGTACGATCGTACAATGTCCAAAAAATAGAAAAATCTCAAAAAATTTTAACCTCCCTCTAGTAATACTAATACTAAATGTTCATTTTTAGATTTACACGTCACCTTCTTTTAGAACGACAGAAAAAAACGTTAGAATATATTTTTTGAGTGGTTAAAAAAGTTATTTTTAAAGTATTTATACATTAGCCATAATGTCAGAAACAGCACACAGTCCACAACTGATGAAGACAACAAAACAAACAACATACGATACGAGACCCTGAAATTTCTTACCATGCAATAAGCAAAGAGAACTGAACCAACTCAAACACACCCAAATTAACACCGACTCCAACAACGTGAACAAGAAGAAGGAAGGGAAAACGTTAACAACATCACACACTTGACTCCTCAACATAAACCGAAACAAGACCCCCTAGTCCCTCCCTACCAAACCGGCTTCACATCCGAAGCCGGCCCCGGAGCAGCATGGTGCGGCGGAGGCGGAGGCACGGAGGAGCTGGCAGCTTCGTCGCAGTAGCCCTTGAGTATATCCCCTTCCTGCGCGGTGAATCCGATGGCGGCCAGCATCGTGTCCGCAGCCCAGCACTTGTGCTCGATGACTCGGATGGCGTGGCAGCAGCTGGGGCCGAGGTATGTCTCCCCGTTGAGGAAGAAGAGGATGACCTCGCCGCTGCAGGACCGCAGCTCCATCAGCGACTCCCAGCACTGCGTCGTGCCGCCGCCGCCGGCAGCAGCCTGCAGCCGGACGAAGAGGTCTGGGCCTGGACGGCCCTCCGCATAGAGGAGCGTAGCTAGGACGAATGTGAAGAGGAGGATGTTAGAGAGGAGAGACATTAGTACTGGACTGAGGCTTTTTTTTTTTGGGGTGATATATGCTATGATAGGTTCAGCCATATATATAGTGGTGGATTCTAACGTTTATGGAATATGAAAAAATATATATATATATATATTGTAACTGAAAAAAGGGAAATGGAAGAGGAACAATCTTCAGTTCAGTACTGGACAATGGACATGCCAAGAATCATAGCTAATTGCTTCTTTCGTTATTAATGATTTGTTAGATGAGGTAAGTAAGTGGATTTCTGCATTTATATTTAGTGAAAGACGTGCATTTATATTCGGTCACTACCCACTAGTCATTCCTCCAAATCCATGTTGCACAAAGAATGGTGCCACTACCCTTGTAGTTTTAGTACCAATACCAATACCAATACTAATACCCTTATTCTTGCACCATAGGAGACTTGTACATCAGCTATTTGAAAATGTCCGTCCTATATCTTGTATCTAGTACCTATTCTATCCGTATCCATACCCGTATTCGTGCTTATGCAATGTATGTCATTATCAAACAGAGAAATTCAGGAGAAGTTCTACTGAATGAAATAAATCCCCAGTCATCACTGTTGTATGGGAACCACAATGCAATAGCAGAAATCCTAGAGGAACTCGTGAGTTCTTAATTTTTGGAACTCGACAATAAAAAGTCGCTTGATTTTTTTCTTCTTCTAAGGACCTAAACAGATGACCTAAATAGAAGAAGAAAAAAAAGGATCCACGTGTCAGATTCTTATTGCAAGTTCTTATTTTAAGTTCTTATTTGAGTTTCTATAGTCGAACTGATGCTGTAGCCCACCAACCGAAAACAAAAGTAAAGCTCCAGGCTCCAGGTGATCACCACAGCAGTTGAGCTATTTTCTATTTACATTTTTGTTAACATGAAGCTTCAGTAAGACAGCTTACAACAAGAATGGACAATGTACGCACCAGAAGATAAAGTAGAAGGCAAACAAGATGTAAATCACAACAATAACAAAGTTGAAATCCAGAAGTATTGTAGTGCTCCCAGAAAAAGGAACATGTGGTTCTCAAACCAGCCTCGCCACCACAAGTACAACATCAGAAGAGAGAGAGAGAGAGAGAGAGAGAGAGAGAGCAAGAAGTTTGCATAGGATTGTTATCAAACATTACAAGGTATCAATTTGATAAGTCACTGAGGATAAGTGTATATTTAAACCATTCGACCACAAATAGTCACCATAAAAGTACATGTTTAGGCTGCAGATGGTTGAGTTTACGGCCAAGCACATGGCATATCATTTACAACTGGCAGGAGTAGATTGTGAAAGGTGTCATTTGGGCTTGTCGTAGGCTGCAATATTCTGGGGTTCACACTCTGGACTATAGAGACGGACCAGCAAGGCGGAAGTTGAGCTAACTGAAATCGCTCCCCACATTATCCATCTGAGGCTTCTTGGTGTTGATATCCTTGGACCTGCGTCAGCACCAGAAGCATGATTAAACAAGGCCAACTTTATGTGCTGAAAGTGTTCATTTAAGGAATTACAAAATTCACTAAGATAGATAATGTGAGAGCTAAACTTCTCAGGATCATCATCCAAGCCTTCTCCAACGAGTGGGCCAGATCATCTACGGAGCATTAGAAAGCTCCACAAAGAAATGACACTTATTTTACAGCATATTGTCAAACCTCTGTTTCTGTGCCAAATTCCTAGCCAACGTAGCTATGGCAAGAGAGGCTTTGTCATAAAA
The DNA here is from genome assembly GCA_036927795.1 of Iris macrosiphon. Lineage (NCBI taxonomy): Eukaryota > Viridiplantae > Streptophyta > Magnoliopsida > Asparagales > Iridaceae > Iris > Iris macrosiphon. Next base: position 280,949,323 of record JAYESA010000005.1, on the reverse strand, counting down.
CCTGGCCCCTTAGCGAGTAGGTGGACTAACCTTGTTAGTCACGCAGTTGTAGCTCATGCAACCATGGATCACCTGCAAGTTCCCCTCGACCAGGAAAGATTCCAGATCATCCGACCTGAATCTGATTAGAAAGAAAGGAATTTGACCCCCAACCGAACCGGAAAAGCTTAAAAGTTTCGGGTTCAGATCTTATGTAAAACTCGAGCCGAACTCAACCCATTTCAGCCCTATCTACAAAGTGCTCGTACCCTACCATTCACTACAAAACTCTGTCATGTCCGACTCGCGTCCAGGTACAATCTATAAACACTACTCTGGGAGTAGTGTGGTTTGGATAAAACAGGGTCAGACCTATAAGAACCTAGGAATTTTGTTTTATTTCTAATGTCTTGAATTCTTAAAATTGATTAGTAACAAAATTTGACAACCATGTACTAGGAGAAAATCTGGTTTAGACCAAGCTTCACAGTATCGTTACCGGAATTGGTATTGGATCATTCCTATGAGTATCGGGATCGGCGGTTTTGGAACAGAGCATCAAAAAATTTTGGTATCGGAAAGCAAATAAGTATTAATAAATTGTTAAAATTTTAGAAAAATATTTATACATTTAGGCATAATTTTAAGTATTTTTGTGTTGTTTCTTAATAGTTTTGAAATTGAATAAAATAATAGTCACCTTTGTTGATCGTTTACCTACGATAAATAAGTTTTCTTCGTACTTGGAAAGAGACCCCAATGTCGGTATCGGAAGCGGTCGCTATCAGATTAGGACAAGTCAAGCTGTATCGGTATCGGCCGATATTGTAAATTATGGTTTAGATGCTCAACAACAATCTAAAGATCTCACCGCAATTGAGGAACAATTATTCCTGGATATACCTGAAACTGAAACTAGCATTTGGTAGGAACGCAACGTTACTTGGAACTTTCGACCTAATTCTAGTATGCAAACATACTAACATAGTACCTTAAGCCGAAAGCTGAGACATTCACTTACAATCAGAGAAGTAGCCCTTGATCACTCATATTGCTTCTTCACAACCCTGAGATTTCTTCGAGTAACGGATTACATTCGGCAAATTCTAGCTCTACGAAAATTTGGGGCCATCGACGGCTACACTTTTAGTATTCGGTATTTACTTGATTCAACTGTGAAGTAGGAGAGAGAGAGAGAGAGAGAGAGAGAAGGGGGGGGGGGTGTGTGGGGTGTCCAATCTGACCCAATGGCAGACCTAGTTATAGACTTATAGTCTTCTATTATATAAGACTTACCCATGAAGCTTTAGTTGATATCCTGTACATAGAGGCTTTATCCTAGTTGTTCATCAAATTCAAGTTGGATCGGGTCTGGCAATGACCCCGGATATTTTACTATAATCTACACAAAAATATAAAATCTTATAATTCATGTACTCATCTCTAGTTTTTTTGCACCCGGACCAGTTTTAGGTCAAGAAGGATTTATGTAAACGCAAACTCTACCTTATAAGGAACATGTCTGCTTTTTCATAACCAGACTCTACATGTCCGAAACTATGTTATCCGGACTCTCCACTTTAGGAGAATTATCCGTGTCTAATGGGTAGGACATGGGTATGGATATGGAATCCGTATCCGATCCTTCATAGTGATAATCGGATCCTTCATGGTCATTTATGGTGGTGACAATCAGAAGATTGATAGTGAAGTAGATAGTTTATTTTAATATGGTGGATTGATAGTAAAGTTATCAAACCTTAAAATTTAATTATATGATCTCTTTTTATGAAATTATGCAAATTTAATTATAAGCTCAAATATATGAAACACTGCAAACTTTATTACAACTGTATCTTTTTATAAAATCATACAAATTTAATTAGAGAGTGTCTTTTTATGAAACCGTACAAATTTAATTACATGTCTTTTATGAAGCCATACAAATTTAATTATATGATGTGTCTTTATATAAAATCATATTCAAATGTATTTATTTTAATAGTCATATTCCCGTACCCGTATCCAAAATTTGGATCCTTTTTAGCCGAGTCCGTGTGTCCTTCAATTATGAGTTTGAAGGACCAAACTCTTGGATATGTACCCATATCCGACACCCGTACCCGAGTCCAGATAACATAGGCCCGAAAGACCATTTTGTTTCAATAATGACGAAAGACAATTTTGTCTCAACAATGACAACGGGAACCTTTTATGTGTTATAATAAGAACATTTATGAGGATATCTACACTCGGACCAAAGCTAACACAATATTTCTTTCATGTACCCCATAAATGAGCATATAGATAATGGATGACCCGAAGAGTTCCCCCAAACACTTCAGTAGGAGTCAGATTGCAGTGTGCTAGGCTACTGAAGTGGTTGAGAGGAACTCCAGAAGCCAAGAATTTTCACGTTGCAGGAGGACATAACCCCCTCAAGCCATGTTCTGTGTCCATCCCTGCTTGCATAGACCCCCAAAAGATAGTCCCCCAGGAGTTCCTCCAAACACTTCAGTAGGAGCCAGATTGTAGTGTCCTAGGCTACCGATGCGATTGGGAGGAACTCCTGGAGCCAACTAGTTTTACAAGTGTTGGGCTATTGGTGTTGGTTTTGTTTGTGTGAAGGGAGGATAGTCTACTGCATACATGTATTTATACCTATCCAAATGCATGTCGGTTCTGGGACCAAGTACACTTGAAGGGGACCTTTCGTTGTGGTCATGGCTGGAATTGAGTTGTGTAAAGCTCACATTCATTGAACCTGACCTTCTTTGCAGCCTCATGGGAAGGGAATCAAAAATTATGTTCCTTATCTCACCCTTTCCTTTTTGTTAAGTATTATTCTCACTGTACCCTAAGTTGAACAGAATTTAGGTTCATCCAGTTATGCGTATGCTATTAAGCCTGATTAATGAACCAAAGAGTGGAAAATTGACATTTCAAAGAGCAAAGCTTGTAAATTACAGTTAAGTGTGTATTCTAAAGTTTGATAATTTTTCACCAACTTTCAAGAATAAGATCATTAAAGCATGAAAATCCAAACAAGAAGAGCATGGTTGGGAAAATGGGATGGTGTTGAAGGGATGCATATCACGAATTTGGCAAGGAAAGTACAAACTAAGACAAAGAGGAACTGGCATTCCTTTAACTCAAGTTTACGTTAACACAGGCTATCCTTCCAACGCCCACACCTACCCATTATTCAAAATTTTATTTTAGAATATTTCTTTTATCAAATATCCATTATGACCATCATCAGCAAAATATCAGCTATTACTGATGGTCCAAATTGTGAACCAGCTCTCTTTTTCTATTAATTCTCTAAGAGACAAATGCACAAGCTTTCTGCATTATTCTAGTAAGTTCCTCCATGGTTTCATATAAAGATAAGGTCATCAAGAAAAACCTTTGTCATAATTGCTATAACTGGAATTTCACTTGTTTCATGTTCCAATTCATCGTCGTATGCAAATGTATCCAATTTACACTGTTAAGATATGAGGATCTGCCACTGGTTATTCATGTAACCAATAGTGGAAGTCATGTTAAACGTGCCAATAGTTTGTGTTTTTCTCTTTGGGGATTTCATATTCACAATAATCAAACTTTATTGTCACTTCCAGATTGTGTGGAGAATCCAGTTGTTTGGATTAGTCTTTTAAAATTTAAAAGATATAGGTATTTGCATCTCAAATACTCGGTCTGATCATAGAACAATAGTAGTAAGTGAGAACTGTGGGATCCAGGCGACGTATGTTTCTTTTGGTTGGTACAATCGTCCTTCACAAGTAAGACCGAGAAATTGGGAGCAATGCCTATTCCAGCCCGACTGAGACAAATCCTAATAGGACCGCATTCAGATGATGATCTGACAATGCGTCATGGTTGGACAACTATCTCACTATCACTCTTCTAGATCTAGCATATGCCATCAGTAAGTTCACATAGTTCATGCAAGCCTCTCGCTCTTAATGTCGTGTATAGGATCTTGCGTTAAGATATCTCAAGACTTATCCTGCGCGAGGGAACCTCTACTCTCAGAATGGCCACCTTCCATTTCGTCTATTTTCATCCTATTACAAGAAAGGGCCTATGAAGTAAAGGCTGGCTCGCAATCAGCTCACTCATTTGAGGAAAATTGATGAACTCGGCGACGTGAGTCACAATTCCTTTCATGAGATAAGAGATGAAGATAAGTATGACATTCCACTCTTATGGCTATTTACTATTTAGCACTTACATGGATATGAATGAAAACCATATTTCATTATAGATGGTTGTAAAGGTTCAACAATGACCAGAATAGGTTGCCAAAAAATATTGTGAAGGAAGATACAACGAAGCTATTCAGCATTTATATTGCATGAAGATGAATATGACATGACAAAAGATGGACATGGAGACAGGCATGGCAGCGTGATTTTGGTGTCTTTGTGTATTTTGGAGTTGTTTGCGTCGATGTCAGAAACATGTCCAGACACAACATGGCCCAACACCTAGGTTGCACAGACTTTAACACAGGTTCAGATATGGACACGATACGGATTCAGAATACGACATTTTTAGGAAACTTAGGATACATGTATTGGTACGGATATGGTTATATATATGCAAGAAACCATATCTTATATATTGGATCTGAAAAATATCTATACCTATTCATGTTTTGGGTAGTAACTAGGTTTGTAGAAGATCTAAAAATGGCTTGATGTAATGAAATATTGCTTTCTCATGTCTCAAATATGTTTCACATGATCACGACCATGCAACTCATTTCCAATCATATTTTGGGTCACTTTGGAGTGTAGACATGAGCGACGTCTGACATGAGTGTCAAGGAAGTGTCATGTCAGATATGTGTCAGTTAATGATACAAAGACACAGATACAATCCTACGGGTGAGTATAGGTGCAACATACCAGGAGACACTTCAAATTTTGTAGCAAACATGCTTCCTAGTACAACATATGTGCCAGATTTGTGTTTATAACAGTGTTCTAAATAGCGCCCTAGGTGCTAGGTGGACCCCCTCCATCCTGCTTTTGCCATGGGCGGTGGAGTAGGCAGCCGAAGTAGGTTTGGCGGTATAGGCGGACGCCTATCTTGAACTGTTGTCAAATTTTAGATTTTTAAAATAATCCTGAAATGAGATGAAACATCACAGTCTCTGGAGCGGAGACATGAGCGACGTCTGACATGAGTGTCAAGGAAGTGTCATGCCAGATACGTGTCAGTTAAGGATACAAGGACACGGATACAATCCTATGGGTGATTATAGGTGCAATATAGCATGAGACACTCCAAATTTTGTAGCGGACGTGCTTCCTAGTACAACACATATGTCAGATTTGTGTTCATAGCAGTGTTCTAAATAGCGCCCTAGGCGCTAGGCAAACTCCCTCCGTCCCGCTTTTGTCATAGGCGGTGGAGTAGGCGGCCGAAGTAGCTTTGACAGTGCCGACGGAGGTAAGGCAGAGTAGGCGGACGCCTAACTTGGATTGTTGTCAGATTTTAGATTAAAAAACCCTGAAATAAGACGAAATGTCAAAGTCTCTGGAGCCCATTAGTACCGCCTATCTTGGATCTCTCTCCATTCAAAATCAAAACGTCACCGTCTCTGAATTTCTGAAGAGATGAAACGTCACCACTATCCTTAAAATATGCCAATTATGCAAAAAAAAGGGGGGTAAAATGGTCAAAATGTTTCACGCACTTAAACGACCTGAGCGTCAGGCGGACCATTTCCGCTACGCACCCGCCTACCGCCGATTAGAACCTTGGTTTAATGCCAGAATTGATGGGATGACGATGTGCGAGTACTTAGTTAGCTCTTCAATTTTAGTTGGTATGTGGTTACATAGTAAAGGATAATGCTTGTACACATCGTTCACAAAGAGACTATATATATATATTTGTTTTCCAATTGGCATGCAGTTAGAAGTTTACCACATGGAGTTCTATATTAGATTTTTAAATAAATTTGGAACAACTAGGAATCCTTCTCCCACCCCAATGACCAAATCCTTCTTTGTCAGGCCTAAGCTTACCTTTTGTGACTTTGACTTCAATATAACTGCTACAGCTTTCTCAAATTTAAAGAGTTCTTTTTGTCCAGAGGAAGGTGTCGATACCTTACTCTCACATGTAAAAACAACCATACAAGAACTCTCATGCGTGCACTTTTTCTTTGAAGATGTACCTAGTCTATGGGATACGCTGATTGCATCATAATGCGTTTAGTTATCTTGATACTTTAAAAATTGCACTCACTCTCCAATTACCAAAGTGGCAAGATGGCATATCAACTGCTTGAAATCGTCTGATGGCTAAGTTGGAGAAGACATTAATTCTTGTAAATGAACTGCCCCTGATTTTGCCAAGAGATAAAGACAGAGAGTTTTAAAGTTATATTTGAGGACCATTGCAATTAGATGTTAACCTATTCTTTTTAGCTCTGCTGCATCTGAACTTATCAGACAATTCTGTCTGCTCTTTGCTTTAGACAAACTTTGTGATCTGATTGATAGCCATCAAAACACTTCCCATGAGAAGACTAGACATCAAATCATTTCCTATTACTATAGTCCAAAAAATGTGGTGTCTCTATCAAGAGATTCAAAACTTAAGACAATACAGGGATAACTCAGCAATGAAGACTTGAGGCCCTGGAATTAAGGACATAGGTTTTCGTTCACTAATTAGATTGAAAAAAATGCATCAAGTCAAAACATTCAAGCTTATGCGATAGTGAAGTGAATGTGCTTTATGACGACATAAGGAAGTGGATGTGCTTTAATTCAAAAATGAATTGAACTAGGCTAGAGTCAGGGTTGAGGCGCTTAAGATGGCTGCCTCCCATGCCAATGTGGTGACTTAGGACCTTGCCACCTAAATTCTAGTTCCCTAGACGACTGTCTTATGAAGAAAAATTCTATAGACACTCAATAGTTTGCTTAGAACAGTCTACTACTTCAGGACAGTCCAGATTTTTGTAACTTTTACTTAGGACAGTCCAAAATTTATTCAGGACAGTTCAACCCCCTCAAACCTTCCCAAAACTTTTTATTCTAAATTTCTACTCTCTCTTCCCAAACCCCCAAACCCCAACTCCAACCCCAACCCCAACCCCAACTGCCTGAGAAGGAGGAGGAGGAGGAGGAGGAAGAGGCGACAGGAGGCGGGGGAGGAGGTGAAGGCGGGCGTGCGCGGGCGGGCGACGGCGAGGCGTAGGTGCACTAGCTCGCCTTCGTGGTTGCTGTTGCCGCTTAAGCTGCTGCTGCCGCCGCCGGCCTGTCCCCGCTCGCAGCCTCCGCGAGCACATGCCTCCGCCGCGCGCAGCCCCCTGCACGCGTGCTCCTCCTCCGTGCGCTACCCCCGAGCGCCAGTGAGTCTTCGCCCTGCGCCGCCTCGCCGCTGACCCGCGCTGCCCCCGCTTTACGCCACCCCCGCTGCTGATGTTGCTGTTGGAGTGGGTGGGGTTCCCAACCTATGTGGAGAATATCCCGGAGTGCGACGAGCGCCATCCGTGTGTCGGAAAAGCTCGAAAAGTACATCGAGCGTCGTGTATTGGAACATTTATGGTAAGCAAGGTTTGATCCATACCGTTGATTGACTTATATATGTGGTAAAGCCCATTAGGTCCATGTAAAGTAATCAATTGATTAATTCTTTCTTAATTAGTTAATCATGGACTTATTTTTTGTATTTTTTGAGCTATATTGTGACATTCATTATGTTTTGTTTATTTGATTGATTATACTTTTAGCTTCATGATGACTTTTTCTCAAAAGATAATATATATTGACCTAAATTATTTTTTTATGAGTTTATCCTACTTAGGTCAATGTTTCTTATCTTTTGATTTATATGCTTTATTGGATATTTCTTTATGATGCTCATCTTTAAGTACCTTTTACATTGTTCTCTCTTTTCTTAAATATGATAGTTTTCGTTTTTGTGACGATTCTTTTGCCTTATATGCATTGAGTAAGGGGGAGAAAATCCATAGTTGATATATCTCCTAAATCTTGTATTTATCTATTATTATGCTATAAGTGCTTTGGAACTAGATACGCATATTCTTACGGGGAGCAAATTAATTGGTTCAATTCATTTACATCCTCTAATATGTGGTATAACTATTTCATCATGAAATTATATTGCTTCTTGTTAATATCATTTTAATTGTGTTCATGATATGTGAATGGTTTATGAGAGTGTATGCTATTGTCTTAATTATCTTGTTTCTCTCTCATTTATGGGTTAATAGATAGAATCTTCCTAAAATAACTTGTTTATCTTTATTGATGATTCTATGAAGCTTTCATTGCCTTGGCTCTCCTTGTATGCTAAATTGTTTTGGCTTTCTTTGCTTGTACTTACCCAAAATTCATGATTATCTAGATTGGTCATACTTTGAAGGGGAACATTCAAGTCGACTGAATCTCTCTTTCTTAAGTATTTTTCTCCTTTGCCTTCATGTTTATCTAAAAGTTATTCGTATAGCATGTTATGGTAATTGAGTTCAAATACATGAACTTGGATAAATGACTAGATCTTGCAAATAGGAAGATTCATGTATATCTACTTGATTTCTTTTCAATGATTATACTTCTTGTATGGCATTGATCCACTAATTTGATGGACAAATTGTGAATCATATTTGTTTACTTAATCATTGTTAAAAGTTCTTATTGTTTCTTCCATTATTCTCATGTTATCTATTATATTTGTAAATATCTAATCTTTATGGCTTTTATTTGAAATATATTCTTTCCAAACTAGAGTAATATTTCATATCATATCATGTTTTGGATTTCTTCCTTCGATTTCTAGTTGGTAAACCTATTATTGCATTATTCTCATCTTTCCACATTGATATTACCAACTACCTTGTGTTTTGACAAACAATATTTCAATTAGTATTATACATTAATTGTGCATTTTCTAAAACTTGTCTTCACACACTTCTCCTATTGCTTTCATAACTGATATTGATCATGATTATCTATGCCTTCCTCCTGCTCTGATTTATTTACTTGAGATTGAATTCCTTGCATCTATTAGTAGGGGGAGCTTATTTTTGATCATGTCAATAGGGGAGAAGTAAGTTTAAGTATGTGCTATTATGTTTAAAAATGGGTATAAGTAGTTTAAGTGATATGTTTTTTGTGATGTATGCTTATATCTTTTACATATTAGTGACATATATTTCTATTGTATCCATCTTAAACTTAACCGATTTGCCATAATAAAAAAGGAAAAGATTGTTAGCCCATTAATTGTATCATATTTTTGAATATGGTAAACCGATTAAGTTTAGCTTTTAAATATCACTAACCAATCATGAAATCACTATAACATTTATATTATTCTTCCACCTTTAGTGATATATGCTTATTGTTTTACATATTAGTGATATGAGCTTCTATTAAAGCCATCTTAAATAGAACCGAGTTGCCATAATAAAAAAGGGGGAGATTGTTAGCACAATGATCTAACTATATTTTTGAATATGGTTAATCTATTCTATTTAACATTATGACATCACTAATATTTTGGTTATCACTACTTTGAATACTTAAACTTAGCATAGTCCAAATATGCATTAAATGTTATCATACTTGCTACTATGTATATTGCTTTGTTTGTCTAACTTGTATTTGCAGAAAAACAATAAGCAAGATCAAACATGGACATATGCAATGAAGAAATCATGACGGGCCAAAGACGACGCCATCCCACAAGATTTCTCTGAACCGCCTACGACATCTCTGGAGCCACGCACCCGGGGTTTCCGCTGTCCGGTCGACGGACGGGGGTCGAGAGGGCAGCATCCCCCGTGGGGGTTCGGATGCGAAGCTCCCGAAAGGTATTCAGATTTCACAATCTGGGTATCTCAGGACAACTGCCGTCAAGGAAAAAAGACATCATCTATCAAGGGAAGAAGCCAAGCTATGCCATCATCATTTCTAGACTCTGAAGAAGCCTGCACACACTAGAATATGTCTAGAGTCTGTAATAAGTCTTAGGAATAATTGTAAACACAAGAAATTGATGACAAAATCGAAAGCTATGGTAGAAAATAACCCAGGATCATTTTCAGCTGTAAACCGGCATACCGACGGTATGCTGGAGTATACCGACAGTATACCGATTTTATATAAATGTTGCCCTCTATCGTTTGGACCGGCATACCGACAGTATACTGGTCTATACCGACAATATACCGATTCATCACAGTTGGCAATCCAACGGTCGGATTATGTGCATTAAATGATTCCAACGGTCATATTTATAGTCGTTGCTACTGCAGACCGGTATACCAACGGTATACTGTAGTATACCGACGGTATACCGCGCAAGTTGAAAGTTGTATTTTTGCTCTTTCTTTGTGTTGGCCTATATAAAGCCTTGAACCCCTTCATTCAAGATTGATCCTTTTGAGCCTAAAATTACTAATCTACCAAAGCCCATCCACAAACACTCCACCAAAGCTTTAATTTGCCTATCCACAAATTGTGTTAGAGTGTTCTTGAGTTGTAAAAGTTAGATCTTTATATTTGTTGTAAGAATATCAAAACCATCTTGTAAGAGGTTGAAGTGTACAAGCCTTTGGATCAAAGCTTGTGTGAAGTTAGAGAGCCTTCGGATCAAAGCTCTTGTGTAAGAAGTCAACGGGCCTTCGGATCAAAGCACGTGGTGTAACTATTTTGCTAATAGTGGATTCAAGTCGGACAAGAGTTTCCGGAACTGGAGTGCTTCGGGGAGGATAACAGGATACATCGGGTGACAGTATTTTTATTGCTTTACTTCTTGCACACATAATTTTTAAATTGTCTATTATTAATCATTTGTGCTTGATTTATTAGCTTGACCCTATTCATCCCCCCTCTAGGGTTGCTACACTAATTATTTAGGACTGTCACAATATTGACAGTCCTTCCAATTGTGACAGTCTTGAAAAAAATTTGGGCAAAAAAATAGAAGTCATTGGCTTTTATATGAGAAGTTGGACTGCTCTCAAGTAAAAAAAAACTAGTGGCAAACTTGTAAATTTTTTTAAAAAAAATTGGACTGTCATAAGCAAACTATGGAGTGCCTATATAATTTTCCCTTATAAAACACCAATGTGATTCACTTAAAGTAGAAAGGAAGAACAATAATGGATATTCTGCAAAGAACTTGAGGGACAACATGATTTGACCAAGGCTTCTAGCTATATATAGGAAGACGTTACTTAAATAATAATAATAAAACTCGCAACAAAAAGTGAAAGATAAAGGCTTTCTCTGAATAATAAACTTTGTTTATCTCAATATTTGCGTATTCACAGCTTTGACCCTCAATCCACCTCTTTCCTCTTCTCCTTCCAACTATATCACAAGACAGATTTGAAATATAGCAGGCCCTCATACCACAACCTATTGCATAGTAGAATCGTTCTTCTAACATATGCTTGTCCTTCACGATCTTTAAAAAAAAAACATCATTTTTCATTTATAAATTTAACATAGTTAAGACTCAAAGAACTAGAGGATCCCTGATCTCTATTAGGGGATTCAATCGCGCATCTGAATTACAACATTGGAAGTTTTTAAGAGGGAGAAACAAGTTCTGCGAGGCCTAAATGTGCTCTGGTTCGTTGAAGCAGACAATAAGTGACAACAATCCGGCATGCTGAACTCCTTGATCTAAAGAGCAATCCATGCATAAAGTCCCCTTAGGCATCTTGGTTTGTTAGACCAGGCATTCAATTTTCCCAGCCTACAGAAGAAAGAATACCCTTTCTCAGAATTTTCTAATCTCCACAGCGATTTACCCCCACAATAAAAAGTTGTGCACCATTTAGATTCAGCCGCTCGAATGGATAAACATCATATGTAAATCCCTGTTTCGTGTAGATTTCAAATGCATAGTAGCAACATTTTTGAGAAATTTAATCTTTTCTTCTCCTGTCATGTTAGAGCATTAAATTTTTTGACACCTAATAAAAGAGTCCCAGCGCCATGAGCTAGGAAGCAGGGACGGTGCTGCACCTCGCATGTCGAACACGGTATCCGACACAACAAACACACTCCAAAATACACTAGGTACGTGCCGAACCTGCGACGAATCTGAGTTGCATTGTGTCGTGTTCGTGCCCCGGCACCGTAGTTGACCAAGAACCTCCAGATGAATATATAATACCACAATGACAATCATGAGATCCAAACTCAATATGAAGCCTACTTACATTCCCCACGTACCGGAAAGCTAGTCCCGACAGGAACCCATCAAAGAAATCTCTAATAAAAATAAATTTCAGGGTCATATATACAAAGAGAGAAGAGGAGGAGGAGGAGGAGGTGGTGGTGGTGGTAGTAGTATACCATAGTGGAGCCGGCAGAGGACCCAGAAGGCCAGGCCGCCGCCGACAGTGAAGATGCCGGCGGTGTGCCTCATCAGCCTCGAGCACGGCTTGCAGTCAGACCTCATTAATTCCCCTTCCGAGAACCCAAAATCCTTCCTCAAAGCCATTGCTCTCACTCTGTTCGACCTTTCGCCCCAAAGAAAATGTATAGAGACAGCTACTAATACCGTAATTTTTTTTGGTCATTGATAAGGGCACTGCCAATTTTACTTGGGGCTAGCCCAGGATTGGGGCTAGCCCACTAAAGAGCAATATTTACTCATAGTAGCCCAAGTTTTTACTCACACTAGCCCACTTCTCCAAATCCTCCCAAACCCTCCCCCGACCGGAGCTTTCCCCTCTCCCGCCGACCCCCTCCCGCCGGCCGATCTCCGCTGTCCTCCTCCTCCTTGTCGATGGCTCCCAAAGTCTCGAAAGAACCAAGGTATAAATCATCATTCTCCTTGTGCTATTGTATTTGAAAAATTGTCCAAAAATTTTAAGAAATCCTCTTGCATGTTGAAAATTTTGAGTTATTTTCTTTCAAATGAGGGCATACTAGTCCTTGGCGGAGTCTAGGATGTAGTTTAGACATAGAAGTCGTTTGGAACATGATTTTAGGGCGTACAATGTCGAGACTGCTCGACATTGTCGAGCAGTATCGAGCGGGACTGTAGAATTTCCTACAGTCCTAAATCTATATGGGACTGTAGGAAATTCAACAGTCCTAAAAGATTAGGAATGTTGAAAAATCTGCAGTCCTGTATACTTACAGGACTGTAGAAATGGCTACAGTCCTGGAAAAAAATTTCAATTATTATGTTAAAATATAAATTAATTTTTGTCTGTATATATTAATTTTTGTCTTATAGTCATGCCCCTGGAAAGGACACTGTGGATGAAGAAATGAGAAGACGCCCTACTGCGTCGATGCGTAAGCAACGCACAGTGTCGCAAGGCGTCACTATCCGCGAGGCCGAGGCACGCCCTGAAGTGAGGAAACGTCCATTGACGAAGAAGATTGCCACAAAGAGACGTGCTCCTTCTAGTTCTTCCGGTTCTTCTTCCTCCTCCGATGAGGACATGCCAAATGTTCCAAATCGGCCTACTGATGGTTCAGGACCTTCTCAGCCTGCAGATAGTCCTGTCGAGAGTCTTCCACAAACTCTCAGAAATCGGCCTACTGATGGTTCGGGACCTTCTGAGCAGGCAGATAGTCCAGTCGACACTCGTCCAAACGGTTGCTCTATGTTACCGTCGATCGAAAACCATATTGCATACCAAATATGGAACAATCCGGTAAGTACATTACGCTATAATAAATTTATATATAGTTGTAAGTTCAAAGTTTATTTTACATAGAGGTTTAATTTCATCTAATTGTTGACTTTTCAGGAGAGTGGTCGTATGTTGACGGTAATCAACCATGGCAAAAAATGTAATACATGGAGGTATGAATTACTGGGAGATGATGTGAAGTCAAAAATCAGTCCCACCGGTCTACAATATTTGGGTAGCTACTCATATACGACGGTGGATAATGCACTGATTTCAGCATTTGTAGAACGGTGGCATCCAGAGACCAACACTTTTCATCTACCCAATGGGGAGTTGACGATTACCCTTGATGACGTCCATCATATATTGGGACTTAGGGTTGATGGTCGTCCCATGCAGAATCATACTTTTGATGAATCGAGCATCGACTATTACGACAATATTGTGGATCATGTATCAGGGTGTCTGGGAGTTGATTCCACTAGTTTTACTAGTCTTCGAGAATTCAAGAAGTCCTACGGACTTCCTCTAAAATATTTGGAGGAGATATTCGCTGAGCCGGTCCCCGAAATTGATAATAGCGATAATGTGGCCCGCGGATATATGCAGTTCATCTTAGGGGCAGTCGGCATTACCGATAAGTCTGGAACGTCCATAAATGCCAAATATCTCCTAGATTTGGACAACATTGAAACGGTGGACAAAATTTCTTGGGGAAGCGGTATACTGGCATACCTTTACCGCGAGCTTGGTGCGGCATCCCGTGTGGGTTCGAAGACAATTTCCGGATGCCAGACTCTACTCCATGTATAGATATATCTTTGTCAACTTTTTTACATAAATAGAAATTGTGTTATTTATTTTTGGACTAATATATTTTCGGTAACGTGAAGGCATGGATATATGAGCACTTTCCAACCCTGCAGCGGGCGAAGCTGAGCCTAGGGTATGACGAGAACCTGCCTAGAATGTGCCGATGGAAGCCTACTAAAAAAGATGCTAAACGTTCTCACACATTGGCCGCTCTACGCCATGCACTCGAAGATATGACGACAGAAGAGGTGAATATAGACCTAATTTTGTACTTAATTGGTATAAATTTAGTACGTTATGCTAAATGATATTATGTTAAATTTTATGTGGTGCAGATTGTATGGGATCCATACCGTGATTTGCGACAGACTACCCGTCCGTTGCAACCAGTCGCCTTATATCATGGTCTTATCAGTTGTCATGAAATCAAGGAGGCTTATATGCCGGATAGAGTGCTACGTCAGTTTGGCTACGTACAAACTGTCCCAAGGCGAACTTTGCAAATGATAACTCCTCCGCGCGGTACAAAACCGCTAAACTATATACCTGCACATTTCAACTGGGTATCGGCCTTCTTCACCGAGTGGCAACACCACGTCATTAGAGATACCGATCGGCTAGAAGCAGTCAATATGGCGGAGTGCAGCGACGACTACCTCGCCTACTACGCCGGTGTGGGACTACCGACCTTGTTCCAACGCGGAGGGGATATTGTGCGTGTACCGTTAGATCTTCCTCCCAAATCGGTCTTATATACTGCACTGGTCAAGATGGTGAGCCTACTTGTAGAGTTTAAGTTTGATATTTGTAACTGTGGCTAACAATTATTTTAATTTTTCATGAATAGGCAAGAAAAGTTAAGAAGTTGGGAAGAAGCCTCGTCAGTTGCCAGGGTTCCAATTATATGACAATCAATGACGAACTCCAAAATATCGACAACGCTGAAGAATATCCTTTCTTGGATACTAGAGAGCAACGCACGAAGAAGCGCCATGACGTTTGAACAATCATTTTGAGTTGTAAAAGTGTGACTGAATATGACCTTTGAGAATTGTCAAAATTTGACCTGTAAACGTTGTAAAAGTTTGATTGAATATGACTTTTTGCCTACTTGTGACACTTTGACGATATTGAGGATTTGAGTTGTAAAACTTTAAACTATAATTTTGCCTACTTGTGACACTTTGAGTTAATTTTGCCATGTTGTGACACTATGAGTTAATTTTGCCTTGTTGTTACTATTTTGATCTGTATACTGGGCATATTGGTCAGTGGGTTAACTGTATATTCAATCCTAGTTTACACTAGGACTGTCCAAAATTGATAGTGGGTAAACTTTAGGACTGTCACAATTTTGGCAGTCCTAGTTTACACTAGGACTGTCAAAATTGTGACAGTCTTAAAGTTATATAAATGTGCATATTTACAGTGGGTAAACTTTAGGACTGTCATAATTTTGACAGTCAACTTTAGGACTGTCATAATTTTGACAGTCCTAGTTTACACTAGGACTGTCAAAATTGTGACAGTCCTAAAGTTATATAAATGTGCATATTTACAGTGGATAAACTTTAGGACTGTCACAATTTTGACAGTCCTAGTGTAAACTAGGACGTGGATAAACTTTAGGACTGTCACAATTTTGACAGTCCTAGTTTACACTAGGACTGTCAAAATTGTGACAGTCCTAAAGTAATATAAATGTGCATATTTACAGTGGGTAAACTTTAGGACTGTCACAATTTTGATAGTCCTAGTTTACACTAGGACTGTCAAAATTGTGACAGTCCTAAAGTTATATAAATGTGCATATTTACAGTGGATAAACTTTAGGACTGTCACAATTTTGACAGTTAGGACTGTCAAAATTGTGACAGTCCTAGTATCCTGGCAGAGTCTCAATAATGACAGTCCTAAGTTATTAGTAGCAATGCGCAATATACGATCAAAATCTTCATAACTCTTTTCATTACACAACATACAACATATAGTTCAATATACACTTAAACATACATGGATCAACACAATATACATTTTCACATGGGGCAGTATCAATCGATTAAAATATCAAAGTAGTCGTCCGATATGATTTTTGGATCCTCCATCTTCATCATCTTCTTATAGGCCGCCATTGCATCCATGTAGGGTGTCGTCCATGCGATCGCTTCCTCAGGTGCGTGTTTATACCAAAGCGTAGAAGGTGGCGGAATAGGAGAATGAGCGATCAACCTTGGGATGACGAAGTGTTGTCCGACAAGCCCAATGCAACATAGATTGGATACTCGGTGTTCGGCCGGGGGGTGTAATCCCCTGATTTTCAAAGAATTTTAATTTAGATTTTTTTTAGAATTTTCTGGAATTTTCCAGGATTTTTTCTGTAATTAAATACCAGTGTTTTAATTATTAAAGGATTTTTTAATTGATATTAAATGGTATTAAAATATTATGAAAATAATATTTTATGGTGTAAAATAGAAAACCGAGCATATGGTAATTTTCCGAGAATTTATTGGGACCCGGACCTATTTTTAAAATACCTAAAAGTAATTATTTATTTTAATTTTAATTGTTTAAAATTTTTAGTTATTTATTTTAGTAATTAAACCCTATAACCCATTAGCCGGCCCAGCCCACCGGCCCAGCCCACTCACCTTACCGGGTCGGGTCGGGTCCACCACCGCCCGACCCGCGGCCAACCGAGACCCGCTCCCACTCTCTTCCCAGCCGAACCCGCCCCAAGCCGACTGCTGGCCTCCGCCGGCCGTTACGAACCCGCCGCCGCCGCTCTCCATCTTCCCCAACCCTCCGTTTCCTCTCCCTCACCGGACCGCCTCCTCCCCTACCCTAACCGACGACCCTCCGCCTCCCTCCACCTCTCTATAAATCCCCTTCTTCTCCTTCTCCGGCCGAGTGTACCTACCTGAACCCTAGCCGCACCGGCCACCCGACTCTTCCACCTCGCCGCACGGCTCCAGCACGGCCCTCCTCCATCCAGACCCCTCGCCGACGGTCCTCCCCCGCCGAGCAGCCTCGATCTCCTCCCTTGCAGAAGCCCTCAACCCCGCTGGACCCTAGTCGGCGCCTCCCCGGATCTCCACAGCCCCCGCTAGTGATCCGGCCGACCCAAGCTGCTGCCACCTGAGCTGTCGACTCCGACCAGAAGCCCTAGGCCGAGCCGCCTCCCTCCGGTGACACCCCAGCATCAAACCCTAGCCGGACACGACTCAGCCAGACACAGACACGGCCCGGATACAAACCCAGTGTCACGTATCGGACACGAGGTGGATACAAAAACTCGGTTCCGCGAAGCATAACTCAGGTACTCGTATCTCACCCCTCGTAGCTCGGAATTCAATTCCGTAAATTGTATCGCGTAGCCTGTATGACCCTCTCGGTGCCCGGACAAACCGCTCGGGGCATCGCGTCCTGTGGTGATCGCACACCGCGATCCAAAAACAGGAAAACCCAAACCCTGTTTCACCCCGGAATCGAGTACGCCCCGCCAAACGGGACGACTTGGTCACGTGCGGTCTTCACCGACACGTGAGCATCGTAGATACGGACGTGCGGGCTTTCGCAGAAGCTGATTCGGATGTGCGTGCACACCGGAATCAGTGCGTATCCGCGGACACCGCCCCGTATCCGTACTTTCTGTTTCTCGCTGTAACTTAGTGTACACAAGTCAGATCGAGACGAAACTTGCGCCATCGGACTCGTAGCAATACGCTGGTCCTGTGGGTCAAGTTTGGTTCGATTCTGAGAACGTTGACAAAATCGTGTGTCGTGGGCCCCACAGGCTCCACCCGACGGGCGATTTTGAGAACGGCTCATCGGAATCCAATTCTGAAAGTTTTGTTGGGTTCGTATCATCGTTCCTGACCTGTTGACACTAAGTTGGACTGTTTTTGAGACCTTTGACCCTGGCGCGTTTTTCGGTGCAAAGCGGCCCACATTTGGACCCCGCCTTGACCCGAAAATGACGTTTTTGCCCTTGTCTCCAAATTGGACTCAAGGACAGGCGATCCTAGCTGATTAATATTTTCTGGATCTGTTGGTGATGTCTATTTCAGCAACCGGAGTACTGCTTGGAAATTCAGCTGAAGCTCGAGCTATAATTGATACAGGAAATCCAGGCAAGTGTACCTTGCCATAAATGCAGTTTATTGATTCATTTTGATTCTCTTGCTTTAATTTCTGTGACTGTGGTACTTGCCCTATCAAGTAAATTAAACCCAGGACACCTGACACAAAGCATGATACATAATCTTCCTGATTATTCAAGGGGGTTGTATAAGATATAATTTCATGATTTAAGCTTTATTTTCTTAGAACTTAATAAATGACTGACTGCATTAGTTCTAATCTTGCGTAACATGAACATTGAGAACTGTGACGTGAGATTTCATTGGGTGGGGAGAGTATTACCATATCAAGGCTGATTATATTATATATATATCTGGTTATCTGGAAGTGTCCTAGTCTCTGACACAGAGCTTTGGCACCTGTACTGGCCCTTCGAGAAAACACTGCTATGGTTTCTTGTCACTGATCCTGTAGTAGTCTCAGCCTGAGTATGAATAATAACTCTCACTTGCATGATCACTTAGCTGGTTTAATTATTTACCCGGATTTGTTTGATAGCAACATCGGCATGCCACTGTCTTAGACTTATTAATTTATTGTGCTTCTCTTGTGTTTAACATTTTGGTTGACTTGCATGCTCATTCACTGTATTATGGCTCGTATTCTTCTGTACATTGTTACGTCCCTCTGAGGACCTGGTTTGTTCTCCAGTTATAGCAGACGAGAGCTACCCTGAGGTGTACGGAACAGGGGCACTACTCGGAGCAGTACCTGAACCTGAGGACGAGGTGACCGCTGAGGACTTCTCCTGAACAACTGCTTCACCATGCTCAGTCATTTAGTCTTTATTTTCCTGTTTCATTAAACTCTCTATTTCCTGTTTAATTGAACTCTTTATTTCCTGTCTTTGAGAACTTATGTAACAGACTTAATATCGGATTGTTCTCCGATTTTATTTACTTTGACTATTGTTGTTTAATATTTCTTTTTGGATGTTATTGCTATTTTATATCTGTGGATAAGAATAGTAAAACCCTGACTGATGTAATACAGCTTAAGTATGTCCGATGGAACCATTAAATTGGGTTTGTCCATCGGTGCATGCTGCTGGCCATTATCACGCGTCCAGTCCCTCGGTATTTTGGGACTGGGGCGTGACATGGTTTTTGTGGTGGCCCATGCAGGTCAACGACTAAATTGTTCGATTTCAACTTAGGACCGAACAGACCTGCAATAATAATAGGATAAGTTTTTAGGATCTCATCCACTTGTTTGCAAACGTTCTTGATATCTGTATCGTATTCATTTTTGAATTTGCATCTTGCCTTGATTTCTGTGCGCCTCTTATAGTTTATTTTGATGCAGAGAAATGGATTCACAAACAAATGACGGAACACCAGCAAGGACACCAATAGGTGCTGAAGCCACCTACGGAGAAGATGAAGTGACGCTATTGAGTGGAGATCCCTCTACTCACCGAAGCAGACAAGCAGATCCGCAATCTTCTAGATTTTGGCGTGATGATATTCCACCTCCGCCCCAGTTCACTCCTCAGATGCCTGTCTTTCCACCAGGCCAAGCAATGGACGGACAGCAGATGTTCCAGATGTTCTTCGCAATGATGCAAGCTCAGCAACAAGTCCAAACTGAAGCCCAACGTCGAGAAGCTGAGTACTTGAGGAACAGTCTAGTAAATGCACTAGAGCAGGCCAACTTACCAGCTGGACGGCAACCGACGGGCTCTATCACAGACTTCCGCCAACTGAAGCCCCGTACTTTCTCTGGCAAGGAAGGACCAACAGAAGTGTATGAATGGCTCACCAACATTCGGCATCAATTAGAAGCAGCTGAACTACCAAGAGAACGTTGGATGACCGCTGTCAGAATGCAATTGACGGACAATGCTCATCACTGGTGGCTATCTGAGGAGACCAGGCTCGGACCAGACCGAGTTAATTGGGAAGAGTTCTCCAGACTCTTCCAGGAGATGTACATACCTGCTATCGCTCGATCTGAACTGAGGGACAAGTTCAATCGTCTCACCCAGGATGCTATGACGGTAGAAGAGTACAACGCCGAGTTCATTCGTCTGAGTCGCTTCGCTCCTACCTTGATTCCGACTGAAGTAGAGAAGGCCGAGAAGTTTTTCGACGGACTCAACATCGAACTACAGAAACTGATTGGATCCGTCGCACCAACTTCGTACACCGACGTCCTTGCTGCAGCTAGACGCATGGAGCGCGTCACCAGGAAAGAAACCAGTCTGAAGAGGTCTTCCACCTCAGTACCAGCCAGAGCAAACAATGGAGAAGTTGCCAAGAAACCTCATCTACACCATGCACCACAGGGATCTGCATCCAAAACTCTGACTCTTCCTACTTGTTATTTCTGCGGCAAGATAGGCCATGTTGAGAAGGAGTGTAGACGTAAACATGGACTGTGCTTAGGTTGTGGATCCAGACAGCATGCAGTGAAGGATTGCCCTGAGCGTAGAGAAGCACCAAGAGCGAACCCACAAGCTCTACCAGCACCAGGAGGACATCAACCAAGGCCACCTTGGCACATCAAGCAGCACCCTACCAGCAAGCCCAGCAACATCAGAGAGCACCACCTCAAGGACGCGGCCAAGTTTTCGCGATGACTGTGGGAGATGCGCAGAACCATGGAGTTGCTAATGCGAGTAAGTCTTTATAGTTGTTCCGTTTCTAGCTTTGCTTTAGTTCGTGCCTGCTGGTTCGTGACCCCAGACTTGACCTGATAACCTTAACCTGATAATTTTAACTTGCTAACAATTGATAACCTAGTTTTGAACTTGATAATAACCTAGAATTGTTAACTTGATAAGTTTTGAAATATAACCTGGTTTTCTAAAACAGTAATTTTCTAAGATTTTCCACATTTGGGAAATTGCATAACTTCTATTGCATAGGGAAATGATTTTTCCTATGAGTTCAAGCCCTGAACCTTGATTTTCTTTATTGTATTGTGATTCAAATAAAATTGGTAACCGTGTCATCTCTGTTGACCGGTTATTCTTTGATTGCGAGGACGCAATCCTCTTAAGGGGGTATATTGTAATCCCCTGATTTTCAAAGAATTTTAATTTGGATTTTTTTTAGAATTTTCTGGAATTTTCCAGGATTTTTTCTGTAATTAAATACCAGTGTTTTAATTATTAAAAGATTTTTTAATTGATATTAAATGGTATTAAAATATTATGAAAATAATATTTTATGGTGTAAAATAGAAAACCGAGCATATGGTAATTTTCCGGGAATTTATTGGGACCCGGACCTATTTTTAAAATACCTAAAAGTAATTATTTATTTTAATTTTAATTGTTTAAAATTTTTAGTTATTTATTTTAGTAATTAAACCCTATAACCCATTAGCCGGCCCAGCCCACCGGCCCAGCCCACTCACCTTACCGGGTCGGGTCGGGTCCACTGCCGCCCGACCCACGGCCAACCGAGACCCGCTCCCACTCTCTTCCCAGCCGAACCCGCCCCAAGCCGACTGCTGGCCTCCGCCGGCCGTTACGAACCCGCCGCCGCCGCTCTCCATCTTCCCCAACCCTCCGTTTCCTCTCCCTCACCGGACCGCCTCCTCCCCTACCCTAACCGACGACCCTCCGCCTCCCTCCACCTCTCTATAAATCCCCTTCTTCTCCTTCTCCGGCCGAGTGTACCTACCTGAACCCTAGCCGCACCGGCCACCCGACTCTTCCACCTCGCCGCACGGCTCCAGCACGGCCCTCCTCCATCCAGACCCCTCGCCGACGGTCCTCCCCCGCCGAGCAGCCTCGATCTCCTCCCTTGCAGAAGCCCTCAACCCCGCTGGACCCTAGTCGGCGCCTCCCCGGATCTCCACAGCCCCCGCTAGTGATCCGGCCGACCCAAGCTGCTGCCACCTGAGCTGTCGACTCCGACCAGAAGCCCTAGGCCGAGCCGCCTCCCTCCGGTGACACCCCAGCATCAAACCCTAGCCGGACACGACTCAGCCAGACACAGACACGGCCCGGATACAAACCCAGTGTCACGTATCGGACACGAGGTGGATACAAAAACTCGGTTCCGCGAAGCACAACTCAGGTACTCGTATCTCACCCCTCGTAGCTCGGAATTCAATTCCGTAAATTGTATCGCGTAGCCTGTATGACCCTCTCGGTGCCCGGACAAACCGCTCGGGGCATCGCGTCCTGTGGTGATCGCACACCGCGATCCAAAAACAGGAAAACCCAGACCCTGTTTCACCCCGGAATCGAGTACGCCCCGCCAAACGGGACGACTTGGTCACGTGCGGTCTTCACCGACACGTGAGCATCGTAGATACGGACGTGCGGGCTTTCGCAGAAGCTGATTCGGATGTGCGTGCACACCGAAATCAGTACGTATCCGCGGACACCGTCCCGTATCCGTACTTTCTGTTTCTCGCTGTAACTTAGTGTACACAAGTCAGATCGAGACGAAACTTGCGCCATCGGACTCGTAGCAATACGCTGGTCCTGTGGGTCAAGTTTGGTTCGATTCTGAGAACGTTGACAAAATCGTGTGTCGTGGGCCCCACAGGCTCTACCCGACGGGCGATTTTGAGAACGGCTCATCGGAATCCAATTCTGAAAGTTTCGTTGGGTTCGTATCATCGTTCCTGACCTGTTGACACTAAGTTGGACTGTTTTTGAGACCTTTGACCCTGGCGCATTTTTCGGTGCAAAGCGGCCCACATTTGGACCCCGCCTTGACCCGAAAATGACGTTTTTGCCCTTGTCTCCAAATTGGACCCAAGGACAGGCGATCCTAGCTGATTAATATTTTCTGGATCTGTTGGTGATGTCTATTTCAGCAACCGGAGTACTGCTTGGAAATTCAGCTGAAGCTCGAGCTATAATTGATACAGGAAATCCAGGCAAGTGTACCTTGCCATAAATGCAGTTTATTGATTCATTTTGATTCTCTTGCTTTAATTTCTGTGACTGTGGTACTTGTCCTATCAAGTAAATTAAACCCAGGACACCTGACACAAAGCATGATACATAATCTTCCTGATTATTCAAGGGGGTTGTATAAGATATAATTTCATGATTTAAGCTTTATTTTCTTAGAACTTAATAAATGACTGACTGCATTAGTTCTAATCTTGCGTAACATGAACATTGAGAACTGTGACGTGAGATTTCATTGGGTGGGGAGAGTATTACCATATCAAGGCTGATTATATTATATATATATCTGGTTATCTGGAAGTGTCCTAGTCTCTGACACAGAGCTTTGGCACCTGTACTGGCCCTTCGAGAAAACACTGCTATGGTTTCTTGTCACTGATCCTGTAGTAGTCTCAGTCTGAGTATGAATAATAACTCTCACTTGCATGATCACTTAGCTGGTTTAATTATTTACCCGGATTTGTTTGATAGCAACATCGGCATGCCACTGTCTTAGACTTATTAATTTATTGTGCTTCTCTTGTGTTTAACATTTTGGTTGACTTGCATGCTCATTCACTGTATTATGGCTCGTATTCTTCTGTACATTGTTACGTCCCTCTGAGGACCTGGTTTTGTTCTCCAGTTATAGCAGACGAGAGCTACCCTGAGGTGTACGGAACAGGGGCACTACTCGGAGCAGTACCTGAACCTGAGGACGAGGTGACCGCTGAGGACTTCTCCTGAACAACTGCTTCACCATGCTCAGTCATTTAGTCTTTATTTTCCTGTTTCATTAAACTCTCTATTTCCTGTTTAATTGAACTCTTTATTTCCTGTCTTTGAGAACTTATGTAACAGACTTAATATCGGATTGTTCTTCGATTTTATTTACTTTGACTATTGTTGTTTAATATTTCTTTTTGGATGTTATTGCTATTTTATATCTGTGGATGAGAATAGTAAAACCCTGACTGATGTAATACAGCTTAAGTATGTCCGATGGAACCATTAAATTGGGTTTGTCCATCGGTGCATGCTGCTGGCCATTATCACGCGTCCAGTCCCTCGGTATTTTGGGACTGGGGCGTGACAGGGGGGCACACATTGGAAAGAAAGTATTGTTAATACCATGTGAGATAATTACAATAGAAAACTTATACCTATTAGAGAAGATGTAAGCAGCAGGCGGGACATCCATGTAATGCTCTGGTCCGGTAACTATTTCCGTACAAGGTATGCCTGCCAACAAATCTCCAACAATTTCTTCGCCAAGTATCTGGCTATAGAAGGCTAGTCGCGACTCCAACTCCTCGTAAAGCTCTGCCCTAACCTGTCTCCATCCTGCTTCCACTGAATAGCCTAGTTGTCTTGCTAGTGCATGGTATCCACAGTGGCCATCCGCAGGAACATCATCAATAGACCAAATGAAGTTCCGTATCTCAGGTAGGAATTTTTTAATGTATAGACTATAAGAAACAAAAAAGTTTTCAACACCCTCCGTCGTGCCTGCATCTATCGTTTTCTGTTTCTTCCCCCTTCGAATAGTTAGCTTAGGAGTTCGAACAACGGACTTTGCCTCCAAACTGCGTTCGATATGTTCAAATAAGGATGGATCTCTTTTAGTTGACTCCTCCTCATTCTTTTTGGCTCTACTCTTTCTTGAGTGTGGTCTTCCCTTAGGAGTTCGAACAACGGATGGCTCTTGCAATCGAGTTGTTGCCGGGACTGCAATCTCTTGGATTTTAAACTCAATGGATCTTCTCTCCAGTTCCGGTGCGCCACACCACCTTGCGTGAAGTAGTTTAACTTGGGGCAACGCAAGGAAATCATCTTGCACTTCCACCGCCGACATTATCGACAGCTGTCGCCAACGTTGATCAACACCATCTATTGGAATAGGTATAGATTCACGACGGTATTCGTTGATTTCATGTGCACACGGAAGTCCGAGTGAATGTCGATATGAACAACCGCAAACCTCGGGATCATAACCCACCGACTTCGACCTACGAATCTTCTCAAACAATAATCCCAAGGCCTTGTGAGATACCACATGGGTTAAACCATCCAAGAGGTGTTCTTGCTTGTATTCATGCTTTGCAATATTGAGGCTCATCTCAAATGATGCTACAATATCGTTCACCGTGGCAATAGTCATCAAATGAATCGATTGTCAAACAGAGACAAAATTACCGACCGATGAGCGTAGATATCTTTTTAAACATGAGTGTGCCCCTTCGACCCGGTTCGTAGTGATCGTGCCATAATGCTTCACCATGTTGGTCCATGCTAAGATGAATTGCTCTTTATGTGGTCCTAGCCAAGTATCTTTGATATAAGATATGCATGTCGGGTTACTTGGCTCCCACTTTTGTTGGAACATGTACCATGCTGCGTCGTAACTGTCTGTAGTACTTGCTTGCCATACAAGACTCCAATCACTATAGAATTCTTCGAAGTGAAGCATGTCAATTTTACCGTCCACAGTTTCAAATTTTTTCTTGCATTGAGCATGGATATTTCTATTTATATGCCAAGTGCATAGTAGTCTATGCGCATGAGGAAATACAATATCTATAGCATTTATCAACGCATATTCTCTGTCAGTAAGAAAAACAGACGGCTCTTTGTAACCTGTGTAAAGGGATTGTAGTTTCCTCAACGCCCATGTGTAATCCTCTACTGTCTCACTCTTCATAAAACAAAAAGCGACTGTAAATATTTTTCCCGTAGACGTAAACCCGACAACATGCAAAAGAGGCATCTTGAACTTGTTGGTCTTATATGTACAATCAAGGACCAACACGTCTGCGAAGGACCGAGCCATATGTGTGCAATCAGGATGAGCCCAAAACAATGAAAGGAGTTCATCAGTTTGTGGATGTCTTCTATGGTACTCCACGTAGTGATGCTCCCCAAGCAACTTCAATACTTGCTGCATCGCCATTCTTCCTTTCATACTATTGCATTTCGCTCTGGCCAAACTATTATAGATCGTCCTCATGGTAGACTTGTTCCCATCTTGTTTTTGTCGCACAGCAGAATAAATTTGTTTCGGTGCAACTCCTGAAAGGAACAAGTCTTCAACCAACTTTTTCTCATCCTCCTTCAACCGTACCACGTAGGCATGACCCGTAAGTGTCCCTGGAATAGGATGATTGTGTCTTCCATTCTTAACTTCGATTATCCACTTCACATCTTCAACTTTTACAATCAACACCTTCAATGGACAACCATATTTTCTCGTCCCAACATTTTTCTTAGGGATTTCTTTTTCAACAACACCCTTTTTTTTATGATGCCTAAACACACCTCCTCTTTCGCATCCAAGCTCAAGATATTTTCGGCCCGGCCGAGATCGGATGGATCTTGCAATGACAATAACTACGTTATGTCGTCTCCCAACTTCTCTGTACCACTCTAATGCTTCTTCATGGCTTGCAAATTCAATATCCGTTGAGAAAATATCATCCACATCACCAACAGCAGGATGTACCACAATATCTGAACAAGGTTGGTCCTATAACCAATATAAAATAATATAAAAATTAATAACTTCATATAATTATCCAGGACTGTCACTATTTTGACAGTCCGATTTTTATATAGGACTGTCACAATTATGACAGTCCTACTTTTAAGTAGGACTGTCGAATTTATGACAGTCCTATATTTATATAGGACTATGGAATATTTGACAGTCCTATATTTATATAGGACTGTCTAATGTTTACAGTCCTAACTCGTGACTGTCAAATTAGGGTTGTCGTTTTACGTACCGTACGTGCTTCGGAACAACCAACTTGTTCTTCGGAACGTCCGGAGTGCATAATTAATGAATTGGACGATCCGACTTCGTCATCGAACATTTTTTCATGCATTGTTCCTACATTAATCAAAATAAACTAAATCTTTTTCGCACAATTCCAAAACTTATTCAACGTAGGTTGTCGAAGACATACCGGAAGAATATTCCTTGTAGTATCCCCAAAGTAAAATACTCCTCCAACCACAACTAGCTATTTCCAAATTTAGGTTTAGGCTTGGTGGAATGAGGGTTTCTTAAGTCTAGTTGGAATGCCAAAAATAGAAACCCATTTCACTTTTATACTTTGGTGTGGGGTAGCCCCAACTACCTATCAGAGTGGCAAACTTGTAATTTTGGGAAATGGACTGTCAAAATTTTGATAGTCCTAACAATTTGTAGGACTGTCAAAATTTTGACAGTCCTTACAAGGGTAGGACTGTCAAATTTGTGACAGTCCTTCCTAGTGGTAGGACTGTCAACATTTTGACAGTCCTTCCAAGTGGTAGGACTGTCAAAATTTTGACAGTCCTGAATATAACAGTGGGCTAGCCCCGAGTAACTTTCATGATGGCAAACTTGTAATTTTTTCTAATTTTTCAATGGGCTAGCCCCGAGTAAAATGTGTAGTGCCCTTATTAATGACCTTTTTTTTTTAAAGAAACGGGAATGGAAAGTACAATAACAACTAATTAAGCGTCTCTCGAAATTTCAAAAATTAAGTTTCTATACTACTTCCCAGTGTACTTAAGAAAATGTCTATCCTAGTTTGTAGTACTTTTAGAGGTTCTACGTCCAAATTATGCACACACAAAAAAACTCTTCTTCAATGTTTCTCAATTTCTATCCTACAATACTCTTCTCCGTTCCTATCCTACATGTCACAAAATATAAAATAAAATAATTAATTTAATGATGTAGGACATAATACTAATTACTATGAGAAATAAAGAATTTCTATGAGGTCATAGAAATTTTTTATCCTACATCACCGTCACATAGGATATAAATTGAAAAAAAAAATTATGGATGGAAATATTATTTTTTTCTAAAAAAAATTCTACCATAGAAATATGAGAGATAGAAACCCTCATTACAGCAAGAAGACTATTAGAAAAGTAAAAAGAGATACTATTTTATTGAAGAATAATTGATACTCAGGTACTTTTACTAAAGATTATAATTTGTGTGTATCTTAAGTTAGATTTATCAATGAGATATGGGCAACTATTATTTGTTGTTAACCACAAATCACGATTTACAACACACCTTCTTAACTACCACTTTTATTGTTGTCTCAGTAAAAATAAAAAATTCTAAAGAAAAATCCATCATTGAGAAAATTCATAGGGAAAGAAAAAAGCACAATTGTATTCTTCAGGAATATGATTATTCATGAATTCAAATGAGTGTGACTTATATTTATCTCATTAAAAAAATTACGGAGAAAAAATCTAGTGAAAAGAAATCTTATCGACAAAAAAGAGTACAATGTGCACATACATTCTTTGTGATGTCTCCATTAGCATATTCATGATGGTTGCATCTGTATGCTGCTCCCCCTCATAATCACTTTAAAAAATATTGCAGTTAGTTCTTACATCAACTTAAATAAAAAGTTATGCCCTCCCCATTAATACATGTTAGTCTCGGGACTTAATCAAAGATGGATGAACAATGATAAAAAACAGAGCTACCGATAGACTTTTCAGTCTACCCTATGTTTGATCCAAACGTTGTAGTCGAAATTCAGAAGCTTATACAAATAAGTTTGCCTTCCGAGATCTCGATTCCAACGAATCACTATATAAAATATATATCTGATTACAACTTGCTTACAAGAACTCAATAATCAGAAAATAATCTCCGTTCTTCCTTGCAATCACAGTTGCAGACGGAAAGAACGAGTTACAACTAGAAGATTACTGTTGCTCAAAGCAAGATTCGCCCCACACGATCTGCTCCCAGGAACTAACAAGTTCTCGAAGAACTTCTGGAACGCTCGTGTCACCTCTTCTTGACTTGTGATCTCCCTGGACTCCTATAGCGCAGCCTCACAGCGTCCCTCTCCCTTTCTCTCTATTTCGATCTGACCCAATGACGGCTGAATAGAGAGTATTTATAGAGGAACTTGGATGCCTATCGGTTAAAGAAAGATATGATCGAATTTAATTCAAATCCCACAAAATCAGATTTGATTTAAATTTGCAATCGCTTCATAACCGCCATGCAGCGGCCTAGCGCACAGCGGACCAACGTGCAACGCTCATCGGTGAATGCGCGCATGGCAGCGCATAGCTCATGCATCGCCCGTTCATCTCCCTACTCATGCACCAGCGCATGCAACCACGCTAGCAACAGTACATGCAACTTGCGCATAACCGAGCGCATGAGCGCATCAAATGCGCACAAGCACCAAGCACCGATGCTGACGTACTAAGTGCAAAGTACGCCAATAAAGTGCCACTTTGCGTTATTGAGCTTGAGTCCGAGTCCGAGTCGCGGCTTAGCTCCTATGAAAATAATTTCAAGAACATGACAAAAAGCATAAATGATTTCATTGAGGAGTTAATCATTTTTTTCTAGGAAAACAATCCCACATGGCACCCATATGCCTCACCATATCCCATGTGCACACCTTAACATGAGCAAAGCATTATATTGAGATACCCACTTTGTGGTGTAGCCAATGTGGGACTATCTTTCATAGTCCAAAGATAAAAATAACAATAATCCCCCACATATCTCAATAAATGGGTTGAGCGTTCCTCACAGTGACTGCCCATCATGCATTAGGATAGATATCGCTTTAACTTGAATCTTCTTGCATGAGTCAAATAGCAGTATGATACAAAAATGGACTAAGCCTTAAATTTTGCACCATAGTTATAATTCTTTCCACTCATATAATGACATCAACTGTGCTTCCAGTTGCACATTAAAGGTCCTATGCATGCCTGATTTCGGCGTATATATCTTGGACGTCTACAAGTTTACCCTCAAGAGAAGACATGTATCTCTTTTCAAACACTCTAGGTGAGTTATTTTAAAGATTCTTTGACATAAAGCCTTGAGCTTCCTTGCGGTGCTACGAGCTATGACATGGCCCAAAGCCGAGGTCCCACCTCATCGTGGGGTCATCCACTGTAGCATGAGGTCCTAGCCTCTTTGTAGTGTCAAACTACCCAGCATGAAGCCTTGCGCTCCCTTGTGGTGTTACGCCGCTGTGACATGGCTTGCTAGGCCGAGGCTTTACCTCTTGGTGGTGTCACACGACTGTAACATGAGGTTACCAGCCTCTTTGTAATGCTGCATAACATTCTTCATTCTACAGCATTAGGCCTCCTGCCTATATGTGGTGCTATGCCGCTGTGATATTGCTTGCGAAGCCGAGGCTTTACCCTCCTTTTGAGATACCTCATCATGGCGTCACCCCACTGTAGCATGGAGTACTATGCTCTTTTGTAGTGTTGTACTACCATGCTTCCTGTAAAGCACACCAGACATTCCAAATGACCAAAAGCTCATTAAGGCATCTAAGCCATCCTCCCACAGGACTTTGTTCTACATAAAGAACAAATAGTAGACAACAGTGGTTCTGGGTCCGTAATCCCTCAATGTCTCAAAGGACTATCCACTGTTCCTAATATTCTTCCAGTCAATGATCCTTATTTGAACCAAGATCTAGATGCCTAGTAAATTTTTCTTTGAACTATCAGCATAAAATTTTTATGGTAGAATTACAAAGACAGAATATCAAAATATCTTCAAGCCTATTTTAATTGTTGTGTCCTCGACCAGTTGGCCCTTGAGACCTTTGGTGAACGGATCGGCCAGATTCTCCTATCTCTAGTCTTGATTAGTTCATTCACTTCCCTGTGCCGTAGTTGCACAGTCCTCTTCTTACGATTGAAGAGGTCATTTGATGCCACCAGCTGCAATCGCCTGGTTGTCGCAGTATATCGGTACTGTTGGAATCTGTGCACCAACCACTGGAAGATCATATATTAGCTCCTGAAGCCACTCTTCTTCATCCGCTATAGATGCCAGTGCATAAAACTCAGATTCTATCAAGGAATGAGAGAGCATTGTCTATTTTTTTGACTTCTACGATATAACAGCTCCATCCATAGAGAAGACGTATCCTCTTGTTGACCTTTTACTTTCTACTTCTGAACATCATCTTGCATCACTGAAGCCTTTTACTACTGTCGAACATCCGCTTTAGTGTAGTGCATACTTCTTAGTCCTCTTGAGATATCTTATTACTCTCTTTACAGCTTTTTAGTGCTCAATACCTGGATTGCTCGTGAACTTACTCAGCATCCCTATGACGAAAGCTATGTCAGGCCGTGTGGCAGTTGTTGCATACATCAAACTTTTGATGGCGCTTGAATACTCTAGCTGCCTAACACTTTTCCTTGGATTCAACTTTAGCTTCTTGTCACACCTATACGGAGTATCGATCCCTGGAAGATCTTGATAACTATAGCGTGTGAGCATCTTCTCAATATAATGAGACTGTCACAACGCCACTCCAGTGTCTGTCTGGATGATCTTTATCCCCAGGATAACGTCAGCTTCCCCTAAGTTCTTCATACTGTACTTAGATGAGAAATTTTTTTTTGTCTCGGTGACACATGCTAGATTCGTACCCAGACAAACGATGACTCCTCTCCCGTTAGCAAACTTTGTGTAAATACATTTGCCCGTCTCGCTGGCCCTGTAGCCGTTTGATCTTATGACTTTGTCAAACTTCTCGTGCCACATCTTGGAAGCTCTTTTTAGACCGTATAATAAGTTTACCAACTTGTAGACTTTGTTTTCAAGTCCCTTGACAATGAATCCTTCTGGATGTTGCATATAAATCTCTTCGGTTAACTCTCCATTAAGGAATGCTGTTTTAACATCCATCTGATGTATAACTAGCTTGTGAATTATACTCGTAGCAATCAACATCCTGATGGTCGTCATCCGCGCTACTGGAGCATATATTTCGAAGTAGTCGATTCGCTGCTTCTGAGAAAACCCTTTGGCCACTAGCCGTGCCTTGAACTTGTCAATAGTTCCATCGACCTTCATCTTCTTCTTGAAGATCCACTACTAGCATCCGATTGGTTTAGCTCCTTCAGGCAGATCGACCAACACCCAAGTGTTGTTGGAGATTATTGAGTCATACTCATCATTTATAGCCTCTCTCCAAAAGACAACGTCTCTGGTTTTTATCGCCTAATCATAGGTAAGAGGATCTGCTTCCATATGATATGTGACAAAGTCATCTCCGAAGTCTTTCTGTCTCTCCACTCACTTAGTTCTCAGTTCTGCTAGTTCTGGTTCGAGCGTTGTCTCTGGAATAACTTCTTCTTGGACTACGTCTTCATTGGAAGCGTTAGCCTCCGATGCACTCACATCATTCTCCAAAATATCTGCAATAACAACTTTCTTGTGCCTTGCAAATTTATCTTCGAAGAATTATGCTTCGCGAGATTCAATAATATAGTTTGACTCGATATCAAGGAACTCCGAGCATCACTCTTTTCAACATATCCCAAGAATATAGCTTTTGTTTTCCTCGTCCCCAACTTCTGAATCTTCAAGCCCGGAAGCTTCACATACGCTAGGCACCCCACAATTGAGTGACATTCAAGTTGGGTCCGACTTTGAACCAGAGTTCATGAGGAGTGATATCAGAAGTTACGTACGACACTCTGTTCAGGATGAACATAGCCGTCAACGCAGCTTCTTCCCAGAAGCAGTTGGAAAGACCCGCAGTCAACAACATTAAGTTCATCATCTCTGTCAATGTTCTGTTTTTCCTCTCAGCTACTCTATTTGATTGAGGAGAATATGGAGCAGTCATCTCATTCACAATTTCATATTTTTTGCAGAACGATGTGAATTCAATAGAACTATACTCTCCACCCCGATCACTTCTGATTCTCTTGAGTTGTTGTCCTGTTTGACGTTCAGTTTCAGTCCTGAACACCTTGAACTTCTCGAATGCTTCATCTTTAGACTTGAGAAGATAGACAAACACATACTTTAAGTAGTCGTCGATGAAAGTAATAAAATACTTTATCCCCGCCTTTGTGGAGAACTGTTTGAAGTCATAGATATCTGGGTACACCAACTCCAGAAGATTTATACTTCAGTTTACCTGCCACTACCACATTTTCTAGGAAAGGATATTTTGATAATTTTATAATTAATTAAATATTGTGCATGTTGAATAATTATTTATTGTGTTATTTTAATTATTGTTAAATATTAATTTACTATTTTGGACTTGTGTTAGTGGACCTAACTAGTTTAGATTATCACCATGGACCAACATTTATTATTAGTTAGAATTGAGTCAAATTAGAAGTCCATTCATTAGAATGATGAAGTTGGACGAAAATGTTATTGAAAACGTAAAACGTTTTTAGAAAGAACGTTTTGATGCTGTTTTTGTAAATTTTTAAAATTTTATGCTTTGAGTGAAATTTTTAGTATTTTCGTTTCTATGAACGATATTTTTCGATAACGTAATGAATAAGAATAACAAGACGTCATCATTGCGGCCGACTGAATAGTTTTTCCACGCACGCGGGTCTTACCGAAAGTGAAGATTGTCCGATCTGATCATCAACCCAACAGCTCTTCTGCATGGTGGGATTCGCTTACACCAAATCCACCTCTGCACCAGAGGAACACCACTCGAGTCAAAATAACCCGGATCCCCCGAAATCACGGCCGTCCAATGCCCATCTGACGTCCCATATCATCCCTTCTCCCCACCATTCGCCTCTACTTGTAAAACTCCGCACGCCGCACCCGAACCCTATCGGCCTATCCTCACAGAAACCCTGGCCTTAATCCTAAAATTAGCAACCAACCAACCAACCAATTCCAAACCCAAATCGAACCCAACAACTTGATCAATTTAGAATAAAGAGCCGATCGAGGAGACTCCATCAATGGCAGCCGCTCCGGAGCAGCAGAACCACGCCGCCGGCTTCGATGACGACGAAGACGACCTCGACGACACCGAGGACTCCGACATGGACGACTACGAGGAGGAGGACGAGGACGTCGCCATGCCGGCTCCCTCAACCCTACCTCACGCCTCCGCCACTGCCGTAGCCGATCCCGCCCCAGCCCCCGCCTCCTCAGCAAATCCTAACCCTAACCCTAACCCTAGCCCTAGCCCTAGCCCTAGCCCTAGCCCTTCCGTGACTGCCCAACCGAAGGCCGAGGAGAAGACGCCTCTAGTGGCTCCGTCAGCGCGGATCGCCGCTCCGGCTCCGGCGTCGTCGCTCGACGACTCGCGGAAGCTCTTCCAGCGGCTATGGACCGACGATGACGAGATCAAGATCCTTAAGGGGTTCCTCGAGTTCACCTCCTCAAGGGGGACGACGTTCGCTTCGCACCAGTACGACACCGGCCCCTTCTACGAGCAGATCAAGAACCAGCTCCAGCTCGACTTCAACAAGAGCCAGCTCATCGAGAAGCTCCGCCGCCTCAAGAAGAAGTACCGGAACACCGCGGCGAGGATAGCGAGCCACGGGAGCGAGTTCTCCTTCAAGAACCCGCACGAGCAGGCCACGTATGACATCGCACGCAGGATCTGGAGCGTCGGCAGCAGCTTCAAGCGCTCCCGGGAGAGCGACGACGACCTCAACCCCTACGCCGGCAGCAACAACAACTCTGGTGGCGGATCGGATCGGCAGGCCTCCAGGCCGAGGAAGCGCGGGAGGAAGAGGACGATCGACACGATACCGATGCTGCCAGCCCCGCCGCTCCATGCGGCACCTCCTGTAGCAGCGGCAGGATTGTCGGAGGGGGTTGTGATGGTGCAGGTGCAGACAGCCCCTGCTCCAGCTCCGGCTCCAATAATCCCTTCGATGCCATCCACATCTCCTGCTGCGGCACCACCACCACCACCGCCGCCACCGGGGATACCGAGCATCATTGAGGAGACGGTGAAGAGCTGCCTCTCGCCGATCTTCAAGGAGTTAATGAATTCCGCGGTCAGCATGCCTTTCGGATCGAGCGGCAGTCTAGGATTTGGTCCTCCGCCAGTGTTGAGCTTTGGGGGGAATCCAGAGAATTCATCGGCAGCAGAGGTAGACGAGAAGTGGAAGAAGCAGAATATCCTGGAGCTCGAGGTGTACCTGAAGAGGGTGGAGCTGGTAAGGGAGCAGATTAAGAAGAAGTTGGAGGAGCTCAAGTTGCCGGAGCCGCTGGCAGCATTGCCAGCAACTGGGAGCTGATGATGAGAGGTTTCGTTTGAAAACTTTATTTATTCTTAGGTTTATTTGATTTTTTAGCTGTTTCTAAGTTATAATGGTTGCTATAGTTTTTGGATGATTTGGAGGTACAGGGAACTTTTGAAATGACTGTTAATTCTGCGTTTATCTGATTATATCTTTGTTATGGCTTCTTTTACTCTTTGTCCTTATAATATCGAAGATTAGCTGAATAGAATGGAGGCTTAATCTGTGGTATTTGCATCCATATGCTTACTTATGCGTCTTACTGTTGCTAATTTGTGGACATGTTCTCGTTTGATGAACCTGTTCCATAATTCATCTCATCTTGGGCTTCAATCTCACTTATTTGTTCTAGTTAACTTGATTTGTTCAATAACATTAAGATGGTATATTGGTATGTAATTTGCTAGTGCTTATGACTTGTTTTGGATTTTGTAAGTTGCAACTAAATTCCAGTATGGGCCAAAACTCCACTCACATTCTTTATGAATATGGAGGATATGAGAAGTTTGGTTATAGTTAGGCAGCGTATAGGATACAAGAAACCCAGGCTTTTGAAGAAACCTGCACATGTAAGCTATTTGCCAATTGGCCAAACCAAACTTAGGCTTTGGTAATTTGTTCCAACTTAAATGCTACTGCCCATCAATAATTATTCTTATTGCCAGCATTGTTGCGATTCGATCTTACTTATTCCAGCCTCTTATTAGTTTAATATTATACAAGGAATCATCTTTCCTTTAATTGCTAGTTTTTTATTTGGTTCTTGGGATATTACACTTTGGGCATGCTTAACACTTGCAAAGTGAAGAAGACCAACTTGAAAATTACTCTCTCCACTAGTATAGAGTTCTTGAGATGTTAATTTCCAACATGCGAAATATGTTTCTTTTAAAGAATATAAATTAAGAAAAAAGGAATCTTCCTTTATTGTTCTGGTTAGAAAGTCTGGTAAACAGTAGCTAGTACAAAGTGAACGTGAAAATGAAAAAGTGAGAATAAGATTGTAATATACATAGATCTCTACTTTCTCACTTTCTAAGTGAGTATTTTTCTTCTCCTTTCTTGTGCAGTTTGGAAGTTCCTTATTTTCCTCCTTTCTAAGTGTTTCTGATTCTTCACACTCTAAAATGTTGATATGGCACTGGAAAGTGCCAAATTTCAAGACAATCTAACTAGTGAGGAAAGTGGACCAGTTCCCTACTTTCTTGGCCACTTTTCATAAGCAAATGCGTTACAAAGGAACAACCTAGCAACTTCTTGGTACTGCTTTTGGTTATATTCATGAACATACTATGGGTATGGAGAAAGGGTATGACCATCATAAGCTTAAGATTAATATAATGATAGGCATGCTATTTGGTGAATTTAATAGCTGAATTGGGGGTTATGCAACCTTATAGCTTTCAATTTTCTCAAGGGGATATCTCACTGTAATTTTAGGACTGTTTAGTAATATTTGATATATTCAGGGATGCTATCTACAATTCTCCGTCTTATGCATACACCAGTAATTGATAGAATGAAAGAAAACATATCAATATTTTTGGAATATATCGGTCAATATATTTTTGGATAATCAGTCAGCAAGGTGGTACATAATTGAAGATTTCTTAATGGAACAAAGTTTTTGGTGGATAGGAACTGTCATTTAAAAATCATTTTGTTTCTTCGAGAATGAAATGGGCTAGTTAACCAAGTCTGAACATGTTAAGATCTTGTTTTGCCGATACTTGAAAAGCTAATGGTTGTGAATCTATGTTGCATGGATACTCCTTGGGAGCATTTTATCTGTGCCCGCATCTGACACGTATTGGGCACGATACTTCTTTGACACTCCTATCGTATATGGCTCACCATGACTAGGTTCCAACGAGATCCAAAACATAGTTGAAAGTAATTTTGACATATTTGTGGTCATGTCAAACATAATTGAGATACGAGAAAGTTAAATTTCATTGCATTGAATCTTTTCTACAATATTTTGGAATCTAGTTACTACCCAAAATTTGCTTAAATATAAATATTATGATGTAATATGTAAAATATGTATAAGAATATGTTTTCAAGTGTGTATGCAATTGTATCCATGCTGTATCCCTATCCCAAAATCTCTAGAAATGCCATATCCCTATCCCAAATCTGTATCATGTCCGTGTTTATGCAACTAGGTTGTGATACACTGATAATGTTAATGCATTGGTTTGACTATCAAATTTTCAGCTTGTTGGCCCTTGATGTGGAAAGTGTCTTCAAACACAGAAATGGTGATGCAAGCTGTTAAATTTGTACCAAAATAATGTGCTTTGTGATCTAAACAATAATTGCTTTATAGTTAAAATAAACACGATATTGAAAATTCAATGTCGCATATTTTATGAAAGTTCTGGTTTTTTTCTCCATTTAGTTTGGTCGTTACTCACTTCTTCCAATTTATTTTATTATTGTCCATTGAGAAAAAATCAAAAGATTCGGCTGTGGCTTCCTTCCTTCTATATAAATCTAAACAGCAAAAACAAGATCCAAACTGTTATTTTTGCCTTTGTAACACCAGTTCCATTTTGCAAAAGTTTATAACCATTTTATTAATTATTAGAGATGGTTTTGTGATGATTGATCGTAGTTTACCAGTTTGATGAGGAGTTGATTGTTTTGTCAGTAGAAGTTTTGCCTGTTTTCTAGTAGACTACTGATTACAAGGAAGTTATATATCTGTTATAGCTCGGTTTACTCAAATTTTTGTTCTGGTTTTTGCTGCGAAATTGCAGAGGTTTTAAGTAATGTTCTTCAGTTATTGTAGTGGAATCATTATCACATGGTTGGTAGCTCAGTACTGATTTGATGGATACAAGAGATTGAGCTGTTTGATTCATTTAGAAATTCTAGATGGTTTGTTGAACTACTAAAATCTTGACAAATGGGTATTTTGTTTAGGTTATAATTGACATGCTTGTTTGTACAACTAGAGTGCAATTCCACACATGCTCTTACAACGGCTTAACCAAGGACATTAAAATATTGTTGCTGCCGCATGACATGGTATTTATGATTTTTTTTGTAATTGTTGAATTAGGTGTTTGGTAATTTGTTGTTGGATGGTGAATTCTAGTTATTTTGCAGTGATGAACTCAGAGGAAGGCAAGGAGACAAGAAGATAACTCTGTAAGGGGCTGTTTGGTTCGGCGAAGTGGAATGAAATGAAAAATCGGAAAATTGACATTTTGCGTACGCAGTGCAGTGAAGTGGAGTTAAGTGGAGCGGAGTGAAAAAATCCTTCGTTTGGGTGCTTTGAAGAAGTGGATTTTAGAAGTAAAAAAAAAAAAAAAAATCCTAAATTTTGGTGTTTGGTTGGCTCTTGAAGTGAGTGGAAAAATGTAACTTTTGTTGTAAGCGCCATGAATAGTAAAACTTCTTTTTGCTAAAGTACAAGAGGAAGTGGTCCTCCAACCAAACGCGCGATGTGGGAATGAGGATTTCCCACTTCCGCGCTCCAAATTCCAGATTTTGGCCACTTCCGCGCTCCAAATCTGTGAACCAAACAGTCCCTAAATGAAAGGGTATTCCTTAGAGCATGTGAATGTTCTTTTCA
The DNA here is from genome assembly GCA_036927795.1 of Iris macrosiphon. Classification (NCBI taxonomy): domain Eukaryota; kingdom Viridiplantae; phylum Streptophyta; class Magnoliopsida; order Asparagales; family Iridaceae; genus Iris; species Iris macrosiphon. Next base: position 280,910,203 of record JAYESA010000005.1, on the reverse strand, counting down.
ACAGATATTTGTTTTTACACTTTTTAGTTTAAGAGTTATTTGCTAAGTAGTAAACAAGAGATGGGAAATATTTGGATATTCTGGATCAGAGATGCAAGGAAGCTGAGATTTATGTTGTTTTGTACGACTGTTTTTTACTATGTGTCTAACCTTTTTTGGTTCCTATAATGGTTTCCCATAGCCCAAATTTAAGTGCCGAGAAGGAAGAGTGAGTTGGCAAATAGCAGCACAGAAGGATTAGGGTTTGTTGGGATTGGGGAATTTTAGAATTTGATGACTTGGAAATTGAGAGATTAGATTGCTAACCTATTTCGGGTCCTATATAATGGTTTTCCATAGCCAAAAATTAAGTGACGAGAACGAAGTGTTTAGTTGGAAAACAGCACCACAGGAGGATTAGGGTTTGTTGAGATTTGGTGAATTTTAGAATTTGGTGAATTGAAATTTGGGATATTAATTTTGCCCTGATACCATGTTAGAACTAATGAAAATGGAATCATGAATCTATTCAGGTATATATACATGTGCAATCAGCGACAGTCCTTTCTCACTACGGATATGGGATTATACAGTAGTGTCTCTGATAGAAAGTGTCTTCAAACACAAACTGGTGATGTAAGCTTATTATTTTACCACAATAATGTGCTTTATAATCTTAATAGAAATTGCTCTATAGGTAACAAAATCAGGACACTTAAAATTCAGTGCCACATTTTATTTAACTTATCTCTATTCTCCATTTATTTTGGTTGGTGCTCACCTCTACTGCCATTTTATTTTATTATTTTGTCCATGTATGAAAATAAAATGATATGGCTGTGGCTTGCTTCTTTTGATATTTGATCTAAGCAGCAAAAACATGATCCAAACTGATGTTTTGGCCTTTATAACAGCAGTTCCTGTTTGCATAGTTTATAACCATTTTATTAGTTATTATAATTTAAAGATTGTTTTGTCATGATTGATCTTAATTGACCAGATGGATGACGAGTTGATTTGTCTGTAGGAGTTTTTCTTTCTTTCCCATTACTGGGATATATGTATCAGCTTTCTAGAATTTTGAAGTAGAGTACTGCTTTGAGGGAAGTTATATATCTGTTATCGGTTGGTGTACTTCAAATGGTTTTTGTTGTTGGTGCTTGCCAAATTGTAGTGGTTTTAAACAACTTCTTCGCTCCTTGTAATGGGATCATATGGTTGGTACTTGGTAGATCATTAATGATTGATGGATAAAAGAGATTGAGCTGTTTAATTCATTTAGACATTCTACGGAATAGAGGGTTTTTTGAACTATAAGCTTGAGTAGTGGGAATTTGAGGTTATAATTGGCAGATTTGCAACCTGTACAATTCCCCACACACTCTAACAACGGTTTACCCATGGGCATTAAAATATTTTTGCTGTCTCATGACTTAATTTTATGATTGTAGTTGTTAGTTGTTTTGGAATTTGTTGCTGGATAGTGAGTTCTAGTTGGCTTTGCAGAGATGAATTCAGAGAACGGCAAGAAGTAGACGAGATAACTCAGTAAGTTAAAGATTAGTCCTTAAAGTTGGTATGATTTTCAACAGAGAGTTTGTTCTTAGAGCATTTTTGTTTTTCTTGTTTTTTGTTGAAGAGTTATTTGCTAAGTGTTTTACGACAGAAGGGAAATATTTGCATAGTTTGGATCAGATGCAAGGAAGCTGAGATAATTTGTTCTGGGCACTACTGTAACCATTTAGGTGTCCTGTATAATGGTTTTCCATAGCCAGAGCTTAAATAAGTTGGGGGGGCGCACAGCAGCAGCAGCAGGACGGGAATGCTGAATTTGTATGTGGTCTTTGAGAAGTGCGAGGCTAACATTGAGAATGTGGAGTATCTGCTCTGCAGAGGTGGAACCTTCAGTGTTTATTATTATAGCATAGATTTGGGTATCAGGAACAGCAACAGAATATGCTGAAATGAGGCTCGGTGGCATGGTAGGAGGTTTGATTGGTTCTGTAAATCTTTATTGCAGTCAGTTTCTGATGTGAGCGAGGTGCCTCTTGCTTTCCTCCGGATGTGTGCCATCATTGCATGGTTTTCCCAAGAGTGAGAAAGGTGCCTCCCACTTTCCTCTTGGAATCTTGTTTCTTTGGCGCCAATGGCGTAGCAACGAGACGCAATATTTATTATTAAGATAATAATATATTTATAATTTTAAAAATAGGATTTTTTGCTATTTTCTCCTGTTAGATGAAGGATATTGATATTACCTTCTTGCTAGATCAAAAGTTTAGAATATCTTCCTTAAAGTGTCGTTAATGAGTTTTGAATGTGTGACTATAAAGATAAATGTGACACTTTGAGGGAGGTGTTCTCAACTTTAACATAGGGTAATATCAATATCACTATCCAAGTTGTTCAACTTAATATCATAAACTTTTTTTTATCAACAACTTAATACCATCAACTATTAAATATTTTTAATTTCATACAAAAAAAAAAAAACAAATTTCAAACTACCTTCCTCCCCCCTCCCTCTCCGGTCGGCGATGACCCTCCCTCTTCTTCCCCCTACCTCTTCAGCCGGCATGGAGCGCGCGAACGACCGAACGGACTAGAGGCACACGCGGGCGGGGGTGCATGCTGACTGGAGGTGCGCACGGGCGTGCGACACCAGAGTGCGCGGGCAGGCGACACGTGCTGGCTGGAGGACGAGCGGGCGTGCGAAGACGAGACAACATGCACGGGAGGGGAGGGGAGGGGAGGGGGGGGTGCTGTTGGAGAGAGAGAGAGGAGGATTTTTTTGGATTTTTTTTAGGATATCAAGTTGCCAGATATAAATAGTTGATGGTATCAAGTTGAAATTAAGTCTATATTAATATGAAATGTTATAAACTATTACAATTATTAAATAACATTTTTCTTTGAAAATAAAATCTTTTGAGATTTTATATTCTGAAAATATTAAATGATATCTTCATTGTCAATATCATCCAATACGTCTATTTCAATATATGCTACCAAACAAATCATTCATTATCGTATCTTCCAGTCGATCACGTAATAAATTTTTGATAATTTTTATTACAGAAAATACAGTAATTGCAAACAATCATCATAAATATGTTCATAAAATAACCATTTAACATAAGTTACATAACAAAAAGCAAATGTTTTAAAACAGAGAAAGGAGACTAAAATCACATGTTATGTAAGAAAATAAGACGAAACAGTACGATGTGGATGAGTTATATCAGGATGGAAATTGTTGGAAGTAAATGATCAAACGAGAGGTAAGCTTTAGTTCTCTTATGTACGTGATATGCAAAGAGTAGCCAAAAGAAAATGGAGAAAAGGAAAACGAGTAGAAATGACCTTTTGGAACATTAGCTCAACTTACAACGACTAGAGTTTGGAGACGAAATGGATGTAGTGTTAAGTAGACCGTGGTCCAGTTGTCGGGTCTGCGTCGCGTCGAAGGATGTCCGGCGCTGGCGCAATGCAGGTGAGGACAAGGGTAGTCATGCCTGGGATCGTCTGGAAGGGTCGACGGTTGTTCGACCTCGGCAAGGTTAGGGGTACGGTCCGAGAGAGTTCGACATCAGAAAATGATGGGTTGCGGCGCTGGTAGCCTTCTTTTCAAGACCGTAGGCGATGGCAGGAGTGGGCTTATTGATGATCCAGTCCTTGTCATCTCTAATTTACGTTTGGAGAAGAGAGAAAAATAGTGTAGACTACTGGTCTGTTTGGCAATGGTAAAACGGTTATGAACGATTACGAGGAGTCCGATTTTAGATGATTTTAAGTAGCGACTTTTAAATCAGTACAATCCGTGCTTGTTTATAATTCAGTAATGAGCTGTTCTGAAAGTTTTTTACATGAATAAAATTATCTATATGTCCATATATAAATAAATAAATAATAGAAAATATAAATAATAGAAACACATGTAATAATAGAAACATTTGGATAAAAGTAGGAGAGAAGTTTGAAAGAAGTAGAAGTCCATATTTGATCAAAATAGTATGAACACGTGTAATAATAGAAACGTTTGGATAAAAATATGAAAAGAAGATTTTAAAAACTTAACAGAAAAAATAATCATAGTTTGGAAGAAGTAGAAGAGAAACACAGACGAGAAAGAAAAAAAAAGGATAAGATATTAGTAATTTAATTATTTATTTTTGGTGAGAATATAAATATAATAAAATAATAATTTTTTTTCAAAATTTATCGATTTATGGTGTTTATAAAGACACCCAAAATTATATTACACCGATTTTGAAGAATTTTTGAGTCGACCAAAACCGATACCTAAAAAAAATTAACAAGTAGAATTTTTTAAAACACTTCATAAACCGTCTCGTGCCCTCTCAACTCCATGTGGCTACGCCCCTGATTGGCTCCATTATTTTAGGTCTCGTTTGATTCAGGAAAAGGAATGGAATTATGAAATCAATTCTTTTTTTTTTTCATTGAAAAATTGTAATTTTCATCTGTTGTTTGAAAAAAATAGAAAAATTGGAAGTAAAAGTAAATCCTTGAATGAAAAAGTGAATCCTCAGGATGAATGGAAAAATTATTTTTTTGCCTATTTTTTTTCTATTTTTTTTATTTATATCTAAATGATTTTTCTTTTCCAAGTCTTAATTCCACAAACCAACCGTGGCCTTACAATCAAGATCATTTTGAGACACTGCTTTTGTATCGCAATTGTTAGGCCTAGTTTGGATTTCAGCTACAATTTCATCTTGCCTAAAACTCACCTTATAATCTATAAAATAAAATATTTATTTTTTATGCAAAATGTTATTGCCTAAAACTCACCTATGCATCAAAATTAAAAACCATTACGTCAGGGTGTTGTTATTGGTCCCGTGTTTCTATCTCGAGGGCGACACTAGTTAACATACAACACAATTTATTTCATTTTACTCTCGAGAGCAATAGATTTTTTTTTTGTTCAGTGACAACACATAACATTATCTTTCTTACAAATATTCTTCTCTTTATTTCCTCTTTAAATATTAAACCCTAAATCTCGCAGCAATTCACAGCGGAAACAGTAAGAACCAAGAATCATACACAATCAAGGTAAAACTCCAATTAAAACTTTTTTTTTTTTTTTTAGATTCTAGTTTTTTTTTTTTTTTAGATTATTAGATTTTATGTTTAATTCATGTGTTGTTAAGGTTTCCCAATATATAGTCTAATAAGGTCTATTTCTAAAGTTTCAAACTCCGTTAATAGAAATTTGAAGCTTCAAAACAGTTCAATCCTGTTTGGAACGTTGGAGGATTGTCAAAATTTTGTTAGTCATGACTATGCAAAGTACTCCAAAATTTTAACAGTCCTACAATGAAACTGTACTGTCGAAATTTTGACAATCCTAATTATAATTGTCACAATTTTGACAGTCTATTTCTCTGTCTTTTGGCCTACTTTTAGTAGTTCCCCTATACAAGAGATTACCAAAATTTTTTGACAGTTCAAAGTCAAATTATAACATACATGTTGTACATACTATAATGTCCTTATCTATATTTTGATTAAGGCACGTAACTCGTCTCAACTTCAGGAACAAAGCATGGGGAAGAGAACTCCAAGCTTACGTACTGTTTTAGCATGCATTATTACTTAGATATGAAATCAGCTGTGCTGTGGTTAGAGTCCGGGTTCCTTGCCAAGTGCTACCAGTAAAAGCCTGATCCCCCGGTCTTTGCCCACGCACCAATGGCGGCAGCGAAACATCACTAGACCCGTCGTCGATCCGTGACCGAATTGTTATATACAAAAAGATGGAAGAAGAAGCGCAGTCAGTCAGTGCTCAAAGTGTGCATTTTGGTTTGTTGGATACAGGTTCATATTTCTATATAAGCCAATGCACATGAAATATAGAAATCTATTCCTATTGGTTGTTCATGACTATATATATATATATATATATATATATATATATATATATATATATATGAGGAGAGATATTGTACCTAGATTTATTGTACAATTTAATCTCAACCGTATAAGCAATTTATTGTACAACAAATGTTTTGGTGCCATATTCCTTTCTCTCTTTCGGTGGGTATATACATTTTTACTTTGCAGTATACCATTTTGAACACCGGGAAGGTTCGGTTTCTATATATATATAAATAAAGGGTTGACAGTACAGTAATGTCCCTTCCATTTATCAATGTATAGATGGATAGGGTTAGTGATGATATATGGTTTTGTGATATACTGGTTCTCTTCTGGCAATATATTTACTGATTGAGAAATAGAAGTTTGGACTTTTTATGTATCGCAAGATAGTAACATTTTCTTTGTAGAATATTTAGCTGCAAATTAGCCTGAATGTTACTAGTTGAATCTAACTCTCAGTTCTTCGACCTGTAGAATCTTATCGAATATTGAAATATATTCACACTATTTGCTACTCTATTTAATTATGACTAACATTTATGGGGCGGATCCAAGTATAGGTTGGGATAGACTGAAATCCACACCAAAAAATAAATTTAACTTATTTTTTTATATAATTTTTATTTATTTTATATATGGATTAGTTCATTTTTAGTCTACCTAAATTTATGGTAGTCCATCTCAGCTACAGTTTCTGGATCCGTTCCTGAATATCTATTTTGATTGATCTGTTGATAAATTAATAGTTTGTCTCCCTGCGTTCATGACTTGAAGCCACTTTGGATCTCTTTCACATTATGTCTTCAAAAATAATTAGTCTATGCAAGGACTTGGCGAGTAAAACAAAGCAAGTGATAAAGCCAATTAATGTTGATGGAACTAGGAGTTAGAGGTTTATTCGGTGCGATTCGTTAGGAGTTAGCGGTTTGTTTCAGCCTAAACCAAAATTTTAAAATCCAAAATCAAAATTAGCCAAAATCGAAATCGAATCCAACTGAACTGAATAATCGATTCAGTCGATTCGATTTGTTTGGTTGGACTATTTCTATTATTTAATGGATCGGGTCTAAAATCGAGATCGTGATTAAATTATATAAAAATTATAATTTTTATACACACGTTTGTTTTATTTCAAAGTTGCGTCCAAAGTTGAACTAATCGTTAAATTATCAAAGTTAGACTTTCAAAACACATACATATAATTACGTAATTGTAGATTTTCGGTTTTAGACCGAAATGGAAATCCCAAACCAAACCAAAACCGAATTGGAAATTTTAATAATTTCAAGACTGAAATCGAAGATTCCATTCGATTTTCCATCCAAAACCTGATGATGCTCACCGCTATATGGAATTTATCCTCACAACAAAGAATGCATATAACGGCGCGTAACTAGTTTTCACGTACACTTGACAGCAACAACGATTGCATATAATGGCGAGTTTATCCTCTCTTATGGGTTCATCATCTACAATAGCATCGATCGATATTAATCCTGCTCTCTTCCTTGTGCTATGTACAAATCATCCTTGTACGTATGTTCAAGTACCAGAACCATCGAGATCCCCGTATATACAAGACATCAACACCTTAAAGCCTATGCGTATGTATGTATGTATGTATCTACTAATCCACAGTACATATATGTGTTCTCTCTGCGTTCTCTCTGCGTGCGTGCGTGCGTGCATTAATCAATCCTGTTCAAACTTATTAGTGATCTTAATCTATGAATAAATGTGGAGTAATCAATCGACTAGTCTGTTGTAAAGGTTGTGCAAGACTGAGGAAGCTGAGGCGATCCATGCACCACAACCGCAGGATGCCCACCAGACCTAACAGTAGCACCCTCGCCGCCGCCGCCGCCGCCGCCGCTCCGCTGAGCCTCCATGATCGAAGCGATGGCTGCTGCCAGAGCCGCAGTGAAGTTCGGATCGGACGTGATCGCTGCGCTGACCGTCTCGAACGCCGGCGTCTCCCTCGAGCCGAGCTGCACCGCCCCTAGTCCTGGAATATTCTTGAGCATCGACAGTGGCAGCATAGGTGGTACTGGAGGCTGAGCGCGCCGGGAGGGGGGCGGCGCGCGGGTCAGGTCGAGCGTGATGGTGGGGAATGGGGCCGATGCGGACAGGGTGGCCATGGTGGAAGCGTAGGGGAAGTGGTTTACGAGGGCGTCCCTGCTCGTGGTGGAGCCGGAGAGGAGCATTGCGGCGGCGGCCGACGTTGTGCTGGCCATGGCTGCGGCGCTCGGAGGGAGGGGGTGGTTGTGATTCCCTTCGTAGGTTGTGATCAGGATGGTCTTGTCCTCTGCACACCTTTGCACCTGCACTCACAATATTACAGGAGAAAGTTAAGTTTTACGTATATTAGGAGGAAATCATGCTATGTTAATACAGACAATTTTAAAACTAAAATTAAAATTTAAAAAAAAATTGATGATTAATTTTTTGGGTTAAAATTTATATGTTAGCCGTCATGTTAGATGTCATATAATACTACTTAGAATATCACGTCAACTGTCACATAAAAAAAAAAAAAAGTTTGGAAAGACAGTTTGGAGAGATGAATCGCTTTGTTAGGAGGAGAATAGCCTTTGAAGGGATTCCCTAAATAAGGGGAAAGTTCTTTTCACAGTGATATTGAAGGTTTCAAAAGAAACATTAATAAGCGAATTAATCTTTCAAAATGAAACGGTGGTACCATGAGTTGCAACTTGTTATACATATTCGAAACAGACAACTTTGTCCATTTTATATTAAGATAGCTATCCACTTTTTTTTTTTTTCTGTGCATAAAACAACATTATTTATTACTAATTTTTAAAGGAATAATTTAGCATATATTTTCATTTAAAATATATAAACTATCATATATCTTAATAATTTTTAAAATATAGTATATGCTCCTATTCAGTGTAAAACACGGTTAAAAATAGTGGATGTTACCTTAAAATTTTAAATATTCTGTACACATAATATGAGCTTATGGGAGTATATGTTTGTTTGTATATTTAAAATTGGAGTATATGCTAAATTATTTCATTTTAAAAACAACTTAGGTATGATAAACTTGTTTTTCTCACTTAAATATTATGAACTATGAAATTTTTTACAAATAAACCAGCTAATTACTATAAACAAGACCTCCGGTAATAATAATTTTTTTTATTAAATATCTAAATATAATTATCCTAGTTCTATCCTAATCTATAAATTAATACAATTGTTCCTAGTTAATAAATTAATTCTTAAAAATTTCCCACCTTTCTAACTTTTTCTTCCTCTTTATTTGAGAGTAGGACTCGAATCCAATGCCTTCCTAATACTCCACACCGGTCTCATTCGCTAGGCCATCCCCTTGATGGCTCTCCTCTCCTAACTAGATTCCTCAAAATAAGAAAAATAATAATTAAAATACAAGACTTCTACATGGATCGTGGATGAACCAAAATCGAAACCACAGACCATGTGTCCGGTTTTCATTGATCGAATTTTGTTTACCTACGTTAACCGAGGGACTGACGTCATCGAGTTTGCATCGACCAATAAAAACGTGACACGTAGCAGCACGATTTGTTCAAGCTTAGGTTAAGCTTTTTTGATTAAAATACGACATAATGCTGCAATGGCAGCAACATCTGCAACCCTCGTGGGTGCAGGGGAGGGGAGGGGCAACAGCTACTGGAAGGGAATGGGGGTGAGGGTTTGCTTCTTCTTTTTTAACTTTTTTTTTCTAATTTGTTTATTTTTGAATTTTTTGGAGTTACATGTATATTTTCTTTTGAGTAGAGACAAAATGCTCCAAATAAAGCATTAATTGTTAAGTTTGACGGTATCTTCCATATGGAAGGGGCACTTTGCACTAACCTAAAGAAGTGCTGGTATGAAGTTGCTAAAACAATAATTTATAGTATTAATTTGTCAATCAAAACCTAAGAGCTGATGTTATTTAATTGCAAATAGGCCTTTACTTATATCTGCAAAAAACTTAAAACTACATTGCATGATAAGTTTATTTACATACAAAAACTTCAACAGCAGCAACAACAACAATACTAAGACTTTAGATTTTGAGACCTGAGACGAACTTTAAAAGTGATGTCCTTAAAGTTTAATGTTTATATCAGGGTGTCTATCGGGCTGGATCGAGTCTAATATTGATCGAGTTTGACCAGATTTGGACCAGGCCGAACTAGTCCCAGGAGAAAACCGGGCGGACGAAGCAATCCAAAATCCAAATCCAACCCAGAACCCAAAAACTACGGGCTGATTTCGTGCCCTGTTGCACTAATTTTTTTTTTTTTTTTTTTTGCTTTGGACTTTTGAAGGAGGGACTATGGGGTTAGAGTCTTTCATTGTATTTATGTATAAAAGTGGTAAAAATAATTTATTTCATTAATAAATTTTTACTATATATTATTCTTGTTACCTAAGTTGGTATTTGTTGATACAATATATTTTTTAGTTTTTGTTTTCAACCTCTTCAAATTGTTTTTGTAGTACCACAAAGGAATCATGTAGATGCCTACATAGACTTTCTATTCCACAATTATGTTTCCATTGGATTAATTTTCTACGATGTAAGCACTCAAAAAAAATTTCATGCGAGATTATTTATTTCTGTATCATGCGGGTTATAAACTCAGCTAAATTGAAGTGCATTTTTAATCTGATATATCCAATTATGATTCATTCTTTCTCCGCAACCTAGTGCTCATTGAGGTTACATGGGTTGAGGTCCTTGTAACCCTTGAGGTTGCGTCGAGGGTTGAGGCACTTGTACCTCCTATGGTTATGGCACGTGTTGAGGTTGTGATTTTGTGGTTACTGTGGTGGTTGTTTATTTTTCGTGGTAGCAAAAAAGTAGCCGCTTCGCTACTTCACCAAATATCACCAGATTGCTTGTAAGTATTGGAAGATAGGAAAAAAAATTATTGTGGTAAATTTGGATAAATTATGTCCTATTTATATAATTTTTTGTGCTAAATTTTCACTATATGGATATTTTGGTCATTTTTAGCAAAATGACCAAATACCCTTATTAATATTAAAAAACAGTTAGGATTTCAGAATATTTTGGTAAAATACTCTCCAAATTATTATGGTTAACAAACGGTTAGGATTTCAGAATATTTTGGTAAATATCCCCTATTTAATAAGAACAGATGTTAGGAGGTTTTTTTAATACCAAAATACCTCTCCTAATGTTATACTAACGATAATAAATGGAGGTATTTTGGTAAAATATCCTCCAAATTATTATTGAGGTGGGCCCCGGGGGTAGGGTATTCCTGGTTGATCGGTCCTAGGACAGGGTCTCCGACCGAACCAGTCCGGGCCAAGTTGACCGGGTTGGCGAGTCAGACCCGGTTCGACTCGAATTTTGGGTCTGGCTGGCCCTGTGTGCCGCGAGCATTAATCCAGTCCGAACCTGGGTTGTATGGTGGTCGATCCGGGTTGGCCCGTTGACCGGGCCCAAGCCAAGGCCGGCACAACCTAGGTTACGGGCTGCCTAAGCAATAACTCATCTTGAATATTTATATAATTTTTTTCGTCTATCAACACAAATTTAGAAAATAAAATAATAAATATAATATAATATAAAAAACAATATATGTCAAAATACCAACAAAAATAAAAATGTTCATAAAGAAAGAAAATAAAACTGATATTCCAAACAAATAAACATAATCTTGGGCCGTTCATTCATTAGTTTATTAATTATCACAAGTCGTGTGATTGTAAGCTGACTTCTATGGGCCTTAGGCATAGACATCAAACTCTAAGAACTAAATGAATCCATAGCAAGAAAAAATAAACTAGTAAGTCTGGGCTTTATGAGGCTCATAGTAGTCAGCTAAATCAACAAGACTCTGTGATTATTATATGAATTTGAGATGAAATTTATGACTATTATTTGTATGGGCTTGATATGAAATCCATGAGATGTTATAATATGAATAAAAAATTGATGTACCCAAAAATTTTAGATATGAGACAGCCCTCTCTTATGGCCTCATATCAAGTCCGGATAACAACAATCTGTATTCTTCTCTATTAACAAAACAATATCATTACTTATATATTCCGTTGGTGTCTGTTTAGATCTTCTTCAACTATCTCAAAGATTGCTTCTCTTCACCCGGTGAATCTATTGGCCTAGCTAGGAACATTGTAAAATGTGTGTAACAAAATTTTTTTTGGCATTTTTTTTGTTACCCCCATTTGCTAATAGCTTATTTGTATCATTATGAATGCATGGGGGAGGGGGGTAAAAGTAATTAATTTTTTTTAATGTTCCCAATTGATGTCACTTCCAAATTTTCAAGATTAATCTTATTTATTATCCTATATTTTAATGTCTTATCATCAGCCTAGCACATCGTAGATGATTTCTTCTCATTTTTTTTCCTTAATTGGTGCTACCTTCAACTTTCCACAAATACATTCATCGTCAATCCATGTCCACTTTTACCATATTTTTACTCATTAACCGACATCTATTGGCATACATTACACATGCCTATAAGAGCTAAGATGATTTTCTGTGTAAGTTTATCTTCAAATGACGTCACTTCCAACTTTCCACAATCATATTTTTTTTTACAAATTCCAATCGATTGGCATACTCCTTTACAGTGGGAGAGAAGAGCTCTTCGGAGAGAGAGGAGCACGTCGGAGAGAGGGTCGCATTGGAGGATACAGAAGCACGTCGGAGAGATGAGAGCTCGAAGGAGAGGGAAGAGTTCTTCGGAGAAAGGGGAGCACGTAGGAGAGAGGGTCGCACGAGAGGAGCACGGGAGCACATCGAAGAGAAGGTTGACCGATCGTGGTGAGAGAGAGAGAGAGAGAGAGAGAGAGAAAGTGAAAATAAAATAAAATTTTTTATCGACAGTCAATTCTAATAATGAGGACATAGTACTGGGCGACGACTCAACGACGTCAATGTCAGTCGTCCAGTAAACTATAATAAAGAGATGACATCGTTGAACCGTCGTCAAGTTTATCCGTGTTATTCCTGCGATTTGTAGCACAAACTGGTGACGACATGACGACGATCTGGTGCATAATTGTTTAATTCGTAAATGGTACTGGTGGTCGTTCAGCCGACGCTTAGACGTCGCTAACTGGCGGCTGATGTTGTCCGTCGACTACTTGTCGTCGCTACTTTACAATATTTTATTAGTGATCCATGTATTTTTAGGCCTAGATATGTACCCCTATTCCTAGCAAAATCATCAACTACGATATCTTTGCTCCTTGCAGGTGAATCTACTAGCATATATACTTTGCATTACTTAGGCCTATAGGTAACCCTAACCCTAGGAAAATCATTAATTACCATATGTTTACTCCTAGCATGTAAATCTCAATCATCATTTTTAATTAGGTGAACACCATTGGTCTCAATGTCTCCATCATGATGAATAATTGTTCCTAAATTAGTACCGAAAACTACCACTCTTAAATATCACTCATCTACCAAGATATCCTCCCTCATTTTCTTTTAACTTTTGGTTAAAATTAGATTTTATATACCATTTTTTTACACTATAAATTTTAAATAGATTACAAAGTTTTTCTCCAAAATTCTAATTTGGAAATCCAACCATCTCTAGTCTCAACTAATTAACACATTATTATTAGCAAACATCATAATACAACATGCATACGGACCATGAGAATAATTTTGGTAGCTTTCAAGCAAAACTCAGAAATGAGGCTTGAAAAATCTACGACTTCCATCATATGCACATAAAATTATTCCAAATTACCATATTATCCAAAAATCTGAATGAGAATGTTGAACCTTATACAATCAATTCTATGTTCATGTTCTTGGTTCGGTCTCTCCAATATAGTATGTATATCGATTAGTGTTATATAATTGATTAGTGTTATATAAACTCTCTACTCAATGTTATGTTACATATTCAAAACTAGAAATAGTTACTACTGAACAGAAATGTATTTAGCATTTTGGCGTCGTTACAAAACAATTGATATGAATGTTGAAATATATACTACAAGTTTGGTGAAGCACTCATGGTAAATCCAATTTCTGTGAAGGGGTGAGAGTGAATGATAGGATTTAGGCTCAAGTAGAAAACTGATATTTAGGTAATATGGAGTTTGATTCTTGTAGTAGTTTTATGTTAAGCTACTGATTTGTAGGTTGGAATTTTTTTTTTTTCTCCATTGCATACTTGGAAGGCTCACTCATTCTGGATATTCTTAGGAGGAAATTGGAAAGAGAGGAACTGTTGAAAGATACAAAATTATATGTTATGTGCTAAGGGAACCAACAACATTTTTTTTTTCATGGAATGTAGCTATTAAGAGCCTAGGCGTTGCGGGAGTAAAATATTCCTGCATCGATCAATTAGTTTGTCTGTATTAGTTCCTCTTAGTTTGTTGAGATCTGATTTCGGATTTACTTTTCAAGTTACTGGAATTCCAATCCTTTTTAGTACTCTTTGGCTTAAATATCATCGAGAAGAAAACATTTTGTCATAGCAAATTGTATCATCTTATCTATATAGAGTAGGAGAACTTGGAGTTTCTCATTGGTACGTTGCATGAGTTTAAGCTTTGTATCCAAACAGCAGGCTAGTTACTCGCTAACCACGCGTCTAGGTTATATGTCATGGCCTTCGATCTCAATATGCTCTATATGACTAGGAATCTAGCACTAATATAGAGGTTTAAAAGTCAGGTTGGTAGTCGGGTCATAAAACTGCGTCAATTCTTTTATGGAGCTTTCTTATGCTTTATAGCCTACCATATTTGATTGGAGAAGACTTGGATATACAGCGATTAGAGTACTGTTCTATGACATTTTAATAGTGGTCTAATTATTTTCGATTTTTTTCTTTCTTTCTTGATTCCTGGTCTGTCTTTATTATTGTTCCAGAAGAATCACTTTTTATTTCTGTTTATTTTTCCTTTTAGATAGCAGCTTTCACAAAGAGCTGTAGAATCTTGACACTAGTCTTCCCTCAAATGGGCTAGCGTAGGACTCTCATGTCATCTGTACTTGGAGAAATTAATAGCAAGTCTATCTAACTATCTTAATCAAACCTTTGGATGCATTGTAGTGACACACTACACCTTGCAATAAAAAGAGGTTGAAATGGAACCCTAATCATCTTATTGGCATCTCACTGGAAATAGCAACGTTAAAGATTAGTCATCGAGGAAGTTCTAGTTGCATGAATTATATATAGTTGAAATTAGTTTCATGCATCTTGTTTGTAGTAAATTGCATGCAGTGGAATACTTTATATAGGATTTTCTCTAGCATATATATAAAAGTTGTATAAGTGTGAAGAACAAAGTGAGCAGATGTATAATCCTCCGTCAAGATTACTTTATGCTTAAATAGCAATATTTATCCTTTTTCTCTTCTCATCTTCTACTAAAAATATTTATTCTTAAAACTATATAATTCCTATATAAAGTATGAAATTATAAGACATCATATATAATTCCCCCAAGAATAATGTTAGGCTAATTAATTATATTTATATAAATATAATTAGTGAAGCTAAGCACCATATTTAACTAAATAAGGTTGATTGAACCCCCAGAATAATATGTAAGGGCAAGAGTGAACTTGAAGATTTGAGACTGGGAGCTTACTTGCTTTCTGACGGGGCATCCGAAAGCCATAGTGCAACGGTAGTAAGCCCTCGGACATGGATTCCCTTTAGCCATCTTCTGACCATATTTCCTCCATTGGCATCCATCACTAATCTAAAACATCAAGGAAGAACCGTTCTCAATCAACTCTTAATTTGATTAGCATTTGACCTAACTATAGCTAGCTAGCATCACTTCTAACTATATACCATCGGTGCGTCGGATCGAGCACGAACGGAGACTCTCGCCTTCCGGCAAGGAACATCCGATGCCGTTTTCGGGCTCTTGTTGCTCAGGGAGGGTGATAGGGCATCGCCTTCATCAACCGATCTCGGGTCATCTGCTGCTTCTTGCACTGAACTTGGGCCCGGTGCGACAAATCGTCTTGCCAAAGCTGGGGTCAACATGTTCTTGTCTTTCTGAAGGAGAATAATTAGGAAGATTAGTAAATATGAACATTCTTGGGTAGAGCTAGAAAAAAGTCCTATATGGCTAGCCCAAGTGTAATTAATTGGGATTTCTTTCATATTTAGTCTTTTCTTTCTATCCATCTTTTTTGGAATTTGACCATCTAGAGAGGTCATGTTAGATGTCATTTTCATAGTTAATAAAATGGACTTATAATTAAAACCACGATCATAGATCATCCAAGAAAAAACATGAAAATACCAATATACATGTACATATATGCATATTGTATTAAGCTGTCTTCCACACAGAAGAGAAAGAAAATATCTGCAAGTATATCAACAATTAGCAAAAGTATCGCATTTTAAGTGAAATAATTTTTTTTTTATAAAAATAAAAAGGAAAAAGACCTGGTTAAATTCAGGTATTTCATGGGCTTGTTGCTGCATCATTAGAAGAAGATGGCTGTGAAGAGCACTGTAACTCTTTGTGGCCTGATCAAGCGTGCTCCTCAATCTCTGATTGTCTTCGTTCAGTCGCTCCAGCTCATGTTTCATGCCAATTAACTGCAGCTAAGAAAGAGTAGATCCAAAAAATATAATTAATTAATCCCTAATTAGCTTTGTAACGAACAAACCATGCAAATCATCAAACCTCACCTTATGATTATTAGATCCTTCTCCTTGCGCGAGATGTAGGCTGCCGGTCGAGAGATTCAGTCCGATCTGTGTAATATTAACAAGTTCAGTTCTCTATTTACGGAAAATATGATCGAATTGGACATAAATGGCCAGAGCACCACTTACATCGACACCACCAGGCTCGGAACGAGCCGCGGGCTCATCGTCACGTCCGGCGCCATCTCCTTCTGCTTTAGTAACTAATATCGGCCTGCTCGATCTCTCCGAAAAGAAATCGACCTCCTCCACCTGCTTCCACCGCGAGAAGTTTCCGCCGACATCGTCGAGGAGCGCAATTTCCCTTTGTCTCTCCATGGAGATTAGTAGAGGAAAAGAGGAAGAATGAGTAGAAGAAGGAGAGGAGAAGAGGAAGACGAAGAAGATTTGTAGTAGTCTTTTTGAAGTAAGATAGTTAGGCCAATTAAAAGGAAGAGAGTGGAAAGCCGTTTTCCTGTAGGTGGGGCCCGCCTTCTCGTGACGATGGTGTTGACGTTGGGATGACAGCTGGGAGAGAGAGAAAGAGAGCCTCTGTTACCGTTCCGTTAGGGATTTTTCCCGCTCCTCCGTAGATTTTTTACCACGCGTGGGACTAGAAGAGAGGGCTGGTTGAGTCAACGACGACGAGGAGGGGGGAATAGTTTGACGGCACGGCTCTATCTGACGGTTGTTAGGGTCATGTGGGGCTCACGTTACTAATCCCGACTAACCCCGCCCAACCCTCCCTTGCTGCGGTCACCCTCCTCTCTACCATTCCCGGCAGACGTATAAATAAATGTTTCCTACAACAATAATGCTAAGTTTACTATAAAATGCTTACAACCATCTCTCCTCCCTTGCTATGTAAGCCACATCCGACCCCACCTCTTCCTCCAATGAATGACTGTCACGTGACGATTATCCGGACAACCATCGGATCCCACATCTCCCTCCTTCTCCAATGGACGGTCGCCACGTGACCGCCACGTGGTGGTTGTAAGAGGATTGTAGGTATTTGGTTGTAGTCATAGCATAGTCCTTCCTACAAATATGTCAATCTTCCATCTTCCATAATATAATGAATCTTCAAAACGGCTCAAAAGTGAGCCGTCTAAGTCGTATATATATCATCATCAATTAATTATTTTTAAAAAATTAATATTGTTTTAAAAATTGTTAAAAAAAAGATAAAATTGTCAAAAATAACACTATAAGGATTCAAACCCAGCCAACCAGAGAGAATACCTCCTACCTTAACCACCTGAGTTAGAAATAATATTTGTTTATAATTAAATAATATTACGTAACTAACTGTTTTTAAGACTCTTTATGAAAAGTAGAAATATATCCATAACTAATTATAATTTAAATATAATCAAATATATAACAAATTCTAATTAAAATATAAAAAATATATAATAAATCTTAATTTAAATATATTTAAATATCTAAATAATTTTATATTAATTTAAAAAAAATATTTTACGTATAAAGTACGTGAATTTACTAGTAATATTAAGTAGTTCGTATTATTAATTACATCAATATATTTCATTGCCAAGTAACTTGTTTTCTAGTCCACTACTATATGCAAACAAGTTAAATATCTTTACTTTTGGGGCACGTTTAGTTTGTAGAATGACTTTGGATGCGAAAGAAAAGAAACAAAGAAAAAAGGGTTACCAAAGAAAAGAAAAAAAAACAGAAAAAATTATTCCTGCCGATTCCAAGTATTTACTTTTTCTTCAGGTTTTCTGCATTTATTACAATTTTTTTGATAAATTATTCTTGCTCAAAGATATATTCTAAGTATATTGTTGGTATTTCGAAACACAATTTTTTTTTTATGAGAATTACAATGTTCTATAATCATAAAAAAAGAGAGCAAATAATTGATTTCTTTTCTTTTCCTTTCCTCGAACTAAATGAGGCATTTTCTTTTTTGCAACATAATATCTTTTGCAACTCTGCTATTTGGCACGCGCGCGGCCGAGAACGACAAAATGGTAGGGGGGAAGGGTGGAGTGGAAGGGATGGAGTCGTCGACGAAGGAGGAGGAGGAGGAGGAGCATACGACGGAGGACGTCGGAGCAGTAGGCCCCTCCCCTTTCTTAACATAAAACAAGTGTGGTTTAGTGGTTATTATGTTAGACTTGCACACTAGAGGTCCTAGGTTTAATTCTTGGTACACTACAAAATAATGTCCAAATAGCAACGGTTTTAGTGACATCCAAATAAAACGTCGCTGAATTATAATTATTTAGCGACATTCATATAAAATGTCGCAATACGACGGTAGTAGCGACGTGGAGTGACTATAATGACTATAATAATAATAAATTTTGCTAGGTAGTCGCTAAACGTCGCAAATTTTTTAATTTTAACGACGTTTAAAGACGTTTTTGTATTTAAGTCGCAGTATATTATTATTTCTGTGACGGCTAGCGACGTCTGGACAAACGTCGCTAATTTATTTCATATAGATTTGACGAATTCTCCCTCCCCCCATTTTCCTCGATATCTCAAAAATTTGAAACCCTACCCCTCCCCTAGTCCCCCATCCCGACGCCCCACCGCGACGACCCCCCTCCGTCCGCGTCCTCCTCCCTCCGTTGAAGCCCCTTCCTCCGGCGTGCTCCTCCCTCCGTTGGCTCCTCCTCTCTCCGGCTCCCCTCCTCCCTCCGGCGTCCTCCTCCCTCTAGCTCCCCTCCTCCTCACTTAGTGAGCTCCTCTCTCTGTCTCTCTCTCTCTCTTTGACACGACATGACACGACATGACACACACACTAACCCTAACCCTAACCCTAACTCGGACACACACACACTAACACACGCAGACACTAACCCTAATACGAACACGGATACACGGACACACACATAGACATAGACAAGATATGACATGACACGGACATACAGACACACGGACACGAACACGACACAAACATAGACACAACATGGGATACGACACAGACACATACACTGACATGACACATACCCTAACCCTAACCCTATTTCTCTTCTAGTTAGCTGTCTGAGTTGAGACACAACCTTGCGTATCGACATCGTATACAATACAATGGAGATCTTGACTCAAGGAGAGTCGTATACACGGACACGGGAATGACTCTTCAAAGTCGAGACACGACACGGTATTGGCTTCTTCTAGAACTCGTATCTAACTTGGGTTAGAGCAGTGTCAAACCTATCCTTGACATAAGAGTTCGTGTTCGAGTGGTTGTGGCACGACATTGGTATATGTATCGCGTAACCAAGGACACAACGTCCCCCTCGGCCCCGATGACCCCCCCTCGGCTCCCCTCAACCTCGATGACCCCCCTCCTCAGTTAGAGGGTTAGGTAACATATATTTGGAGTGAGTGTCATGAGTGGAGTGTATATTTAGGGTGTACTAGTGATGTGTGTGTGTGTGTAATAGCAGCATCAAGCAATAGCAATAGTAGCAGCAGCAACTTGCATTATGTGCAAGTGAGTGTACATTGTATACGTGTGTGTTTGAGTGTGTTTAGTGAGTGAGTGTTAGTGAGTTAGTATAGATTAAGTTTTTAAGTGTTGAGTAAGGGTATGTATATTAGGATTGAGTATCTAAGGATATTTTAGTTTTGGTTTAGTATCCCAAGATACTTGAGTAGGTGTCAATATACCAAGATACATGGATAATATACTTGAACGATGTCTATTCATCTTTGCAGAATTATCTAGAAATAGATCTGAATTACTAAATGAGTCATCGTTCGTGGATGTACAACCATCATCCTGATGACATGGGCGGTGTGCGGGATGAATTCATACATAGGGTGGAACAGTTCCTGCAGTTCGCCAAGGCGTCCCCTCAGTACATGGATGACACCAAAATTAAGTGTTCGTGTGTGAGATATTGTAACTTGAAATATCACTCAGAAGTGGATGTGACATATCATTTGTACTCAAGGGGTTTCACGCTGAATTACTATCAGTGGACCTCACACGTAGAACTTGTGTCTTTACCATCGGAGCCAGATTACTATCCATACTTTTCTAGGCCGAGTATCTTAGACTCCGTGAGCGGGTGACTGCTAGTGCACCTACAGCGGGAGTGGCTGGTATTTCCTCGCAGCCCTCTCTTGCTCCGTCGGCAGACGAGCTGTGGGTAACCGCCGCTGGTGGTCTCCAGAGGGGTACGTACTACGGTACGGGATCCTATGGCGCCCTTATTATGACGCAGTCCTCTAGGGCTACCGCTGCAAGTGCGAATTACCTATAGCCCTCACAGCGTTTGCCGGAGTCCAGGAGACCATTGACCGTCAGATTGCGTCTCTCCGTGACGAGTTGCTACGAAGGATGGAGGAGCAGCCACTGTCTCAGCCGCAGCCGGACGATGTAACGCTCATCGCACGATTTGATACGCTCGAGCGTAGCATCATGGAGCTCAGGGATATGACCGAGAGGACGGAGCTTGGCGTTACTGATCTTAGAGCGTCGACATAGCGCAACGTGACGTTGCTGCAGGCATCACAGCTGTCTATGGGCGTGAGGCTGATGCTGATGCATGATTCAATGGCTGTTAACAGTACGAGGCTGTTATCTACCATGGATTCATACAACCATCGACTAGCATCGTTGGAGCAGATACGTCCTCCTGGTGCGCCTTTATCAACACCGACTCCACTGACGTCACTGCTTTCTTTATCGACATCAGTGTCGATTTCACGGGAGCAGTATGAGTTGTTCTTATCCCTGATGCGCGCTGATGCTCATCCTTTTCCAGATCTGCAGTAGTCCGAGATAGGATAGTTTACTGGTTGTTTGTGTTTTGGCTCATGATATTGGGTCATTTATGAATATTATACATTTATTGAGGCTTTAAGACTTTATTTATTGCACTCAGTTGAGTAGATATTTATTGTATTCTTTACGACGAAATTTTCTTGAGACTCGGTTTGTAATTCCAATTTGTCGTTTTCTTCAAATTTTACTTTATTATTCATATTAAATGTATGTGAATTTATCGGTGTTGAGTGTTCCACCGAAGGGGTCGGCGAACCCAGAAAACTCAACGGAGGGTTGCTCCGGGTCTGTTTATTTTTATGAACTGCGATATTGCAATGATATATGACTAATTATATGACAAATTGCAAGCATACATTTTTTTCAGATTTTTTAAAAATTATTTTTAAAATTTAGCGACGTTTAACAACGTTTATATACGCCGCTAACTATATCAGAACGTCACTAATTATGTCGCTAAACATCGCTAAATTGCTGATATGACAGTATTTATACAGGTCATCAAAACGTCGCTAAATATGTTGTAAAACGTCGCTAAAAAGAAAAAAATTAGCTACGTTTAGCGACAAATGACACATCGCTAATTTAGCGACGTAACGTCGCTAATTTGAAAAAAAATTAGCGACGTGTAGATGTCACTAATAAACGTCGCTAAAGCGACATTTTGTGACATTTTTTCTGTCAACGACTAGCTAAAATACGACTTCACTGGAACTTTGCTAATTACGTCGCTAAATTTTTTTAGCAACATTTTAATGTCATTTAACGATATTTTAGACGTCACTAATTTGACTTATTCTAGTAATGATAGAACTTTTATTTTTTAAGTTACTTTTATTTTAATTTTTAATTTTTTATATTATATATTAAAGGACTATTTTGAAAGCGCGTCTAGGATGTCCATAAACTCAAGGACTAGTCATGAATCTTAGGATGGTTGAAGTTGGGGGCGACAAAGAAGGGAATGCCAACAGGGTCAGTAGGTAACCAGGAGGGGCGTCCAAGATGGGGCAGGTAGTTTTAGTACTGGGGTTAAGGTATATAAAGAGACGACAAACGTAGAATGGTAAATTTCTTATAGTGGCAGTTTGAGAAAGTAGAGAATTAAAAATTTGTTAAAATTCGGCATATTTAAGTGTTAATTATATTATACAGTTTAGAACAACATATATATCATTAGTTTTGATACTTAAAAATAGCAAGTTGCAACTCAAAATTAATTCAGGTTATTGTATCGCAAGTTAGTCTATATTTTAAGAAGGACAAGTGTGTCCACATCAGTCATTTCGAGCTTCGGATAAGAATGAAGTTAAGTACAACCTCACATCTTATCAGATCACTGTACTCCCGGTAGAGATAGACTTTAGTATGATAGAATTGGGAGTGGTAAGACTCGTAAGGAAATAAGTAAACGTAGGTTTGAACCTCAATTCAGACAATAATTATATAAGGTCTCTGATAAAGGCACTAAAGAAAAAAAAAAAAAAAAAAAAACTCTTAGAACAGTTAATTTTTTATTTTTGATAATTACAAATTTATCATTTTAAAAAATTATTTATCAGACTGTCTATTTTTTTTTTTTTTTTATAATTAAGACTGTCAAAATTTTGACAGTATTATCAATTTGAAGGACTTTCAAAATTTTGACAGTCCTAACAATTGAAAGGACTGTCAAAATTTTGACAGTTGTATAAAAATATTGTTGATTTTTTAGGACTGTCAAAATTTTGACAGTCCTTACAATTGAGACTGACAAAATTTTGACAGTCCGGGAAAGGATTATGCGAGGTGACACGAGGGCGGGGGAGCGGGAGAAGGAGGAGGAGGAGAAGGTCAGAGAGGAGCGGAGGAGCGGAAGGAGGAGGTTCGAGGGGGACGGAGGAGCGCGGAGGAGGAGGAGAGGATCCAGAGAGGAGGGACGGAGGTGAGGAGGAGGAGAGGCTTTAAAACAGAAATGATATGGCCATAAATTGTTCTATTCAACTATTGAATATATTTTCCAGTTTGATTTGATATATATATTATATATATATATATATATATTATATAATATATATATTATATATATATATATATATATATATATATATAGGAAAAAAGGGATATGAGCCATAGGCTCATATTCCTACATGAACCAATGCACATGTGGACCAATAGGAATGGAGTGTACTAGTGCACATGAGATGTAGGAATCCATTTCTATTGGTCCACGTGTGCACGGTTCATGTAGAAATATGAGCCTATGGCTCATATCCCGTTTACCCATATATATATAATATATATATGATATATATATATATATATATATATATATATATATAATGAGACTTTAAAATGGTTCAAAAGTGAATCGTTTAAGTCGTATGTATATCATCATTAATTAATAATTTTAAAAAAATTAATTTACTGAAAAAATTGTTGAAAAAGTAAAAAATGTCATAAGTAACACTTCAAGGATTCGAACTCAACCAACCAGAGAAAATCCTCCCACCATAACTACATGAGTTAGGAGAGATGTTTGTTTATATTAGATAATATTACGTATCTAACATTTTTCAAGACTCTTTAAGAAAAGTAGAAATATATCCATAACTAATTATAATTTAAATATAATCAAATATATAACAAATTCTAATTAAAATAAAAAATATAGATAATAAATTTTAATTTAAATATATTTAAATATTTATATAATTTTAGAAGAAAAAAATTATTTTACGTGCAAAGCACGTGAATTTACTAGTATATAATGCGTCTTAGAACCGGCTCCAAATTGAACCGTCTATGCCGTATGTATATCATCAACCAATTAATTTAAATTTAAAAATATATATATAACTACCGTGTGTGTTTTTATTTCTTACGTAGTTGACCAAAAAAAAACATATAACAAATAATAAATTATAAATTATATTTAAGCTAACTATATGGTATTATCTAATAAAAATATATCAAAAATTCAAAAAACATATTTATAAAAAATTATAATTAAAATATATTCAAATCATATTTAAAATATTATAATATAATTTAAAGTATAAACTATATTTTAAATAATAATATAGTTTTTTTTATACCTGCAATGCACGCGAACGTGACTAGTATATATAATAAATCTTAATTTAAATATATTTAAATAGTTTTTTTATTAATTTAAGAAGAAAAAAATTATTTATAGTATATATAATGCGTCTTAGAACCGGTTCCAAATTGAACCGTCTAAGCCATATGTATATCATCAACCAATTAATTTAAATTAAAAAATTTATATATAACATACTGCGTGTCTTTTTTTTTTCTCACGTAGTTGACAAAAAAACAAAAACAAATTAGAACATATAACAAATAATAATATATATATAAAATATAAAATATAAAATATATTTAAACTAACTATATGGTATTATCTAATAAAAATATATCAAAAATTAAAAAAATATATTTATAACAAATTATAATTAAATATATTCAAATAATATTTAAAATATTTTAATATAATTTAAATTATAAATAATTATTTTAATAATAATATAGTTTTTTTTACGTACAATGTACATGAACGTGACTAGTATATATATTAGAGGGCATCTTATGAACGGTCATTAATGACTTATTTTTTTAAAACCAATTAGCCAATATTAGCTTGGTATACATTTTGAGTGAATTAAAAAAAAGAAATTACCCCAAGCTATGAATCAACTCTAAAACCTAGAAACACCTAAGTTTCCTTCTTAATATTTATTATTTTATTATATAAAATGTATAAATTTATATTTGATACTTTCTTCGGTGGAGTAAAAAAAAAATCTTTACTGACAACTTCGATTGGTTGTCACATGTCCAACTAACTACTAATTATTTCTCATTAATGAAAGTTTAAGAATCTTTTGCTTAACAACCAACAAAAAGTACAAAGAAATCCTACACAGAAATCTAAGTACAATATTTTTATCTGGAAAACGTGATGATGGAGATCGAGTATTGTAGCGACTTCTTTACTTCGTTGACGGTCCGACAATGGAATGATGATGCTCTTTTCTCTTTTCTCTCTCTTGAGCTTGTGTGCATGTACGTAGCTCGTCTAGGGGGGTATGGTCGCTTAAAAAAAAGCCAGGGGCCTGAGAATGTCCAAGTTCCTCCTATTTATATCCATCATGCTGATGGGCTATAGGTGTCGCATATGCCTCTGTTTGGTGGCCACAGGGGGCTCCTTCAACAGAATGCGGTTGCAACTATAGCCGCATACTACAATCGATAAAATCGATAAAATCTCTGTTTGGTGGCCACAGGTGGCCACAGGCTGTCACGCGGCTTCGGTTGGGATCTACTGTCGATAAAATCTCGGGGTTATTTTTAACTCCATTATATGCGTGACTAGGTCAGCTGGACACGTATTCAGCACTAATTGTGTGAAGATCTTTTCGATTGCAACAGACAGATCTTGCAAGCTGAAAGTCGCATAACATCTTGGCCGCATAACGTCTTGGCCGCATATGTGCTCTCCTTTGGCCTTGGTCTTATGGATACTTCGGCCGCATGGCGTTGTGGCCGTATGCAAGCTCTTGTCTGGCCTTGGTCGAATGGACACTTTGGCTGCGTGATGACAAGGTCGCATATGGACGTAGTCGCATATGAGGGTACACATGGCATGACACATCTGACGAAGTCATTAATGCACTGATGTGTTTTTTCTCTTTTTATGAGTCGCCGCCTCTCTAACAATTCTCGAAGCGCTCTGGGTGACGAGTGGCATGTCAGAACTTCTGACAGGCATTGAATGTCGTATCATGGAATCTCATGCGGTCCCTTACTTCTTATGCGGCCTCCAATTCTTTGGTTGTTCGGGCCGCATAGATGCTTTACAGGCTGGACGAGCCCCTCGGCCAGATGTGCTTTCTGTGGCTCCTCTGCGGCCTACTTTCATTTTGAGGGTGCATGGACTTTATGCGGCCTGCATGATTTTTATGCTTCTAATAGACCCCCTTCAAAGTTTACCAAAATGACAAGTTTGGAAAACTTTGAACTAGAAGCAAGGTCGAGCACCTTTGGCCGCATATGACTGACATGCCGCATATACATGTTGCCGCATAGTCGATTCTGCCAGGCTGTCAAATCATCAAATGCCAAGATTTGGCTGGATCTCCGAGAAGATTTCTGAGGATTCCGCACATTCTTTTGGGTTCAGACTCCTAGGCGAAAGTTCAGAGGAGATAAAGAAGCTCGACAAACGAGGAGTCGCGGTCATCTCTTGCTGTTACATGGATCGAGGAGGGTCAAGAACCGAACAGCCGCCATCATTATCCTAAGCCGCATATTTTGGCCTATATAAGGGGGTCTGAGGAGAGAGAGAAGTCTTTTATAACCCCTCAAGTCTTTCAAACTTTCTTCTCTTCTTCTTCCTTGCTAACATGGCCCCCAAAGCTTCCTCCTCCGCCGCTGTTACCAGAAAGGCCCCGAAGGGCAAGGGCAAGACCAAGGGGAAGGGTCATACTACCGAGGCTAACCCTCCTCTGTTTCCCGATGTAGTTCAGCCGTCGATTAAGGGTAGGTCGTTTGGGGAAGACGAAGTAGAGTTCTGAACACAGAGACACATATGCACAATTGGACGCATGGATGAGTCTATGCGCTAACTTCTCACTGCCGCATAGACAATCCAGCCGCATAAATAATCCTGCGGCATGGGCGACTCGGTCGCCTGGGTGACGCGGCCTCTTGGGTTGTCTCGGCCGCATGAGTGACCATGCGCATGGGTGAGTCGGCCGCATGGATTGACTCAGTTGCATGAGTGACCATGCCGCATAAACAACCTGCCGCATGGTTTGGCTCTGTCGCATGAGTGTCACGCCCCAGTACCGGAATACGAAGACGGACATGGCCAGCTCTCCCGTACAAGGTATAGAACGTCGTACGGCGATCACGGTTTTAACTAGACAAGGGGGTGCATACTACAAGCAAGTCACTTAGGGTCACATAGAATATCTATGTCAATCAGTCAAATAAGAACAATAAACATAGAACATATATGACAAGGAAGTAAGGCGTCTAAAATGCTCGGCCACAACATTCAAGAAACCAGCTGTGCAAAAATAAGAAGGCTGGCAGAGTAACAAGAGTACATGACCATGATTAGTTGCAGTCTGATTAATTATAATCATGTAGGGAACTAAATATCCAGATTCACGGCTAACAAGTGCTGGTGGCTAAACGCCAAAAATGAGTAAAATGTGAAATAACCAGTAGGGAAGAAGAAACCCACTTGTTTCCCTAAGTGGCCATCCGCCTGGTGTGCATCATTGTTCAGGGGGGAGTTCGCTTGATACTCGGGTGCTGGCTCTAAACCTGGCCAAGCAAAACCAGTGGGGTTAGACCCTAAATAGCAAGTGCCACATAGGAAGCACGAATGCAAAAATAAAACCAGGTTATGAAATAGATATATATATATATATATATATATATATATATATATATATATATATATAGTTCTGTCTCGTAGTTTCGGTTCATAGTTTATCGTGACACAACAATCTAACACTACAACCAAACAAGGACAAGGGTTAAACCATCGCACCATGATAGTCCATATCCCTAGACTATTTGACAGCAGATACAACACACAAACACGCTCAGTTACATAATCGGCCAATCACTTGTATGGCTTACTAAATGGAGTCTGGGTTATCCTAGAGATATTATGCATATAGGAATCCTCAGATCGAACCAGATACTAGCAGGGTTAGCCGAGCCATAAATCGCCGCATAGCACATAGTAGTATGCACCAGTCCCTCGTAAGGCCACCGTGCTAAGATCGTATATAACACATAGTATCATATAATAGTTGGATATTGCCATCCACTAATGAGGATTTAAACAATATTCATGTGGACTAGCCTGGACACCCCAATTCAGATGACTGGAGGTGGCTAGTTAGGCATGATCTCGAGATTCCATTTCCTCCCAATGCTCTACAAGTTTAGTTGCCTAGTTAACCCTAATATTAATTGGAATCTCATGGCGTGGTCACATGGTATTCCCCTAATATGACGTACCGTAGTACGGCCATGCTAGATACGAATCCACTTTGTCACTTGTTAGTTTAATTTGGATTTACCCCAGCGTGATGCAACAATCAACAGATCCTAGCCACACTTGGTCATTGACTAACCCTTATGTCCATGCTAGAGATTGAGTCATATCACATGTCACGTAGCGCATAGGTACACTGCAGTGTAAACATGTAATATAATTTCGTAGGAACACTTAGCACGTAGGAACACATAATACGTAGTAAGTGTATCAACACGGATATGGTCGGGTCATGATGCATAGATGGGTCTATTACTATTGTGGTCATCAAAGTCACATATACAACTCATAAAGTCCATGGAACATAAAACCAAAACTAGTCCAATAAAATGTGTGCAAGGGGTCGCATGCACCAGAAGGATCAAGGCTGCATGAGAAGTCAGGACGCATGACAATCCTGGCCGCATGGAGTCATGCCGCATAGAGTCATACCGCATAGCGTTATGCCGTATAGAGTCATGCCGCATAGATTCAGGGCTAGGTCTACTCCTCGGGATAAGTGATGAGGCAACAGAGAATAAATAAAGTGTCAGTGATGTGACATAAATTATGTCAGAAGGAAAAGACAAAACCATGAAAAGATGTGCCACAGTTTCAGAGTCATGCGTCCAAGGATGGTGGCCGCATACTCTGCTTACCGCATAAGTATCGGTGTCGCATGGGGTTCGATGCCGCATGGAGTATTTTGGACTTAGCAAAATTCTTATTCGTTCAGCGAGTGAACACAAGTGTTAAAGGACACTTACGCGATGGTATTCATGCGTCTAACAAGATGACTCATGCTGGTCAATATGCGGCAAGAGCTCTGACCGCATAACCCTCTCGGGCTGCATAGCACTCTCAGCCTCATAGCTCACTGGCCGTATAAAGACTTCGTCTTCTCCAACAACAAGTTCAGCCAGGGCAAAAAAGCTCTAAAATATGAAATTTGTTTCCTTCATAAAAACTATATTTTAACTCCGAATTGAGTGAACCAAAAGCCAAAATATTCGGAATGAAGTACTCCATCCTCCCCAAAAACTATTTTTGAAAATACTATATTTTAGTAGATCAAAAACATCAAAAATTCAAAGAATTCATGAAACCCTAAGTTAGAAAAGTAGATCTAAGAAAATCTATCCATCAAAACCGAGAACTCCAAGTATTAAAAGCAGTCAGAATCATCATAAGCACAGAATAGACAAATAAAATACAAAAAAAGAACAAGAAACAAAAATTAAAAGGTTTTTCCATGTAGTACAAGATGTACTTGCCTAGAAATAAAAGAAAGAGGGGAAATGAAGAATGAGGGAAGAAAAAAAAACAAGTTAGCTTATATAGCTACGGTTTAAGGTTTAGACCATGGGTTTAAATTCATGAATAAACTAACCCACAAATAAACCATGAACCATGATAAACCAAAGAATGAATCTAGTCTCCGTGCATGCAACCTAATGATCATGTGAGTAAGAAATACTCTAAGCAAAAATAAATACACGCAAGAAATAAATATATCCCAAAATACATATTTCGGGAGCGGAAAGTGACATCTCTACTCACCTTAAAAAATTTTTGTCATCAGAATTCAAAGCCAAGGCTAACTAGAGAAATCAGAATAAGCACTACGCTAACTACAAGATCATGTAATCAAATTCAAGCATATGAAGAAAAGTGTCACATTGCATGGATAAACGAATCACGGGATTCGAGATACGAAGGCATAAGAACAAATATACCTTTCGAGTCGAATAAGTGCACAAGTTATCTATGACCATTGATGATCTAAGTACTATAGTTATTATACGAAGAATTTTAAGACATCAACATGAACATAAGTACTTTAGCACAGTACGACGGCATAGTCTACTAGCTGATATGATCAATTCACAAGTTATGTACTACTCATTGAACATTTATAGATGAATAAGTTCTAACTACAACTGAATATAAAATAGTTGTACGCATAGCGGACAAGCACGCAACAATGTGATCGTTGAGACTTTATATGACATGCATTATAAGTATTTCAAGTCTACTTCTTCTTTTATCTTGACTTAATTTTGTTCATTTGGTATCGTTGATCGGGATGCACAAAAAAGTCAATTTATTAGGAATGAAGACTTGGAAGAAGGGTGCTAATCGTAATAAAGCCACTCACCAGTTGGTGATTCAGAAAAGAGAGAAAATGGAGATCTTCAAGACTCCGCTTGTGCGTCGCCTATGTGATCACCTGCACGCACCAATAGATGATCAATATCTCTTGCTTTGATCTCCAATGGTTCGATACGAAATAAAAAATATAAAGAATGAAGATAATGAAATCCATCAAAACCGTTCAAGAAATCATAAGGCACAAAACCAATAAGAAAGCAACCAAGCGGCATCAAAAACGGGCAAAGAAACCAGCGCAACGGAAAGGCTCCCTCTCGACTCTGCTGCCGAGTCCTCCTTGAGGCACGATCCGTTGAATGTGGGACCTGATTCCGAAGAAACCAATCCATAATAAGGAAAGGATCTTGATTCAATATGTCTCGATCTAACGATACCAAGTATTTCTTAGCCGCGCTCCCCGAATAGGGGGAACGGGGTGCTGCATCTTAACCAACTAACAAAAAGTTTCGTCCTCGAAACTTAGGAATAGAACCTACCCCTAAGGAATAATGAGAGAAACTTTTACTTCATGTCTGATTCAAGTTCCCAGGTCGATTCCTCGACCGAGTGCTTCTGCCAAAGAACGCGCACTAGCGAGATTGCCCAATTCCGTAACTGCTTCTCTTTACGATCTAATATCTGAATGGGTTCTTCGGTGTACGACAAGTCTGCCTGCAGATCCAGCTGACTGAAATCTACCATGTGGTTTGGGTCATGTACGTACTTTCTAAGCTGTGACACATAGAAAATATCATGCACTTCTGACAGGACTGGTGGCAATATAATTTGATAGGCAACTGAAGTGACTCGTTTGAGGACTTCGAACGGGCCAACGAATCTTGGACTTAACTTTCCTTTTACTTTGAATCGCATTACTCGTTTGAGGACTTCGAATGTCGGCATAGCTCTTCTGTCGGCTTTGTGCCACTTTTAGTCGCTCTCAGATCAACCGAACCTTTTGGACTGTTTGTTCAACTAGTTCTGGCCCAAGGATTTGACACTCTCCAAATTTATCCCAGCAGATCGGTGACCTACACTTTTGCCCATATAGAGCCTCGTACGGAGCCATCAGGATGCTGGACTGATAACTGTTGTTATATGCAAATTTGGCCAACGGTAGGTGGACGTCCCAAATTGACTTTGAGTTGATTGCGCAGAGATGCAACATGTCTTCAAGTACCTGATTCACCCGTTCTGTTTGGCCATTGGTTTGAGGATGTTAGGCTGAGCTGAACTTCAACTTGGTCCCCATCGCTGACTGAAGGCTTTCCCTGAAACATGATAGGAATCGCCCGTCTCGATCAGACACAATAGAAACTGGTACTCTGTGCAGCTGAACTATCTCATCAAGGTAGGTCTGGGCGAGGTAATCGATGCTCCAAGTAACTTTAATGGCAATAAAGTGCGCTAACTTGGTTAACCGGTCGACGATGACCCAGACTGCGTCGTTCTCCCGTTGCGTCTTTGGCAAGCCAACAATGAAGGCCGTGCTTATGTGCTCCCACTTTCTTTCCGGGATAACAAGATTTTGCATTTCTTTGCCCGGTCTCTGATGTTCTGCTTTCACCCTTTGACAAGTTATGCATTATGACACAAAGAGCGCCACATCCTTCTTTATGACGTGCCACCAGAAAACAGTGTGAAGGTTTCTATACATTTTCGTGCTCCCGGGATGGACCGTATTGGTTGCATAGTGAGCTTCTGCAAGGATCTCCTTTATGAGTTCAGTATCGTTGGTGACGTATAGCCTTCCCTTAACTCGTAACACTCCATTCTCATCTACCACAAAGTCCTTTGTATTTCTCGCTAGAATCTGGTCGCACATTTTTCTTAGGAATAGGTCATCCCTCTGAGTTAATGTGACCCTTTCTAACAGGTTGGGTATGAATCGTATCTGAGCAACTCGTGCACCGCGATATCGAATTCGGAGCTCAATGCCCATTTCCTCTAAGTCCCTTTATAACCTGCGATCAACGGACATGGATCCCTCAAACACTCGACTCAACGCATCCACTACAACTAAAACCTTGCAACACCCCAGTATCAAAATACGAAGACGGACATGGCCAGCTCTCCCATACAAGGTATATAATATCGTACATTGGCCACGACTTTAACTAGACAAGGGGGGCATAATACAAGCAAGTCACTTAGGGTCACTTAGAATATCTATTGTCTCAATCAGCCAAATAAGAACAGTAAACATAGAACATATAAGACAAGGAAGTAAGGCATCCCAAACGCCCTGCCACAACATTCAAGAAATCAGCTGTACAAAAATGAAAAGGCTGGTAGAGTAACAAGAGTACATGATCATGATTAGCTGCAGTCTGATTAATTACAATCATATAGGGAACTAAATGTCCAGATTTACGGCTAACAAGTGCCGGTAGCTAAACGCCCAAAATGAGTAAAATGTGAAATAACGAGCAGGAAAGAAGAAACCCACTCGTTTTCCTGAGTGTCCATCCGCCTGGTACGTGCCATTATTCAGGAAAAAAGTATGCTTGATCCTCGGGTGTTGGTTCTAAATCTGGCTATGCAAAACCAGTGGGGTTAGACCCCAAATAACAAGTACTACAAATGAAACACGAATGCAAAAATAAAACCAGGTTATGAAATATATATATATATATATATATATATATATATATATATATATATATATATATATATATATATATATATATATATATATATATAGTTCTGTCTCATAGTTTTGGTTCATAGTCTACCGTGACACAACAATCTAACCCTACAACCAAACAAGGACAAGGGTTAAGCCATCGCACCATGATAGTCCATGTCCCTAGACTATTTGACAGCAGATACAATACACAAACATGCTCAGTTACATAATCGCCCAATCACTTGTACGGCTTACTAGATGGAGTCTGGGTATCCTAAAGATATTATGCATATTGGAATCCTCAGATCGATCCAGATACTAGTAGGGTTAGCCAAGCCATAAATTACCGCATAGCACATAGTAGTATGCACCGGTCCCTCATAAGGATACCGTGCTAAGATCGCATTGAATATATAGTATCATATAATAGTTATATATTTCCATCCACTAATGAAGATTTAAACAATATCCATGGGGACTAGCCTGCACTCCCCAATTCAGATGACCAGAGGTGGCTAGTTAGGCACAACTCGAGATTCATTTCCCTCCTAATGCCCTACAAGTTTAGTTGCCTAGTTAACCCTAATATTAACTGGAATCTCATGGCGTGGTCATATGGTATTTTCCCCTATATGACGTACCGTAGTACGACCATGCTAGAAACGAATCCACTTTGTCACTTGATAGTTCAATTTAGATTCACCGCAGCGTGATACAATAATCAATAGATCCTAGCCACGCTTGGTCATTGACTAACCCTTATGTCCATGCTGGAGATTGAGTCATATCACATGTCACATAGCGCATAGGTACACTATAGTATAAACATGTAATATAATCGCATAGGAACACTTAGCACGTAGGAACACATAACACGTAGTAAGTGTATCAGCACAGATACAAGTGGTCGGGTCATGACGCATAGATGGGTCTAATATTTTTATGGTTATCAAAGTCACATATACAACTCATAAAGTCCATGGAACATTGAACAAAAACTAGTCCAATAAAATATGTGCAAGGGGTCGCATGCACGCAGAAGGATCAAGGCCGTATGAGAAATTAGGCCGCATGATAATCCTGGCCGCATGAAGTCATGTCGCATAGAATCATGTCGCATAGAGTTATAACGCATAGGGTCATGCCGCATAGAGTCATGCCTCATAGAGTCAGGGCTAGGTCTACTCCTCGAGATAAGTGATAAGGCGACGAAAAATAAATAAAGTGTCAGTGATGTGATATAAAGTATGTTAGGAGAAAAAGACAAAACAATGAAAAGATGTGCCACAGTTTCAGTGTCATGCGTCCAAGGATGGTGGAGGCATACTCTGCTTACCACATAAGTGTCGGTGTCGCATGGAGTATTTTGGACTTAGCAAAATTCTCATTCGTTCAGCGAGTGAACTCAAGTATTAAAGGACACTTGCGCGATGGCAGTCATGCGTCCAACAAGATGGACTCATGTTGGTCAATATGCGGCAAGAGCTCTAGCCGAATAACCCTCTCGGGCCACATAGCACTCTCAGTCGCTTAGTTCACTGGCCGCATGAAGACTTCATCTTCTCCAACAAAAAGTTCGGTCATGGCAAAAAATCTCCAAAATCTGAAATTTATTTCCTTAATAAAAACTATATTTTAACTACGAATTGAATGAACCAAAAGCCAAAACATTCAGAATGAAGTGCTCCATCCTTACCAAAAATTATTTTTTAAAAATACTATGTTTTAGTAGATCAAAACCACCAAGAACTCAAAGAACTCATGAAATCCTAAGTTAGAAAATTAGTTCTAAGCAAATATATCCATCAAAATCGAGAACTCCAAGTATTAAAAGTGATCAGAATCATCATAAGCACAAAATAGACAAATGAAATACAAGAAAAGAACAAGAAACAAAAATCAAAAGGTTTCTCCATGTAGTACAAGGTGTATTTGCCTAGAAATGAAAGAAAGAGGAAAAATAAATAATGAGGGAAGAGAGAGAAACAAGTTATCTTATATAGCTAGGATTTGAGATTTAGACCATAGGTTCAAATTCATGAATAAACCAACCCACAAATAAACCATGAACCATGCTAAACCAAATAATGGGTCTAGTCTCCATGCATGCAACCTAATGATCATATGAGCAAGAAATACTCTATACAGAAATAAATACAAGAAAGAAATAAATATATCCTAAAATACATATTTCGGGAACGGGGAGTGACAATGAGAAAGCCAACCGCATGAGTATATCACTTTGAACAGTTATAATCCTCTTAATGATTCTGACCGAGCTCGTTTCTGATTTTTGTAGTAACTTTGTCCACCGCACACTCTGGCGACCTGGTCCGCGGTCACGGTCTGCTTGCATTGAGCATGAACCTTAGGGACCTGATTTCGGCCGTTAAGACCTAGACCGATAAGGATCTTTTTCCGTAACGTTAACAAAAGATCACTGAACAGACGCCTTCCTTCTTATTGAGCCAGATAAACTCGGGGGAGATCTCTGCTAAAGATGGAAATCACTTCTTTAAGAAGCCATAATTCCTATTTGGGGATGTAATGGAGTCTTCTCAGTTGGATATGGGGACGACCAGGGAGAGCTGGTCTTTTACCTTCCACGAGATGGAGATGACATTTTCTTCTTTTGAACGTCACCTGCCTCTGTCGGACCTGAAGGTTATGATGGGTTCACTGTGGATGGACTGGAACTTAACCCTTGAGCCACAGGGGGCCCTCCTTGGCAATGTCCGGTGTTGGACCGACAAGAACAAAGGGGAGTTTTACAGTGCGAAGGAGTCACCTTCCTACTCCTTGCTTGGATTGAAGCCCGATCTTGTCGGAAGTGAACTGGGACCGAACCTTAGCATATATGCGACGGGCACCTTCCTTCATCAAGTTGCCAAGAAGGGGACCTATCCCAAGGGACAGCCACGGGCTCTTAGCTGGGCACATTATAGCCCCTTCTGGTGTTGTTTGACTCTATGGATTCTGAAGAAGTACGAGCGGGAGCTCAGGGCCGCCAATTTTTTTTTACCGTAAGGGTTAGATGTCATGGTTTGGAGATAAACCGCCCCCTCTTCGTAGCCCTGATAGAATTGTATAACCTTCGCATGGAGACTTTTTTATACCTGACGACGAGATGGGGCTTGCCTTGCATGAGATACATACCGTCTCCAAACTCCCTTTGGGCGAATAACTCTACGAAGAGTATACCCCGAGGAATAAAAAACTCAAAGAATTAGAAATCGAGAAACCAGAGATCCTGACGGTGTACCGGGAATTGCTATGCCACCATAACATTTGTCAGCGGATGTCAAAGAAGAAAAAGAATTCCTCTGAGGGTCTTCCCCTCATATCACAACTTGGACCTGCCACCTCTTTCCCGAGCTGAAGGAGCCCACCAGAGTTCATGTTTAGGTACCGCGATACGAGCAGTAAGTGGCTGATTCAATTCAGGAGCTGAAGGAACTGGCTGCTGCTGAGGGTGAAGGCGTTGAGGGTTCCTCGGAGGAAGGGGACGAACCTATTGACGAGGTGGGTGACCTCGAAGAGGAACTTAGTTATTTCTATATGGACACCTACAGGTTATCTGCTAAGGCTGTGTTGGAGGGATACCTGAAGCTCTGGTTGTGCAACTGCATAGTCCCGGGCGGGTCTGGGATGATAGAGACGACCAGCCGCACCCTCATCCTTTCGGCTGTGAAGTTGGCTTTCGGCTATAAGCTGGCCCTTCTACCAGCCATGATGTGCTACATCCATCTTGGTAAGGAGTATTTCAATAGAGTTGAGCTCCCTTACCATTATCTGATGGGTTGGCTTCTCCTGTATTATGGGTCCCTAATGAGCCCTGGGACTGATAAGAACATGGTGGTTGCCGATGCCCTGATCCGCAGGTATCGAGGCATAAAGTAGAAATATGACAGTCCCCGCTGGTAGGAGAGAGATCTTATTCATGACTGCCTGGAGTTTCTTCACGTCCGAGCCATAGTTCACGGACGAGTAGAGGAATATGGTTCATCAGAATGGCGGGCGGGGGGATGCATCAAAATTTGCCTGAAAGGCTCTTTCGTTGGCTTTAAGCCATCCGTCCCTCCCACTTAGTGTACCAGAATAGAGCTGTTGTTTTCATGGAGCCTTATCTGCCCAGCCAGTTCGCTCATCAGTTTGGCTACACTCAACTTCTGTTGGGTCACCCGAGTGCTTCCTTCGGATACAACGACAACTACTCATGGGGTCCAAGCATGGAGTTACTATAGTGCCAATGGCAATCAAGCTCGGTTTTAGTTGCCATCGGCCGGCGTCGTACCCAGAATGTTGTATACAATGACAAAGTATTATTATACGGCTAATGACCCATCGGCTAACTTTGTCCCGGAGAGGAGTTATATCGAAGGCACTATGCTGATGCCTTCAGAAGCAAGGGTGCGTGGGATGCCCAAGAAAGGTAAGGGAGTTGCTAGACCTCTGATCGTGGAGCTGGACCCATCAACCGGGAAAGAGGGAACATCTCCTTCCGATGATCCTCCACCTGCTAAGCGCAAATCAAAGGTCGGGACACATCATACTCGCTATTCCAATAAGGCGAGGACTGAGGTGGTCCCAGAGACGAGACCTGAGGCAAAGTTGTAGCCCCTTGTGAAGGGGACCGTGAGCGAGGAGGTAGGACCAGACCCCCCTCTAGATGCAATGGCGGTACTCGTAGAACCCCTCAGTTTGATTCTTCATGCTCCTCTCTATAAATACCTTTCTACTGGTTTATTTGATAATGTGAAGACACCATCGAAGAGGGATTGTCCCCGACGGGCAGTTGCCTCGGTGGTCTCTTACGCCGAGAAAGAAGAGGAGACTGTAGAAGCATAAAAAATACGCTGGAGAATTATACGCGTAAAACCCTCAACATGCAGGAAGCCAGCATAAAACAGAGCTCCAGCACTGGGTGGCATAAAACATGACTTTAGAGCCATAGGCGTACACCAGAGCTTCTACGCTGTTCAGCGTAAAACATAGCTCTAGAACAACCCGCGTAATGCAGTATTTCCAGACTGTTTTGGCATAAAACGGTTGCTACATCGCCACTACGGTGTAAAACCTATCCGCTTTTAATACAGCGAGAAGTTGTACGAGGAACTCTTCGTATTCCTCGAATGAACCTGTCAGACGAAGCAGTGAACCTGACTCCTGACAAAGAGTACTGCACGACGATCAAGATGACGACTGTTATGATAATTCTGCACAGAACCCCAGATTCTCGTTTAGTGACCAAACCCTTGATATAAGACGTTGTTTACGCATCCAAGGAATACGCTGCCTATTTTACATAGGCAGAGATGAGCTTTTACGCTTAGGATGAGACAAAACCAACTGCCACGTCAAAAGCGGCTCTTCGTACAGAACTCGAGGCACGTCTCTGCAGTTAATGCACGAGATAGGGGCAGATCTCTGCATTTAATGCACGAGATTTGGTTCTGCTTTTAATGACTGGGTGAGCCATAATCAGGGCTAATACGTCCACATCATCATCCCTGCACATTACGCCATCAGGCTATTTTTAACTAGAGGAGTACACCGTATGCTATCTCCTCAAAATACGTCGACCTGGCTATTTTCAACTATAGGAGTACGCCGTATGCTATCTCCTCGAAATACGCTGACTTGGCTATTTTCAACTATAGGAGTACGCCGTATGCTATCTCCTCGAAATATACCAACTCAGGCTATATTTGCAAGAATGCGTGATAAGGCTATTTGGCCCAGTTTACGCTCAAGACATCAGTCAAAGAAGGAAATTGGCTATCTTTACGCCGGCTACCTATCCGTGTAGCATCAAGCTCTACGCAGAATTTGGCTTCTACGCCAACATAAAAGCTACTTGGCTTCTACGCCAACATAACAGCTACTTGGCTTCTACGCCAATAAGACAGCTATTTTGGCTTCTACGCCAACAAGACAGTTATTGGGCTTCTACGCCTACATGACAGCTATTGGACTTCTATGCCAACATGACAGCTATTTGGCTTCTACGCCAACATTATAGCTATTTGGGCTTCTACGCCAACCAGACAACTATTTGGCTTCTACACCAGCAAGATAACTATTTGGCTTTTACGCCAAGGTGACAGTTATTTGGCTTCTATGCCAACCTTCTCTACGCGAGGGGCAGTTATCTACGTTGCTTGCATGCCGTGATCTTCGATGAGCAATTATACACATTACCTCATAATGGGATACGCGTCACACACCGATTAAAAAGATTATTTATACGTGGGTAGCAGTTATTATAACTGTCGCGTAAAAGGTGCAGCTCTCTCCGCTGTTCGGTTTCTACGCCGACTGGACGGTTACTACGACCGAACTCTATAAATAGAGATTTCCTATCACAGGAACAGAGGTCGAAGGGTGGAATTGGTGGAGAATTAGGGTCAAGGATCTTTCAAGAAAAGAGAGTATATCCAGAAAGTCCTGCAGTCTTTGAAGCTTCTTTTTTGTCTTCTACAGCACTTCTTCGTCATCGTGTGGTCTAAGGGACAAAGTGATCGACCGCAGATCAGACTCCTATAGCAATATTTCCCCAGAATCAAACTTTTGAACTTAACATCCTCGTATAGGATTAATTGTACTTCTTTTTCTTGTTTGTAAACCAAAGAAAGGGTTTCGTATAAGCCTATTTTCATTTCTTTCATTTATTATCAAACACAAGATGGCGACTCTGCTAGGGATTACTTTCTCATCTGACGAGAAAGTCATTGCTCAACACGATGTTATATCCGTCGGATCAACGAAGAAGACTCTGGTCGTCCAATTCAACCAATCTGCTTATGAAGACATGCTTCGCGCAGGGGGTGGCTCTCATT
Organism: Iris macrosiphon; assembly: GCA_036927795.1. Classification (NCBI taxonomy): domain Eukaryota; kingdom Viridiplantae; phylum Streptophyta; class Magnoliopsida; order Asparagales; family Iridaceae; genus Iris; species Iris macrosiphon. The sequence continues at coordinate 280,870,146 of JAYESA010000005.1, read as the reverse complement.
TCCTCTCTGTCCAAGACAACAGGAAGCTGCGTAAAGTATGGATGCCCCGGACATCCTCTACCCTTCCTGCCGGCTCTCCCTCTCCGACTAACAAGGTTGTGACATCGCAACCTGTACGCCCCGCGCATAAAACTCAGTCTCCCGTCTGTGATATGGCAGACAGAGCTTCTGGCAATGCCTTAGTGCCAATCCAGAAGTTGACTCCGCGTATTGCACGTAAAACTCAGTCTCCCGTCTGTTACATGGCAGACAAAGCTTCGGGTAATGCCTCAGTGCTAACCCAGAAGAATAAACCACGCCCAGCGCATAAAACTCTGTCTTCCGTCTGTGACGTGGCAGACAGAGCTTCTGACAATGCCTTAGCGCCAATTCAGAAGTCTACAACGCGCCCCGCACGTAAAAACATATCTCCCGCCTATAAGGAGGTGGATGGTCCCTGCAATTACCGCAAGAGAAAACAAGTGGCGGATTTCCTGACCTCTCAGTTTTTATGCCATCAAGAGAAGAATCTGTCCGTTCTTCAGATTACGTGGAATGCTGACGGCCAGTTGAGAACTTTTTCAACTTTACGCCAACCTGTGCAAATTTCCAGATTATGCCAGGACAAGCCCTTCAGCGTAAACAAGACCCAGTTCAAGGGAACTTATGCTCCTCAGACAGATGACGGAGCGTACGCTACTCACATGGCTGAACTGCTGTATTCTTATGGCAGGGAGAGAGTTATGATTCCCAATATCCGCACCCCAACTGATGTAAAAAGGCAAAATAAGCCTTCTTTTCCTGTTAACTCTCCTGATTTGCATGATTTTTTGATCCAGAAGCGCAAAGATAGGAGATCTTCTAATACGTCTATTACGTCTCCTAGGGAGCACTGTTGTAATAGTCATAAATTTGTAGTTAACTACTGCTGCTCTAAGGCAAAGCGGTCAATTTTTGATCGGTTAAACTACTCTGTGCCTTTACAGGAAGAAGATCCGACATTCGCATCAGTGAATATGGCTTCACACATTCCTAGAGGAAGGTCCAGTTCGAGACGTCATCCCTCTAGAACTCCAAGTCAAAGGAGATTTGACAGGCTCCTTGAAAATATTGAAGCAGGTGTCTTTCGGAATACTCGCTCGAGGTCGCAAAAATCGGCTTCATATTCTTCCGATTCCAACACTGGGGGTCGCCAGTTTCCTGAAGGTGACATTGACAGCATAGACTCAATCTCCACAGAGGTCTATACTGATCCCTCAGTAGCACCCAGAGAAATGGGAGTCTATGCCATCGGAGACGAACATGAAGAAGCTTCCCCGTCAGAGAGTACTGAGCAGCACATCGCTGTATTGGAGACATCACTGAAAGAGATGCACTCCATGATGGAGAACATGCACCAGATGATGCTGACTCAACATGCAGCTGCCATAGCTCAAGCATCAGTTCCTCCAACTCAACTACGTGTGGGGGTGGACATGCCACCATCCAACACAAGTCAGGAGCCGGCTCCAAATCAAGAGTCAACAGCTCCTTCACCTCTGAACCCGGAGAATATATTGCCTCCTGTTAGAGTTACAATACGACCGATCTCTCATCTCTCTGCGGTCCCTTTCCCAGCTGAAGATCCTATGCAGGCAGTTCGGGAATTGAAAGCCCAATTTGATACCTTGAAGCACAAGGATCAACTCAAGAAGTTGGGCATCAACCAGTCTTACCCAGCCATCTGGGACGAGATCCCTTTCCCTCCAAAATACAAACCACATGCTATGGTTTTGTTTGAGGGAAAGACGTTACCAAGTCAATACATGAACTACTTCAGTATGATGATGGTGTTGCTACAAGGGAATGACGCCCTTCTCACTCGAGTATTTAAGGGTTGTCTGTCTGGAGTGGCCTATCAATGGTACCGTAGTCTTGCAGATAATTGCATTACTTCCTTCGAAGATTTCAAGACTCTGTTCTTCGATCGATTCTAAGAAGGAGGGATGGACATGTCTATGTCCTCACTCATCGAAGTGAAATATAAGGAGAAAGAGAACGTTCATACTTTCATTGAACGTTTTTGTCAGGCCACTCTGCAGATGCCTCCCAGAGTTCCGGATTCAGCTTTGGTAGACATTTGCAGGAAAAACCTGCTTTTATTGATCTCGGTGTTCACAGGACCATATCAGTTCCATGATTGGACCTCGTTTATTATCTCAGCGGTTGCCGCTGAAGACAACAGTCGGAAGGCGCACGATAATGGGATCATGATCTCTACCTCTGAAAGAGGAAAGCGGTCATCCTCCAATAGCGATCATCCTCGTGGTTCCAAAGGAAAATAAGCTCTGGCGATCAATACGTCCAGACAACATACTCCTGGGACTACGCAGACGAATCCTGGGACTTCTAGGCCTAAGGAAGAATACTCTTTTGACGACGATGATATTTCGAGCATCTTCGACTGTCTAGTCAAAAGTGGCAAACTCACTCTCCCGAAGTGAAGAGACCCAATGAAGTCGGCAGTACCAATAACCCTAAGTACTGTATTTTCCATAGGTATATACATCACCCTACCAAGGCGTGTTATATCCTAAAAAGGAAGATCCAGGAGCTGATCGATGCCAAGGCCATCACTCTGCGCAATAGTGAGAAGACGGTCACGGCCAACATGATCTCTCTCCAATTCGGTGATCTGCCCCCTCAAGAAGTCCCGGATGGTGTAGTACCTATTCCCTGGACGATGATGAACATGGTTAATCTCCCTTTGGCCAGGGGTCAGAACCATGACTTGATACCCCTAACTACCCAGCGTGGTGAGATTATGTGGGTTTATCCTGATCTGGTATCTGAGATTGAAGAAGAGACTCAAGCTGCTGAGGCTAAGTCCAGAAAGAACTCAAGGCGCAAACTATGCCATATGGTTGCAATATCCCCGACATCAGATGAAAAGGCTTTGGCTACTGGAACCCGTTCAGGGAAGGCCTACCTCAAAGACTATGGAGGAAATCAGGAAGAAGCAACGGCAGACGCTTCAGCTGTCAAACTTTTAGAACCCGAACCTGTCATACCAGAGGCAGGTCCTTCTAGACCAACTTCGGCGGACAAGGGCAAGCAGAAAAAAGTTCGTTTTGACAAACCTTTGAAGAACATTCAAAAAAAAAGGTTTGGACAAACCATATAACTTCGACATCCTGGCCCAATTGGCTAATACTCCAGCCAGACTGTCCATTTTCGAGCTACTCAGGCTTTCTAAAGACACTCGTCAAGCCCTGAGTAAAGTTTTAATGCAGGCGGATGTATGCTTGACTCAGCTTAAGTCTCCCGACAAAGAGCCTGTGGCATGTCCTCAATGCCATAGTGTATTGGAAGTGGTCCCTAATATCACTTTCACTCAAGAAGATATGCTGTTGAAATATAACAAGCATGACAGGCCCCTCTATGTCACCCCCACTTTTTGGATTAGGGGTATTTTCGTCTTTTCATAATTAATGAGAAAATGATTGCATGGTAATCAATTTTATTTAATTTACGGTGACCTTAATTGATTGTTGCACTTTATCGTTATTCGATAACTAGGACGCTACGCTAGCTTTGTCTTCCATCAGATTCGCACCCTTGTCCTAGACACGCCAGACCGTTAATCGATGCTTGTGTCCCACGTAAATCCAGCCTCTGTACTTTTATTTAATTGTAGAATGCCTCATTGCATTTAATTTTAATTAAGCAAACAATAAATCTATTTCATACAATTTCTGAATTATATTAAACCATTCGAACCCTAGCCCATTGGAATATCTCCATAATAAGCCAAGGCCTTTTCCTAGTATTGACCAAAGTCAACATATTCTAGGTCAAACCCACACCTTTGTATATAAATATATATCATCCTATTTATTCCTTCCCCTTAAACCAAAACCTAATACTCCCAGCCGACATCCCCTCTTCACCCTACTGTTCACCGCCGAAAACCCGACGTGAACTCGCCGGAGCCGAGCAGTCTGAGCAAACCACCACCCGACTGTCGACCTCCTCCACGCTGAACGCCGAAGACGGTCGGACCGCTGCCCCCTTGAGCCCCGACGGCACAGAGCTGCATCGAACTCGCCACGCTGAACCAAGCCCGACTGTCCGCTGGAGCGCCGCACGATGCCGTCGACCGAGGTTCCCGCCCGAAGCCACACGACCGCTGCCCAGACCGCACGACCGCTGCACAGACCGGACGACTCGCCTGCACAGACCGCACGACCGCTGCACAGACCGCACGACCGCTGCACAGACCGGACGACTCGCCTGCACATACCGTACGATCGCTGTACCCGACCGGAGCAACCCTTTCGACTCGACGACGCCACGACATGCACGTCTCATTCCCGCGCCTAGGTTCGAATCCCCTCTCGCGTACTTATACGCGTACATGCACACGCATATTCCTCTTTGTATGCATGCGTATAATTAGCTATGATAGTATACACGTATCGTATGATGGTAGATTGGTGTATTTGTATGTACATATTATATATCTATATGAATATAAACCAAATTAGTATATATGTATGGCACATGTATTAGTATAGGGTTAAATGTATTTTGGCGTATATATATAGTATCTCTCAATTAGTATAAATACATATATATATACGTATTGTATACACCTCCCTAGTATATGCTTAATATATATAAAGTATTAATTCTATTTAAAGTATATATATACATATGTCTATTATTTTGTAACTAATGGATATTATGAATAAGTTAGATCTTATTATGTACTATGTATTATATATACTAGATGACTTGAATGTAACCACGGATACCCCGTAATTACATTAAGCTGTGACCATGTAGTAGGTTAGCAGACTGCCATATGTACACCGACGTACTGGCAAGACCCGTATCATCAACTGTCTGTTATGCACAGCAACGACAGACGTGACCACCCTAGTGTAGCCGGTTGAGATCATTATGTTGATTGTGAGCTAGAGTATTGTCTGATGAAGTATTGTATTATATGGTATGTCTATAGGACTGTTGGATCATCCAGATGACACCTTGGAACCCGGACAGTGGTATTGCCAGCTAAGGACCACAGGCGAGTATATTCTCTGACAGTTTCCATTATGTTAATTATCTCTATAATTCTTATTGTATAGCGTATATGACTCTGACACTGTTGTTTACACGAGTTAGCATCATTGAGACCTATCACGAGGAGTCGTGATTGGAATCCATCATGCTAGCTGGGGAAAACGGGGAAACATTAGTAGCTTATGTGATCATATCCAACCTTACATGCAGCATTAGCTCACCCACACCTCACGTCGGTGCAGCCTTACCCTTACATGCCTCATCGCTGTTACATCTGGTTAGCCTGACCTGTTGGGGATGATCGCTAATCAATATAATGAGTCATATAGCCCAAGCCGATCACATGATATACTGATGTTTTACACACTTAGTTAGATGTTCTTGACATGCATCTCTAGTATATTGATCTAGCGTCTCTACATGTTCTAGTTATTGCTCTTGTACACACCTACATATCAGTTCATTATTCTTGCGTGTACTTGTAGTTCTATTCATTGTTAGATGCATTTTGATGATGATGTTCCAGTATTTCTTTATTCCAGTATTTTTATTTGCCAGTATTTCATATCTGTCTTGTATTTCTTTACACTGTGTTATAGTTTTTGTCAATTTATGTGGAACTGCTGTTAGAGGTGTATTTTCGTTCAAATCCTGACTGAATATTTTTTCCAGAGAATCTTGAGGATTTCTGTACCACGCACTACGGACCAGGTATAGATGCAGACTATGCACCAGAGATCCTTGAGGAGACCATGCCTCTAGATGAAGCATTGCCTACAGCTATCTAGATAGTATTTATTTATGCTTGAGACTTATGGAGGTTATTTCAGTTTATGTCTAGACTTATGTTAAGTTTAATTGGAGACTTGTGTTGGACAGCTAGACTGTGAGTTATCTTTATGTTTGAGACATGGTATTTAACTATGTCATTTCCTTTTATCTTTTATCGTGCCTTATAGTTGTTGTGATTGAGTTACCTTGTGAGACTATTGTGAGATGCATATTGACCTCCTTATGGAGATGGATATCATTGACAGGTGTTTAGCTATATAGTGTTACTGTGACCTAGACAGCGTTCTACCGCCGATGCTGCGACGTAGGCTGGACGTACCCACGCTCTCGTGCCCCTATACCGGGTGCGGGTCGTGACACTCTATTATACCGGATACGTCGGTTCTATGGAGGTAGACCGGATTCATATAGATCCGGGATCGTCGATCAGCATCATCCCTCATAGTCTGCTCAGACCACTGAGAATTCCTACAAGCGAATTGGCTTACCCCACTACTACAATCGTGGGCTTCAACGCCAGGAAAAGTAAGCCGCTGGGGAAGATTCGTCTGAGGATCTATATTAGGGACCTTAGATCAGTGGCTACCTTCTACGTCATTAATTCGGAGGTGTACTATAATATTCTGCTAGGCAGACCATGGATCCATGAGCACAACATTGTTCCTTCGACTCTACATCAATGCTTCAAATATGTAGACGCCCAAGGGACAGTAAAAACGGAGTTTGCTGACCTCAACCCGTTAAAAGGAGTTGAGTCCTACTATTCTGATGCCATGTTGTACACCCAAGACTACATGAAAGAGGTATCAGGCAAGACGGAGGAGGAATTCCACCGGGAGCCAGGAGAGCCAACGGCTAAGCAGCCTCTGTCAATTTCGATGAAAGGGCGGATTACCCGTCCGAAAGTCATGGAACCCATGACTATCCAGTTGAACAAAACCAAATCAGGAGGAGAAAGTGATCCCCTAGTGATCACTCTGAACCAGAAGCCTCCACCGTTGGTCATCAACCTTTGGCGCAGCACGCAGCCGACTGATGTAAATGCAACCAGGAACGTGGTTTCTGACGATAATAAAGATTTTCTTTTTCAGTATACTGACGCTCAATTCCCAAATCAGGAATCCTCTCCTCATAACGATATAGAGCCTATAGCACAAAAATTCCTGGAAGCTATGGACTCCTATCATCCGTTTGTGTAGGAGGTAGCATCAACATCTAATCTCATCACGACATACGGGCCACATAAAGATTTTATCTTTATTATCCCGCCTACTCGCAATAATCATCGTCCAATAGTCTTCGGTCTCATATGGAACAGACCGATTGTACAAGAAGTTTCTCATGACGCAGATGCTGGGAAAATACAGGTTCACAGATATAGCCCACAGGCTTTGAAGATTATGCAAAGCATGGGTTATGACCTGAAGTCAGAACCAGGCCTCAACTATGGGAAAGCCAGGCGAATGCCGTTGTATGGTGATCCCTACCATCAACGAACGCACTTCAGGTTTGGGTATACCACATCTCTTGCAACTTCTGAGTCAAGCGAGGATACCATTTCCTCTTCTCAGGATGATTCATCGCCCTCAGACTCATATGCTGATCTCGAACGAGTATTGTCAACAAATACGGTATTGACAGATTCTCTCAAACAAACAAACAGGAATTTAAACCGTTTGAAAATAACTCCTGGGCACAGCAAATGGATATGCAATGGGAACTCTGGTTCGAGCAGAGAGAACCGCCCACTGAAGATAAAGTTATCCAAGTCGATGTTGGGGATGAATCTTCACCGAAGCCGATATTTATCAGTAACAATCTTTCCGAAGAAAAAAAAAGAAGATAATCCAACTGATAAGAGAATATATCGACGTCTTTGCGTGGAATTATGAGGATATGCCAGGTCTTGATCCAAAAGTGGCTACTCATAAGCTCAACATACTGCCCAACTCAAAACCTGTAAAGCAGCACCAACGTCGGTTCCGCCCGGATATGATGGATGCCATTGAAGCTGAAATCAAGAAGTTGATAGCCTGCGGGTTTATTCGGGAAGAACAACATCCTGATTGGGTCGCTAATGTTGTCCCAGTCATGAATAAAAGTGGGAAAGTTCACGTTTGTATCGATTTCCGAGATCTCAATGCGGCCTGCCCCAAGGATGAGTTCCCTCTTCCCATCATAGACGTCATGATCGACAATACCTGCGGCTTTGAGCGCATGTATTTCATGGACGGATTCTCTGGATACAATCAGATCAAGATGGATCCTGAAGACGAGAAGCATACTGCCTTTCGTACACCACTGGGGGTATATTGCTACACACTCATGCCCTTTGGATTGAAGAATGCTGGGACTACATATCAGCTAGCTATGAGTAACATATTCCATGAGCATATACGCAAAACAGTAGAATGTTACGTAGACGACATCGCTGTCAAAAGCTGCCTCAAGGGTACTCATACCCAAGATTTGAAGAAGGTGTTCGAGTTGATGCGCCAACATCAGCTAAAAATGAACCCTACAAAGTCCTTCCTCAGTGTATCCAGTGGCAAATTCCTGGGATTTATCATTACCGCAAAAGGCATTCAAGTTGACCCTGATAAAGTAAAGGCTATCCTAGAGATGCGACCACCCCATAATCTGAGGGAACTCAGGGGATTTCAAGGTCGTCTAGCCTATATCAGGAGATTCATATCCAACCTTTCTGGGAGATATCAACCTTTTTCCCGTCTGATGAAGAAAGGTGTGTCCTTTGTATGGGACGAAGTCTATCAGCAAGCGTTTAATCATATCAAGCGCTACCTCACCAATCCTCCAGTTCTGGTGCCTCCAGTTATAGGAAGACCATTTTTGCTGTATGTTCGAGCAATATATCATTCTTTAGGAGCTCTCCTCGCACAAAAGAATGATGAAGGTCATGAACAGGCTATCTACTACCTAAGCAGGATGATGGTTGGAGCTGAACACTGGTACAATCCAGTAGAAAAAGAATGCTTGGCTCTAATATTCGCCATTCAGAAGATGCGACATTACATCACAGACCAAACTATTCATATCATCTCCAGGATCAATCCTCTTCGGGTACTGATGAACAAGCCGAGCGTCCTTAATTCCTGACTCGCGACTTGGGCGATGTTATTAACACCGTATGATATGGTGTACGTCCCTCAGAAGTCTATAAAGGGTCAAGCCTTGGCTGATTTCTTAGCTGCTCATCCAATTTCGGAAATCTCCAAGCTATACGAGGATATTCCCGACGAAGTTACAGAATGTAACTCTGTAATGAAAGGTGATACATGGCAGCTATTCTTCGATGGTGCCTCCAGGACTAGTCCCAAGGAAAATATGGTTTCAGGAGTAGGAATTATCCTGGTAACTCCTGATAAACTCGTCATCTACCGAGCATATTCTCTTAGCGAGCCCTGCTCTAATAATGTGGCAGAGTATAATGCTCTACTAATCGGGCTTCAAGTCGCTAAAGAATTGGAGGTCGAATACCTGGAAGCTTTTGGTGATTCCCAGCTGATCGTCAATCAGGTCAGGGGAGTATATGAAGTCTGCAATCCAGACCTCATTCCTTATCACCAAGCAACGGTCGAAATAGCCATGTATTTTAAAGGATTCTTCCTAGAACATATGCCTCGATCTCAAAATCTGGAAGCTGATACTCTGGCCAGTCTAGCTGCAGATCTAGCCATTCCTATAAGGAGGCAGAACTCGGTAACCTTTCTCAACAGAGATCTGTTCTGTGTGAAAAATAACTTTCACCTGGAATGCAGCTATGCCGTTAACACGGTTCCTCCCAAGAGAGACTGGAGGAGTCCCTTTATAGATTTCATGGCATACAGAATCTTACCAAAGGATCCTAAAGAAGCAGTGTCTATCAAAAGACGATTATTATACTTCTACTTTGATGCTTCTTCACAAAGTCTATATCGTCGAACATACGATGGGCTACTGCTACGATGTATTTCCGATGATGATGCAAAGCGGGTTATCCGTGAAGCTCACGATGGTGTATGTGGCGCACATCAACCCGGTCCTAAACTATAGGATCGTATCAGGAGAATGGGCTACTACTGGCCTACTATGATTGCAGATGTAGTAAAGTATGCAAGACAGTGCATAGCCTGTCAGGTTCATGCAGATTTTATACATCAAGCTTCTGAGTATCTATATCCTACCATTGCATCATGGCCCTTCAAAGCATGGGGTATGGACATCATTGGTCCGATTCACCCGTCATCTTCTAGAGGACATCGGTTCATATTGGCTATCATCGATTATTTCTCTAAATGGGCAGAGGCAATCCTCCTTGCTGAGGTAAAGACATCCAACGTGATCAGCTTTATCAAGCACCATATCATTTATCGCTTTGGGATACCCCGAAGGATAATTCATGACAACAGGCCCTAATTCATCAGCCAAGTGTTTCACCGATTTTGCGATAAAAATAGGATACAAAATATGGCCTCTACGGCATATAATTCGGCTGCTAATGGTTTGGCGGAAGCCTTCAACAAAACCATTATCAAACTCTTGAAGAAATTTGTATCTTCGAACAAAAGAGATTGGAATCAAAAGCTCGGAGAATGCCTCTGGGCATATCGCACAACGGTACGAGCACCGACGGGTTGTACCCTATTCTCATTAGTCTATGGGTGTGAAGCAGTTCTCTCCATCGAAATCCAAATTCCGTCACTCAGAATAGCGGTGGCTAATGAGTTGACTCAGGAAAATAATGATCGGCTATGGCTTCAAGAGTTAGAAGGATTAGACGAGAAACGCCTTCAAGCTCAACAACGCATTGCATTCTACCAGGCACGCATTTTCAGAGCTTTTAATCAAAAAGTGAAAGAAAGAGTGTTCACAGTTGGTGAGCTAGTTCTAGCTGTGAAGAGGCCAATGATCATTACTCACAAGAGTAAGGGTAAATTCTACCCCAAATGGGAAGACCCTTATGTGATTGAGACGACGTTCTCAAATGGCGCTTACAGATTAGCCAAGCCTAACGGAGATCTGCTAATGGCTCCTATCAACGATAAATTCTTGAAGAAGTACTATGCTTAATCTTCCTTGTTTAAGCGGAGTATGGTAAAGATCTCATTCTGACGATACTACGTACAAAGACTAGTTGGACCACATTCTATCATGTTATTTGACCTCTGAATAGATATGTTTAACTAATTTAGAACTTCAAAACCTATCACGTCCATATTACCTCTGATAGTGTTTTGTATGCAAATTTAGTTGGGTCATATTCTATCATGTCCATATAACCTCTGAATAGATATATCCAACTGAAGCTTACCGGAAGTATATCACGTCTATATTACCTCTGATATCACTTTTACCCTAGCCTGTCATTTGTATTCAAAAATGATGGGTCCACAAAAGTCAGATAAAGTCTCTTTATTATCTCCAGAAAGAGCAAGTTACAAAAAAGAAGGAAAAGGTACATCATTGGGGAGGAGCAGTCAAATCACGAATCTGCTGTGCCAGAGCGGCCATCCTCTCATTCCTGGAGTCCAAGATGTTAGCGCGAGCCCGCTCCAATCGTGCCTCATCATCGCTCAAGAGGGAGAGTTCGGACCGAAAACGAACAAAATCGGCGTGGATGATACCCACATGTGTGGGGTTCTGCTGAGCTGTATTCATTCGGTCCTTCAACACATCTTGAGCTGCCGATGAAGCGCGAGCCCACTCTTTAGCCTGAGCAAGCTTAGCTTCCAATCTACGGACCCTCGCTTCATTTCCCTCATGTTTGGCCTGGCATTGGGTTAGCTGAGGGATAACCTCCTCCAAGACGGCCTGCTCTGCATCCATCTCTCGTTGTTGTGTCTGGATGGATTTGTTCAGAGATTCCATCTGTTCAGCCAACTTAGCAGTTAAGGAGTCATACTTGGCCTGAATTATATCATCGACGTTGCCTCGAGATAGTTACAAATATTCGTTAATGGGTTGTTCTAAACTATTAACTATTTGCTCTAACGCATCAACTATTCCAGCGTCGTTGAAAATTCTAATTGGCGCTATCGCCAGCTGGGAGGACGTCAGCAGATTTTCAAAACTCATGTTCCTCTCCAGCACCATGGAAATCAACTCCTTCAAACTGCTGTAGAATAGGCTGGTATAATTTTCGATCAGCATATCGAAGACCGGATGCACGCTAGGAGTGGCTGCGATATCAAGAAATCTTCTTCCTGGAATGATCGCGGAAGAGGTTGCCACGGCCGTCGCCTCTACAGATGGCGCAACAAAAGAAAGAACACCAGAAATGGTTGAAGTTGCTGGCGTACTCAACAATGGAGGCACAGTCGTGATGACAGGCTCATCCTCCTCTGATGATATCTGGACCGCTGTTGGCGAGATGACACCCGAAAATGTTACGGACGAAGGATCGGCAGCTCCAAAGCATGCCTCTTCGATATCAAACACTACCGTTTCATCGATAGGATCCGTAACAATGTCAAAGGTTGCGTCGACTCCGCCCTCCTCTGAGATGTCTTTCCCTGAAAAGAAGATAAGAGAAAGTTAATATCAACTTGATGATTAATTTTCCTAAAAGAGGCGTAAGGACAACATTTACCCATGGCCGATGGTATATATGTCGCGTCCGCAGCCAGTACAGCTAAATTATTTCTTAATGATGCTAAGCGAGCTGTCATACCTGGAGAAGGGAGTGCACCAACTGACGTTGGAGGATAGTCTTTCCAGTCTTCACCAAGATCCACTCGAGGCTCATCGGGTGGAATCTCACTGGAAATACTCACAGATGAAGTAGGGGTTACTCCCATTACTTGTCTGGATAAGGGTATCCTTAAAATGCTCGGCCTTGAAGGCGATCTCATAGCACTACCAGAAGCAGTAGTAGCAGCAGCGATCTCGAGCAAAGAATCTCCGGCACTGCCAGCCGGAACTATGGAGGTTCCCTCTCTAAAAGGCGAAGGACCTCTGATCAACAAATCACCCCCAACCGGGGAAACAACAGGCTCGCTCCTAGAAGCCTCCCCGGTGGAAGTCCTTTTCGGACCTCTGGTGATCTTCTTCTTGTGAGGGGAAGACTCTTTCGGAGTAGAAGCCTTCCATTTCTGGGGAATAATGAGAGGCTCTGCAGGTGGAGCTATTATGCCTCTCGGTATTGTCAACAAAAATTCGTCAGCCCCGGTGGTGTCTTCATTCTCATCCGAGGAAACAGACGAAATATCCTCCCTTCCAGTGGACCTATGGGAAGGCATCCTAAAACTTCCATGCACGTCAAAATCGCGATGGAAGGTATTGATGGACGCATAGAACTGCGCGTATGAGTGAAGGATGCGCAGCTCCATGGAAAGAGAAGTCGCGGGCACGGCAAAAGTTGTGCCAGTACATTCCGTGAAGAAGTACCGCCACCCTCTGTCTCCATCAATAAGTCTACCTCTGGACTTGAAGCTGGTAATGGCATTCCCCATATGCAATTGGTCATATCCAAACTGCCTGGCGAACCGACAGGGTAGATACGGCTCCAAGAAGCAATAATCATCACTCGTGTACAAAAAGTGGGAAGGTCTAATACAGACCAACCAATAGAAGGCTTCAGGAGAAAGAATGGTTCTCCTATGACCTTTATCCTTGAGTTTCGTCCCCTGTTGATTGATATGTACAGGGGGGACGATACAGAAGATCTTCCAGCTGTGGGCAACGTTTAATGCCCGCCGGCAATCTGTGACGGTCGCTACGTTCCAAGAGGAATTCTTGTAATTCAACAAGAAAATATTTTCTGAACTACTGGCGGAGCCGGGAGACATCACTCGGGTGTTGTGAAGAATTAACCATCCCATCAAGTATAGGAATAGTAATTCCACCCTGGGAAAGCTTTCACGCTGTATCTCATCAGCGAGCAGCCCATCAGTAAGGGCTCTCAGAACTGCTTGTATTCTACACACCATAGCAGGTAGCAGGCCCAGTCTTGCTCCGAACACCAAATGCACTGTGGGCCATAAAGTGTTGCGATGGATGCGATCTGCAGAAGCGATGCCCGACACTACCCAACGGCATAGCCAGACGGAGAGAAAGCCAGCCAATTGAGCTTCCCTTGACAGAGGCTTCCGGCAATGCCTCATATAACTGAAGGCTTTTGTGTCTGCAGGGTAACCCCCTATCTCCTCGTCAAAAACATGATCCGGAGCCCCTGCATCTTCGATGAGGTCATCGACCGTATCAGCATTGAGCATGCTCAGGAGGTTCAAGGGCCTATCTCGGCTATCTACCACCTTGTCCGGCTTAGCATTTCTGGCCTGGTGGAAGAAGAGGTATGTTGCCCACTTGTTGATATGAGCCAAATCAGATGGCTCTTTGTAGAAAGTGGTGCAAGCAAGGTAGTGGCTTATCAGCTCCTGATACACCGCCATTGCCCGAGGGTTTGTATCCCTCAACTCCCTGTTTGTAGGGACATACTCTTCATAAGGAGCGTCCCCCATTGGCAGCCTTGAAATCTCTGCCATCTCATGAAGGGCTAAGCCCAACTCCCCCAGCGGAGTGGCAAAAGTCCCAGTGAGCGAATTGTATCGCTCCATCAAGGCTAAGAATAAGTTCGGGTTGACAGGCAACCCAACACTTATGGCACTCACGACCGCGAATAAGCCAATCCTTTCCAGCTCTACTTGAAAGTGCTTCAGGGCCCAAGCAGTCAAACTAGCCCATCGAAGATTCCTCGGGCTAAGCCATCCACTGGTCCGAGGGTTGACTCTGGGGTACATTCCTCCCTGTCCCATGAAGTCATTACAAAAGGTCGATATCTGAACCGGCTGAATCAGCGAAGTGTCCTCACTCGGGACACTACCCGACAATAATCCCCTAAAGGGCATAACAGGGCCCGAAGGATGGCTCATATAGGACCCCCGGTCGCCTCCCTTGTTGTATAAAATCTTCCCCGGACGGCCGTGAAGATCGGGAGTCAGCACCCATATCATCTTCCTAGGATGTGTGGCATGAAAGAAGGCTGAGATAGGGTAATCCCTGGGCATCTTCGGCAGATACATGACCGTGCCCTCAGCAGTGAACACCCAGTCCTCCTTCTTGGGCTTGGTCTGAGATTGCTTGTCAATAACATCCCCGAATAAGAAACCCGGTTTCTTATACTCTATCCCGTCTATGTATGTCAGGGGCTCACCACTGATCATACTCAGCAGCATGCGCTCTCCTTGGGATGATATCAGGGTTCTCATTTCTTCAAGGAAATTGGCTCCAGAAATGGGGAATGTCACATGCGACAAATCCTCCAGATAATTCGAGTTCAGCATCCCGGCGGCAGAGCCCATTACCTCAGCCAAAAGAGGGATCTGCAAGTCCACTACAAAACATAAGAGAACAAATCAGTTTCTACACTAAACGTTACATTCTTGCAGTTTACGCAAAGATTATCAGTCTGTACTTTTACGCCAAGGCTGCAAAAACTTGAGCTTTTACGCGGGAACCTATTTTCAAGGCGTAAAATTCAAGGTTGGCAGTATACGCCAAAACTTAACAATCTGAGCTTTTACGCCAGACTGCCAAAATTTGAGTTTTTACCCCAAAATTTTCATCCAGCTCGTAAAACTCAAAGTTTGTAGTATACGCCAAATTTCGACAGTCTGAGTTTTTACGCTAGACTGCGAAAAGATGGTTTTACGCTGACACATTAGAAATGTGGGTGTATTGGTTCGTATACACGTACAACGTGTGCAGAGATTCCTCTATTTTGCTCGAAGTTCTTTTACCTATGACGTCCGGAGCACAGCTCGACGGCGGAGTGCTGCGTTTCTATCGAGGCTCATTCAGTCTAATGGAAGTTGCTCGCCCTTGATCAGAAGAATGAGAGGAGGAAGAAACCTTCTTTCCCTTAGCAGTGGAAGCTTGTTTAGGGGCCATGACAATTCTGAGTTCTCAAGAAAGCGACGAAGAAGAAAGGTTCTTGAAAAGCTAGGGTTTTGTGAAGGCAGATAAAAGTTTTCTCTCTCAGGACCTTGGGCTATTTATAAAAGTTCGGATAACTCTTCGAATACGTAACCAAATATGATATTTAATATTAGATTATGATTTGGGACCACGTCAGCCTATAATTTGAAAGAAGAAGACGGACTATCAGTGGATCCAGAATATACGTACAGAGCAGATCTATGATTTTACGCTCAGGAGCTTTTACGCTCGAGAGGCTACAAATCTACGATTTTACGCTCAGAGGCTATAAATCTATGGTTTTATGCTCAGATGCTTTTACGCTCAGGAGCTTTTTACGTTCGAGAGGCTACAAACCTACGGTTTTACGCTCAGAGGCTATAAATATATGGTTTTATGCTCAGATGCTTTTACGCTCAGGAGATTTTTACCCTCAAGAGGCTACAAACCTACGGTTTTACGCTCAAGAGGCTACAAATCTATAATTTCATGCTCGGAGGCTTTTTACGCTCAGAGGCTACAAATCTACGATTATACGCTCGAAAGCTACAGATGGCCAATTGTAAGGGTTTACGCAGAAAATGCTCCTTCTTGGCTACAAAATATTCTAAGTGCCCAAAACACACAGAGTTCAACATTGAAGATGACTCTTCTCCTTGGGTCGATTGGAAGTTCATCCGAAGTCCAGTCATAATCTTTTACAAAAGTTCAAGTATGGCCTGCTTGACGGCCATTTCTCGCCCTATTTCAAGTGATTTTTGGGAAATTATTCTTGAAGATGATGATCTGAACAAGAATTCTTTGTATCAAAGAAGTGACAGTTCAGAAATTCTATGCAATTCCTCGTCCAAAACAGCACAACAGTTTTGCTAAAGAGCTTTTATACGCGTCTTTATTTATGCGTAAAAGATAGGACGAGATCATATACTCTTTTTATCAGAGTCGGCGTAAAATTATTCAGACATGTCGAAGTTGCACACTATTCAGACTTTATCTCAGCAAATATGGCAAATCATCAGATGCGTAAAAGAAGACAATTTTATTAATCATGATTATATATGATGGAAATCCAGTCTACAAAGGGTTTTTCATCTTCATGATTACATATGATGGAAATCTTTTCTCTACAAAGGGTTTCTCATTCTCATTTAAGATCACGCCGAGAATCTGTTTTGCCAGGTTCTCATATTGGTGGAGATCTTTTTCGTCTTCTACAGCAGTTAATCGGTTTTCGTGGCCGATTAACAGGAAAATGATTAATGGTGGGAGGATACAGAACTGGGCATGTATTAATTTTGCAAGCCCATCCTCCATACGCCATGGCAGGCATGCCCTAGATTTGTGTTTGGGATCCAGACCCAACACAATATTGGAAGACAGGGCCAGGCTGTCTGCCTTCATCCAGCACCATGATGGGAGAGAATACAGCTTGCAAGCTGTGTGGTCCAATGCTACCCTTCCTCTTTCCTGGATGAATCACCATATGAAATTGCTGATCATCCCGAGTAAAGGAAGCTATGATATCCTTCCATGATCCATCGTTGTAGAGGACATTTGCTCGAAGATGCCTTTTTTTATGGCTGCTTACATGCTAGAAGAACATGATCTTATTCTTCCTCAAGCCAACCCGATGAAGCTCGAAAACCATCTCTTTGTGGTAAAGGAAGTGTGGGAAAAATAGGTTCACCCATTCGCCTTTATATAGGCAGAGGAGAACACACCAAATCCCAACAAATTCCTAAATATTTGCCGAGAAATCAGCCTCGCGGAACGAGTCAAGTTTGACCGTTTCATTCTTCATTCAAAGTATTTTAAATTACGAGGAATTTGAAAACTTTGAAGGGGGTCTTGTAGAATCATGAAAAATACGCTGGAGAATTATACGCATAAAACCCTCAACATGCAGGAAGCCAGTGTAAAACAGAGCTCCAGCACTGGGTGGCATAAAACATGACTTCAGAGCCATTGGCGTACAACAGAGCTTCTACGCTGTTCAACGTAAAACATAGCTCTAGAACAACCCTCATAATGCATTATTTCCAGACTGCTTTGGCGTAAAACGGTTGCTACATCGTCTACGGCTTAAAACCTATCCGCTTTTAATGTAGTGGGAAGTTGTACGAGGAACTCTTCATATTCCTCGAATGAACCTGTCAGATGAAGCAGTGAACCTGACTCCTGACAAAGAGTACTGCACGACGATCAAGATGACGGCTATTATGATGATTCTGTACAGAACCCCAGATTATCGTTTAGTGACCAAACCCTTGATATAAGTCGTCGTTTACGCATCCAAGGAATACGCTGCCTATTTTACATAGGCAGAGACGAGCTTTTACGCTCAGGACGAGACAAAACCAACTGCCACGTCAAAAGCTACTCTTCGTACAGAACTCGTGGCACGTCTCTACAGTTAATGCACGGGATAGGGGCAGATCTCTGCATTTAATGTACGAGATTTGGTTCTGCTTTTAATAACTGGGTGAGCCATAATCAGGGCTAATACGTCCACATCATCATCCCTGCATATTATGCCATCAGGCTATTTTCAACTATAGGAGTACGCTGTATGCTATCTCCTCGAAATACGCCGACCTGGCTATTTTCAACTATAGGAGTACGCCGTATGCTATCTCCTCGAAATATGCCGACCTGGCTATTTTTAACTATAGGAGTACGCCATATACTATCTCCTCGAAATACGCCAACTCAGGCTACATTTGCAAGAATGCATGAAAAGGCTATTTGGCCCAGTTTACGCTCAAGACATCAGTCAAAGAAGGAAATTGGCTATCTTTACGCCGGCTACCTATCCGTGCAGCATCAAGCTCTACGCAGAATTTGGCTTCTACGCCAACATAACAGCTACTTGGCTTCTACGCCAATATAACAACTACCTGGCTTCTACGCCAATAAGACAGCTATTTTGGCTTCTACGCCAACAAGACAGCTATTGGGCTTCTACGCCTACATGACAGCAATTGGGCTTCTACGCCAACATGACAGTAATTTGGCTTCTACGCCAACATGACAGTAATTTTGCTTCTACGCCAACATTATAGCTATTTGGGCTTCTACGCCAACCAGACAGCTATTTGGCTTCTACACCAACAAGATAACTATTTGGCTTTTACGCCAAGATGACAGTTATTTGGCTTCTATGCCAACCTTCTTTACGCGAGGGACAGTTATCTATGTGGCTTGCATGCCGTGATCTTCGATGAGCGATTATACGCATTACCTCATAATGGGACACGCATCACACGCCGATTAAAAAGATTATTTATACGTGGGTAGCAGTTATTATAACTGCCGTATAAAAGGTGCAGCTCTCTCCGCTGTTCGGTTTCTACGCTGACTGGACGGTTACTACGACCGAACTCTATAAATAGAGATTTCCTATCATGGGAACAGAGGTCGAAGGGTGGAATTGGTGGAGAATTAGGCTCAAGAATCTTTCAAGAAAAGAGAGTATATCCAGAAAGTCCTGCAGTCTTTGAAGCTTCTTTTTCGTCTTCTACAATACTTCTTCGTCATCGTGTGGTCCAATGGACAAAGTGATCGATCGCAGATCAGACTCCTATAGCAATATTTCCCTAGAATCAAACTTTTATACTTAACATCCTCGTATAGGATTAATTGTACTTCTTTTTCTTGTTTGTAAACCAAAGAAAGGGTTTCGTATAAGCCTGTTTTCATTTCTTTCGTTTATTATCAAACAGAGACCACCCCTCCGGAGTCTGATGCTAAACCTGCACTTGAGACTTCAGGAGCTCTGGGTTTGGATGTAGCCTCAGTGGAGCTTTATACCCCTTTGGAGTACATATCTGTGGATGACCTAGATGCCCTGGGGAAGGCTCTAACGATGTTGGACGAGCCACAAACACCGCCTCCCTCTGGTATGTCATTTCATAATTTTATAAGAGATAAGATTTTCTGGCTTCAGCTCTCAATTCTCTGGGTGAAATTAATTATTGGTTATTCTGGCTCGGCAGACCCTGCCTCTCCTTTGAGAATTGTGGACTTGGCTGCTGAGGAAGGTGTAGAGGAAGAAGAAGACGTCAGGCTCTTTCGGAAGATGTTTAAGTCTCTCCCTCGCTCCTCTGGGGGATGGAGAACACCCCATGGGGCCTGCTGTAAATCCTTCTAGTGCAGTGGTTGCTCCATCGACGGTTTCTGTTGGGCATTCTGTCATTATGACTTCTTTGGACGCTAGAGTGAGCCATTCCGAGGAGGCCGCCTCCGATGTTCTCGGAACTGCGGCTACCGGATCATCCTCTGAGGTTGCCATGATACAATCTGATGTTGGCATAGAGGCGAGTGTAGTTCCCGTAGGATGCCTTGGTACCCTTGTTCCTGGTTGCAGTGCTACTGAGATGTCTGCTGCCGAGTTGTCGGGTGTGCAGATACTCCGTGTGACCCTGAAAGACTTAATAGCAAGCAGGACCGCTGGTCGCTCTTCCGCTACTCCTTCACCTCTTAGACGGTTGGGGGCCGTCATACATCCTGTTGTGCCCATGGCTACTCCTTCTGTCGTGCCAGTTTTGACCCCGACTATGCTGGAGAAGATCGATAAAACCGTCAGGCTCTCTCTATAGAGCTTTTATACTTTTCTGAAGCAGGGGGTCGAGAACGTGTTAGAGCAGAACAGATCCTTTGCCAGGGCTAGGTACTTTGTTGATGGTCAGGTCAAATATCTGAGGGCCCTCTCCTGTTTTGTGCAAATGGACGACCTCCTGGATTAGAAGATGATCAAAGTGGAACAATGTCTGACGGAGTCGAAGTAGTACCAACAGATGGACATAGGAAGGCTGATATCCTATTAGTATGGCGAGTTTCTGAAGTCTGTTAAGGAGGAGAAGGCATTATATGCTTCGTCCAAGGGGGGTTTGCAGCGTGACCTCCAGAGTTTGCAGGAGAGGCATGACAAGCTGGGTGATCTCTGAGAGGGTTGCCTCTCAAGGAAGAAGGGCTTGACCCAGGAAGTGACTGAAGAAATCAGAAAACTCTAGGTCAAGCCGATATGCTGGAGAATAGTCTCCGAGAGGCCCAACGAGAGGAGGAGGCCATCCGAGCCGAGCCTAGCACAGTGGCAAAGAATACGGCTGGTGCTGGAGGACAAGCATGAGTCATATGCCCGCTATGAGGATCCTGAAGCCTTTGATTTGGAAGTTGAACGCCGGGCCAAGGTGCGCTTAGATAACCATATAGCCCGACTTTGTGGGCGAATAGAAGAGTTGTACTCAGACTCGGAGCACTAGTAGTATTTGTTTTTTTTAAAAACTACTTTACTTACGCCCTTTTTTTCTTGATTTCGTGGTTAGGTCATTAGTAGTCATTGAATGTAGTTTGCTTCTTTTTTTTTCTTTTGCAAAAGAAATAAAAACCTTCCCTTTTATTGAAATTATATGTGAGAACCTTGGATATTGTACTAGAGGTAATATGGACATAGTACTTTACTTACCCCCTTTTTTTTCTTGATTTTGTGGTTGGGGCATTAATAGTCATTGAATGTAGTTTGCTTCTTTTTTTTTTGCAAAAGAAATAAAAAAACTTTCCTTTTATTGAAATTATGTGTGAGAACCTTGGATATTGTACTAGAGGTAATATGGACATAGTACAATACCGGAGTTGTCAAGGCTATCTCACTGGTGAATCTTTGGTGGATCTATTACATCTTGCGCATTTGGGTGCAAGTAATAGATTCGAGATAAGTCCTACCAAAGGTGATATGGACGTAGCAGGTATTATGGACTTAACACTGCCGGCGTACTTAGAGTTTAGTACGGGTGATAAGTTTAGATGATGACCGATATTAGAGGTATTGTGGACATGATAATCGATAGTTATATAGAGAGATTTGCTCAGAGGTAATATGTATATGGCAAACCCCACTGGGGATAACGGTTAGGTCTGTAGTTCAGAGGTTATATGGACGTAAACTAATGCCCAAGGGAACTGATTATGAGCGGTCTACCCGAGAGTGTGGATAGCCCTGAATATGGCTTCGCTAGGGAGCTTTTGAGGATCCACTATCTGTTGCATATTCAAGATTCCTGAACACAGACATTAATGGCTTTTATCAAGTTTTTATGGAAAAGAAGTGCATATTATGCTTACACACTTGCAGGGAATGAACAATGGAGGATGTACACTGTATACCTTGGTTGTCTAGCTGATAATAAAGGGAGTATAATTATAGTTTAGACATATTACTTTTTGAGGAACTTACCGTTGATAGGTATCATGAGCAAGTTACCATTGGAGTTTGCGAGCCGGTAGGCGCCGTTGGAGAACACAGACACCACGATGAACGGGCCCTCCCATTTAGGTTAAAATTTATCGATCGTCTTGTGGATAATAACCATCGGTCTTCTTACTGTGAAGACGAGGTCACCCACTTGGTAAGTTCTCTTCTTGATCGGTTTGTTGAAGGCTCCTGAGAGGCACGCTTGGTACAGCTCAATGAGTTGTTGAGCTAAGAGACGTTTCTCGTCAAGCGCTTCTAACCCTTGTAGCCATTGGTGGTGATTGTCGTCAATGGTCCATCGGTTGGAAAGAGCCACAAGAGCAACAAAATTTGGATCTAGAGTGGAAGGACCACTTCCCTTCCGTATACCAAGGAGAATGACGTAAAGCTAGTAGGTGTCCGGACCGTCACTACAAAAATACTGTAAAATAGCGACGGATCTCACCGACAAAAACTACTCCGTCGCTGAGTCAGCGACAAAAATTCGACAGAATAACGACTAAGTTATTTATGTAAACAAAATATATTATATTTCGTCAACAATCTATCAAGTAATCAGTAGTTGTTATTGTAGCGACAGAATTATCCATCGCTGCAAAAACTTAATTCCTAGCCGTGTTTCGTTTCTCCCTCTCTCTCTCTCTCTCTCTCTCTCTATCTCTCTCTCTCTCTCTCTCTCTCGATCTCTCCGACGACCCTCCCCCCCCGTCCTGACCCCCTCCCCCCTCTCTGGCGAGCTCCCACTCTCTAGTTACCTCCCCCTCTCCGGAAGCCCTTCCCCCTCACTCGCCCTATCGAGACCCGACCCCTCACTCGCCCTATCCTCCTCCTCCATCGACCCCTGATACCCTGACCCCTCTCCTCCTTCTTCTCCTTCGGGGTTCGACCTTCGACCCCCTCTCCCTCCGTCAGATCGCCTTCTCCTCCGGCTAAGGTAACCCTAACCCTCATTTTGATTTGGTTAATTATTGAATTTGGATTGTGGGGGTCTGGACACACATACATACACGATAAGCTAGAAATAGACACGAAAAGAAAATAAATGGTTTGATATTTTTAATACGCTAGAAATGGACACGATATGCTAGATATAGACATGATACGCTAGACACGGACGCCGGATTTGAATTTTGTTAGTTATAATTAGAAGTTTTCTATACTAGAAAATAGTCGGAATTAAAAAGATATGAGATAATACATTCTGATATATGGAAACACTATCTCTATAGCATATTATGACACGGGCACAGGCACAGACACGACACCCGACATAGACAAAATTTACCCCTAATTATATATAAAGCATTAGACTTAAGGATTTAGAGCGTGTCAGTAAATTATTGTACGCTTGAATACAAGAATAGGTTCCGGATATATTGCCCTAAAAATATGACCAATAAAATGAACTAAGCAAACGTGGACTTGCAAAAAATAGAAAGAAGATTTCGAGCAATTATGAGGTGACATATATATAATGTGATATATATGCCATGCCATGCTTTGGGGTGTTTAAATTCCTCTATATTAAAGTCATAGTATTATGTTACACATAAACCTTACTAATCATAGATCAGTATTGGACCATTACTATGAGTATCGGGATCAACGATATGAGTAATGTTTGCAGTATCGGACATGAGTATCAGATTATTTGGTATCAGAACACTACCAAAATAAGTCAAATTTGTGACGTATTTAGCGACTATGGGTTTAAACGTCGCTGATATTATTGAAATCAACGACGTAATAATATAACATCATCAGACATCACTATAGGCGACATCCCATGACTTCTAGCGACTATAATTAGTATTATGAAAATGGACGTCGCTATGGAGTCGCTGAACGTCACTATTTTTTAAATACGGCAACGTTTAGCGACGTTGTTACATATACGTCGCAGAATAATTAAAATGTAGCGATGTTTAGTGACGTCTAATAAAGACGTAGCTAATTGTTTCATATAGGGATTCGACTTTTCATTTCCCCCCTCTCTTTCGTCCCCAAATTTTTCGCAGCGACAGAGTTCCCCGCCCCCTTCTCGCCCCCCAGAGACCCCGACCCCCCCTCGCCCAGGCATTTGTCCCCACCGGGCTCCTCCACATCTCCTCGAGTTCCTTCCCGGCCACCGGGATCCTCCTCCCCACCGTGCTCCTCCTCCCTACTCGGGTTTCATCCAGCTACCGCTTTGGCTCCCCTCCCCACCGGGCTCCTCCTCTCCTCGATCAACCCCTCTATTGGGTCAGGAAAACCCTAACCCTAACCCTAAATCTCTCCATATCTCTCTTACAGTTGGCATAACACACAGACATTGACAAAGAGACACAGACACAGACAATTTGACATGACACATACACGAACATGACACACACATACTAACATGGCACACACACTAATACGACACACCGACACACACACACACACACACACACACACACACACACACACACACACACTTATGCTTCTCTTGTATCTCTCTTGACACTGCCACAGAGACACGGACACGGGATACTATATGTAGAGTAGTCATATTATGATTTTTTTACCATAAATAGTAACCCTCCTAGGTAATTACCATAAATAGTAATACTAATTTTAGGTTAATTTAGTTTATTAGATGATTATGTGTTTAATATGTGTATGTGTATGTGAAGTAGAATTTATATAGTAATTACCATAAATAGTAACCCTCTAAGATAGTTCCTGATGACATCCTAGAATTATATGTTTATTTGAAAAAGAACGTAGAGATAGAAAATTCATAAGTGTATGTGAAGAAAAATTTATAGTATAAGTGTAATGCTCATTATGAAATTAGGTAATAATTCTTTTGTCAATATTGTTAGGTGTATGGTACAGACACAGGTAAACCCTAACCCTATATAATTCTATCTGACATGACACAAACAGACACACACACACACACACACACACACACATAGACACACACGGACACACATCTATCTTCTCTACACATACAGAATATGACACATATGTTATTATCAGGTATGGCAGACACATACACACATACATAGACATAGACACACATAGACGACAAGGATGAAGATATTTACAACTTGAAAAATTGGATTTCCTTCTCTATATATCATATTATTTTATCATCATATGTTATTATTAGGTATGGAGGGAGGACGCAGATTGTACTGAGGGAGATGCTCCTCCGGTAGACAGAGTGCTACTCCGGTACCAGCTACTGGTTCTAGATCCTCATCTCTGGGTACTCTATTATACCGCCTAGTCACATCCTCGACTCCGTCGATGGTACATGGCAGTAGTCCTGGGATGAGCAGTTCCAGGCCCGAGGCTACTCCCTCGTCTACCGTTCCTCCTGCTGACGGTACCATGGAGATAGAAGAGCAGATGGACGAATGGACGAGGCCCAGCCGATTGCACCTTCGTATTTTTAGAGAGATCATTCGTGTGCTCCTCTGGACGAGACGATGATGGAGATTTGGGCCAATGGGCCTGCAAAGTAAGTTAATTAGTTTTAGTTTTCTTACGTATATATAAATATATATTCACTTTTCTTGAATATAATTATCTATGTATAAATATCGTCCCTCGAGGGTACAAAGATTCTTGGGGCATTTTTTGAGGGACAACTAAGGTGGTTCTTGGATCAACTACTCGGTTGCCCCGGACGAGAGGAAGGCATTCTGGTTTGTGCACTTCAAGGTAAAAGTAAATTTACTTTTACTATCAATTATCTAAATTGGTATTTTTTATATAACTTACTATATTATTTCTTGTAGAAAACATATTTCTATCCACCACACCGGCCTGAGAAGATCGAGGAAAACTTTTCCTCCGTCGCCGCCAAAATAATCCGTAATGCAATCCGGGACCAGAAGGATCGTGCTACTTTGGGACAACCAATCAATGGTTGGATCACGCCTGAGCAGTAAACTGTGATGATGGCTAGATTTAATGATCCCACGTACATTGAAAAGTTGGAGAAGGCGAAGGCAGCCAGGAAGAAGGCAGAAAAGTGGTGTGGTGGGTCGATTCCGATGACAGAATATTTTTATCGCATGGTATGTATTTTATTATATACATAGTATTTTAATCAAATTAGCATAGAATATTTAATTTTAGTAACATACAATATATTTTTTAACAGGTCCAGAAGGGTGAGGACTCTAACATGGTGACAGTCTTCCTTGCCACCTATAGGAAGGACGGACAGCTCATCGGTGAGAGGGCCACGCAGAGCTACGTAAGTATTTCTTTATGTTTTGTTAATTTTAATATAACTTAGAAAATATACAAATAAATATTCATGTAGTCAGTAATAAGTTTCTTAGATATATATTAACAGTTATGCATGACGAATGGATAGTAAGTAGTGTGCTTATCGAGAGATACATAATTTTTAGGATGAGTATCATAGGCTACGTGAGCGGTCGACCCAGCCCACCCTGGGAGGGGCCTGTAGTTCCTCGTAGCTCCCCAACCACCCAGCTCCGTCGCCTGACGAGATATGGATGACCGCCATTGGTGGTCCGTAGAGGGGTACGTGCTACGGTACGAGATCATACAACAACTATATTGCTTCACAGTCCTCTAGGACTGTCACCCCCACTTTTTGGATTAGGGGTATTTTTGTCTTTTCGTAATTAATGAGTAAATGATTGCATGGTTATCAATTTTATTTAATTTACGGTGACCTTAATTGATTGTTGCACTTTATCGTTATTCGATAACTAGGACGCTATGCTAGCTTTGTCTTCCATCAGATTCGCACCCTTGTCCTAGACACGCCAGACCGTTAATCGATGCTTGTGTCCCACGTAAATCCAGCCTCTGTACTTCTATTTAATTGTAGAATGCCTCCTTGCATTTAATTTTAATTAAGCAAACAATAAACCTATTTCATGCAATTTCCGAATTTCATTAAACCATTCGAACCCTAGCCCATTGGAATATCTCCATAATAAGCCAAGGCCTTTTCCTAGTATTGACCAAAGTCAACATATTCTAGGTCAAACCCACACCTTTGTATATAAATATATATCATCCTATTTATTCCTTCCCCTTAAACCAAAACCTAATACTCCCAGCCGACATCCCCTCTTCACCCTACAGTTCACCGCCAAAAACCCGACGTGAACTCGCCGGAGCCGAGCAGTCTGAGCCGACCACCACCCGACTATCGACCTCCTCCACGCTGAACGCCGGAGACGGTCGGACCGCAGCCCCGCTTGAGCCCAGACTGCACAGAGCCGCGTCAAACTCGCCACGCTGAACCAAGCCCGACTGTCTGCTGGAGCGCCGTACGACGCCGTCGACCGAGGTTCCCGCCGGAAGCCACACGACCGCTGCACAGACTGTACGACCGCTGCACAGACCGGACGACTCGTCTACACAGACCGCACGACCGCTGTACCCGACCGGAGCAACCCTTCTGACTCGACGACGGAGCGACACGCACGTCTGATTCCCGCGCCCAGGTTCGAATCCCCTCTCGCATACGTATACGCGTACATGCACACGCGTATTCCTCCTTGTATGCATGCGTATAATTAGCTATGATAGTATACACGTATCATATGATGGTAGATTGGTGTGTTTGTATCTACATATTATATATCTATATGAATATAAACCAAATTAGTATATATGTATGGTACATGTATTAGAATAGGGTTAAATATATTTTGGCGTATATATATGGCATCTCTCAATTAGTATAAATACATATATATATATATATATATATATACGTATTATATACACCTCCCTAGTATATGCTTAATATATATATAAAGTATTAATTCTATTTAAAGAATATATATATATATATATATATATATATATATATATATATATATATATATATATGTCTATTATTTTGTAACTAATGGATATTATGAATAAGTTAGATCATATTATGTACTATGTATTATATATACTAGATGACTTGAATGTAACCACGGATACCCCATAGTTACATTAACCTGTGACCATGTAGTAGGTTAGCAGACTGCCATATGTACACCGACGTACTGGCAAGACACGTATCATCGATAGTCTGTTATGCACATCAACGACAGACGTGACCACCCTAGTGTAGCCTGTTGAGATCATTATGTTGATTGTGAGCTAGAGTATTGTCTGATGAAGTATTGTATTATATGGTTTGTCTATAGGACTGTTGGATCATCCAGACGACACCTTGGAACCCGGACAGTGGTATTGCAAGGCGAGTACATTCTCTGACAGTTTCCATTATGCTGATTATCTCTATAATTCTTGTTGTATAGCGTACATGACTCTGACACTGTTGTTTACACGAGTTAGCATCATTGAGACCTGTCACGAGGTGTCGTGATTGGAATCCATCGTGCTTGCTGGGGAAAATAGGGAAATATTAGTAGCTTATGTGATCATATCCAACCTTACATGCAGCATTAGCTCACCCATACCTCACGTCGGTGCAGCCTTACCCTTACATGCCTCATCGCTGTTACATCTGGTTAGCCTGACCTATTGGGGATGACCGCTAATCAATGTAATGAGTCATATAGCCCGAGTCGATCACATGATATACTGATGTTTCACACACTTAGTTAGATGTTCTTCACATGCATCTCTAGTATATTGATCTAGCATCTCTACATGTTCTAGTTATTGCTCTTGTACACACCTACATACCAGTTCATTATTCTTGCGTGTACTTGTAGTTCTATTCATTGTTAGATGCATATTGATGATGATGTTCTAGTACTTTATTCCAGTATTTCTATTCCAGTATTTCTATTTGCCAGTATTTCATATCTGTCTTGTATTTCTTTACACTGTGTTATAGTTTTTGTCAATATATGTAGAACTGCTGTTAGAGGTATATTTTCGTTCCAATCCTGACTGGATATTTTTCCAAAAGAATCTTGAGGATTTCTGTACCACGCACTACGGACCAGGTATAGATGCAGACTATGCACCAGAGATCCTAGAGGAGACCATGCCTCTAGATGAAGCATTGCCTACAGCTATCTAGATAGTATTTATTTATGCTTGAGACTTATGGAGGTTATTTCAGTTTATGTTTAGACTTATGTTAAGTTTAATTGGATACTTGTGTTGGACAGCTAGACTGTGAGTTATCTTTATGTTTGAGACATGGTATTTAACTATGTCATTTCCTTTTATCTTTTATCGTGCCTTATAGTTGTTGTGATTGAGTTACCTTGTGAGACTATTGTGAGATGCATATTGACCTCCTTATGGAGATGGATATCATTGACAGGTGTTTAGCTATATAGTGTTACTCTGACCTAGACAGCGTTCTACCACCGATGCTGCAGTGTAGGCTGGACGTACCCACGCTCTCGTGCCCCTATACCGGGTGCGGGTCGTGACACATTTTTAGTGGTGGCCCATGCAGGTCTAGTTTCGTAAGTTATGCGATATCGTGGTAGTGCGACAACTTAGTTGTACTGCTGCGAGCCTGTGCTAGGATATAGGAAATAGGATCTAGGATGAGAATATGCTCAATCACACTAGGAAATTCTGAACTTCATATTGCTATTCTAATGGATTGCTTCCTTTAGCACTTTAGTGTCCTTCCTTGATAATATCATATCTATCACCTTAATTGATTCTTTGATCTGTATTCAGGATATCGCCGAATACTAGATCCATGAGAATGGGAGCAGCCAATTTAGAGAGGACTGCCACCTCTCAACCTGACAAACAGATACCTGGAGATCCTCCTACATCTCCTGTTTGTGTGGGAGTGTCTGCAGCTAACGAGATTCCTCCTCCACCTATACAGAGGATTGACCAAGCTATGACAGACAACCTTCCACCACCACCGACACCGATTCCCGGGGGAGTGCCCACTGACGGGGCACAGATGTTCGTACTGATGTAGGGCATGCTAGAGGCCCAGAGAGTAACAGCAGAGGCTCAGCGTATTCAAACTGAAGCTCAGAGAATGCAAGTAGAAGCACACCAGGCGCGGACCGAACTGATAAGAGAGAGCATGGAGAATGCTCATCAGGTGACTCTTCAGGCTGTGGAGAGAGTAGCACGACAACCGCAACATCAAGGTCAACAACAACAGAGGCCCGGTACCATAGTGGACTTTAAGAGGATGATGCCTCGATAGTTCAAAGGCACAGAAGGAATACTATATGCTGACGAATGGTTAGAAGACATAGAGAGGAATCTGTGCTTATCATAGATTCCAGAGATTCTCCAGATAGAGGCCGCTGGCAGTCAGATGTTTGATATCGCACTAACGTGGTATCGTACAGAGCCGAGACTCACCGCTGAAGGACTTACTTGGGAGGACTTTAAGGAAATCTTCAAAGAGAAATTCTTTCCTGACGTAGCCTTGGGAGCATTAGAAAGTCAGTTCCATGACTTAGTCCAAGGAGGCATGTCAGTCGACGAATATGCTGCAGAGTTTTGTCGATTGAGTCGATTTGCGCCTTCGATGGTTCGAGACCCAGGAGACAGAGCTCGGAAATTCAGGAAGGGATTAAACAGGGAGATCAAGTCTCGTACTTCAGGATGACGTACTGCTACATTTGATGGTATTCTGATGGATGCCCAGATTGCCGAAGAAGACTTAGACCTCAGGCCCAAGAGAGGACGCGATACATCTGGAGCAACAGGAGGTAACACAGGACCAGCCAAGCGCCCAAACTTTTAACAACAAAGGCCGTACCAGCAATAGCACCAGCAACAACACCAGCAACACCACCAGCAACAACACCAGCAGCAACACCAGCAACAGGCACCAGTTCGAGGACATGCTGAACAACAACAACCACAAAGACATAATCAACTCGTTGCCCCATGTTCGTATTGCGAAAAGATGGGACATACAAGAGACATCTGCAAAAAAAGGTTGGGTACTTGCTTATCGTGTGGATCGGCAGCACATCAGCTGAGGGACTGCCCAGCTATTCAGACTCGCCAAGAAAGAGGAGCAGCTCAGAGAGGACCAGCCAGAGCACCTATTATACCAGGAGGCCAGCAGAAAGGACCTCCACTTCCATCACAGCAGGAGAGGTTTGCTCAGCAACAGCAGCAGCAGAGAGGAGCACCACAGGGACGAGCTTACGCCATGACTACTGAGGAGGCCGAGCCAGCTGGAGACATGATTTCAGGTTCAGTTTTACTCAATTCTATTCCAGCACTTGCATTATTTGATTCTGGCGCTTCCCATAGTTTCGTATCTGTATCTTATACCCTTAAGCATCATTTAGAAACAGAACCATTAGATAGGACTTGCAAGATCACGACAGGAGGAGGCATTATCCTAGTCCGTGATTGTTGCAAGGATCGGAGTGTGTCATTGGAAGGCCGAGAGTTGAGCGTGAGTTTACTCGTCATGCCACTTCCAGAATACGATATTGTACTCAGAATGGACTGGTTAAGTAAACACCATGCTTCTATAGATTGTCACGGAGGAAGAGTAGTATTTCGACCACCAGGAGAGCCAGAGTTTGAGATTACCAGAGTAGCAGAGGAGCGGAGCAGAGGCACTTTTTGCGGAGCCAGGGTGGAAGAAGAAAAGTTACCACATCCACTTATAGCGGAGTTCCTGGATGTATTTCCAGAGGAGTTGCCAGGTTTGCCACCAGACAGAGACGTTGAGTTCTCTATAGACTTGATACCAGGAGCGGAGCCTATTTCACAACATGTCTATAGAGTTAACAACAACGAGTTGGTAGAACTAAAAAAACAAGTTGAGGAGCTGCAAGACAAAGGTTTTATTAGATCCAGTTCATCGCCATGGGGAGCACCGGTATTATTTGTACCGAAGAAGGATGGCACGGTACGTATGTGTATCGATTATAGAGCTTTGAATAACCTCACTATCAAAAACAAATACCCGCTGCCGAGGATAGATGATCTTTTCGATCAATTGAGCAGAGCGAAGGTGTTTTCAAAAATAGACTTGAGGTCAGGCTATCACCAGGTGAAAGTGAAGAAAGAAGACATACCGAAGACCGCCTTTCGAACCAGATATGGCCAATTTGAATTTACAGTAATGTCGTTTGGTTTAACCAATCCACCAGCAGTATTTATGAACTTGATGAACAAGGTATTCCACCCGTACCTTGAGAAGTTCGTAGTGGTGTTTATTGACGACATTCTAGTATATTCAAAAACCCTAGAAGAGCATGAAGAGCAACTGAGAATAGTCTTAGAAACTCTCAGGAGAGAGAAATTGTAAGGGAAGCTTTCAAAGTGCGAGTTCTTTCTTGACAATGTTGAATTTCTTGGACATATGGTAACGGGTGACGAAATTTCAGTTAACCCAAAAAAGATAGAGGCAGTGAAGTCATGGGCTACCCCCAGTACGGTAGCTGAAATCAGGAGCTTTCTCGGACTAGCAGGATACTACAGAAGATTTGTACAAGACTTCTCCAAGATTGCAGAGCCAATGACTAGGCTAACCAAGAATGATGTGGAATTTGTCTGGACAGAAGAATGTCAAGCCGCATTCGATGAGCTGAAGAGGAGATTGACGACAGCACCAGTTTTGACGTTGCCATCAGGGACAGGTGGATTCACTATCTACAGTGATGCTTCAGGAAAAGGGTTGGGATGCGTTCTTCAATAACACGGGAAAGTAATTGCCTATGCTTCAAGACAATTACGCCCTCATGAAAAGAACTACCCCACTCACGATCTAGAGTTAGCGGCAGTTATCTTTGCCCTAAAGCTGTGGAAGCACTATCTGTACGGAGAGCGTGTGGAGATCTTCACAGACCACAAGAGCTTAAAGTACGTGTTTACACAGAAGGAGCTGAATATGAGACAGAGGAGGTGGTTAGAATTGATGAAAGACTTTGATATCTCATTACAGTATCATCCAGGAAAAGCCAACGTAGTCGCGGATGCCTTGAGCAGGTACCCAATAGCTATGTGTTTGACTTCGGATAGACACTTATTAGCTGATCTTGAGAGCTTGGAAATTGAGGTATTAGTTCCAGGAGCTGAGATTCAGATGTGGGGACTGCAGATTCAATCAGAGCTGATAGACAGAATTAGAGCTGCGTAGTACGATGATGAGACTCTAAAGAATATTAGGGCACAAGTTCAGACATGATTGATAGACGATTTTACTATTGCGGATGATGGATCCTTACGATATGGCACGAGGATGTGTGTGCCAAGTGGAGAGCTGCACGAAGAAGTTATACAGGAGGCACACCGCTCTCAGTACTCGATGCATCCCGGAGCCAACAAGATGTATCGAGATTTGAGGAAGCATGTATGGTGGTATGGTATGAAGCACGAAGTAGCACGCTTCGTATCCCGATGTTTAGTGTGCCAACAGGTAAAAGCAGATCGACAGAGGCCAGGGGGATTGCTTCAACCTTTACCCATTCCAGAATGGAGGTGGGAGCACGTGACTATGGACTTCGTTTCGGGACTTCCTCGTTCTCCAGGAGGAAAGGACGCAATTTGGGTCATCGTGGATATGTTGACCAAATCAGCCCACTTCTTACCTTTTAAAGTAGGTACTTCGACGGAGAAGCTAGCAGAGATATACGTACAGCAGATTGTCAGATTACATGGAGTTTCTATAAGTATTGTCTCAGATCGGGATAGTCGTTTCATTTCCCATTTTTGGAGGAGCCTGCAGTCTAGCTTGGGCACTCAGCTCAAGTTCAGTACCGCATATCACCCTCAGACAGACGGGCAGTCTGAAAGGACTATTCAGACTCTTGAAGATATGCTACGCACTTGCGTATTGGATCTCGGAGGTTCTTGGGAGGATCATCTACACTTGGTAGAGTTTGCTTACAACAATGGCTACCAGGCCAGCATTGAGATGTCACCATTCGAGGCTTTATACGGACGGAGGTGTCGTACCCCTTTATCTTGGGATGATGTTGGAGAAAGAGCCTTGTTAGGACCAGAAATGGTCGTGGATGCAGCAGAAAAGGTGAAGCTTATCAGAGACAGACTGCGAGTAGCGCAGGACAGACAGCGGCATTGGGCAGATAGCCACCGTAGACCCCTAGAGTTTCAGGTAATTGTTTGATTTGTTTGGTTTGGTTTGTGATTGCTTTGTTTAAGTTGCGTGATTAGATCGTTGTTCTAGGTTGGCGATTTGGTGTTCCTACGGATTTCTCCGACACGGGGCACGATTCGTTTCGGCAGAGGAGGAAAGCTTAGTCCACGATACATCGGGCCCTTCAGTATTCTTGCAAGGGTCGGTGCAGTGGCCTATAGACTAGACTTGCCGCCTGCTCTAGATGGAGTGCATAACGTATTCCACGTGTCGCAGCTGAGACAGTACGTGGAAGATCCTAGTCACGTGTTAGATCACTCAGAGATCGAAGTTGGACCGACACTCAGCTATCCTGAACAACCGGTAGAGATCTTGGATCGTAGAGAGAAGATAATGCGGAACCAGACTATTCCCTTGGTTCGCGTTGCATGGAGAAATTACTCTCCAGAAGAATCAACTTGGGAGAGAGAGGACGAGATGCGTGAGCGGTATCCATATCTCTTCGAGACTTGAGGTATAATTCATAAATTGATTGCTTGTTCTTGTGATAGTTATTTTAAATTTCGAGGACGAAATTCTTTAAGGAGGGTAGACTTGTCACCCCCACTTTTTGGATTAGGGGTATTTTCGTCTTTTCGTAATTAATGAGTAAATGATTGCATGGTAATCAATTTTATTTAATTTACGGTGACCTTAATTGATTGTTGCACTTTATCGTTATTCGATAACTAGGACGCTACGCTAGCTTTGTCTTCCATCAGATTCGCACCCTTGTCCTAGACACGCCAGACTGTTAATCGATGCTTGTGTCCCACATAAATCCAGCCTCTGTACTTTTATTTAATTGTAGAATGCCTCATTGCATTTAATTTTAATTAAGCAAATAATAAACCTATTTCATGCAATTTCCGAATTTCATTAAACCATTCGAACCCTAGCCCATTGGAATATCTCCATAATAAGCCAAGGCCTTTTCCTAGTATTGACCAAAGTCAAAATATTCTAGGTCAAACCCACACCTTTGTATATAAATATATATCATCCTATTTATTCCTTCCCCTTAAACCAAAACCTAATACTCCCAGCCGACATCCCCTCTTCACCCTACTGTTCACCGACCAAAACCCGACGTGAATTCGCCGGAGCCGAGCAGTCTGAGCAAACCACCACCCGACTATCGACCTCCTCCATGCTAAACGTCGGAGACGGTCGGACCGCTGCCCCGCTTGAGCCCTGACTGCACAGAGCCGCGTCGAACTCGCCACGCTGAACCAAGCCCGACTGTCCGCTGGAGCGCCGCACGACGCCGTCGACCGAGGTTCCCGCCCGAAGCCACACGACCGCTGCACAGACCGCACGACCGTTGCACAGACCGTACGACCGCTGCACAGACCGGACGACTCGCCTGCATAGACCGCACGACCGCTGTACCCGACCGGAGCAACCCTTCCCACTCGATGATGCCGCGACATGTACGTCTCATTCCCGCGCCCAGGTTCGAATCCCCTCTCGCATACGTATACACGTACATGCACACGGGTATTCCTCCTTGTATGCAAGCGTATAATTAGCTATGATAGTATACACGTATCGTATGATGGTAGATTGGTGTGTTTGTATGTACATATTATATATCTATATGAATATAAACCAAATTAGTATATATGTATGGTACATGTATTAGTATAGGGTTAAATTTATTTTGGCGTATATATATGGTATCTCTCAATTAGTATAAATACATATATATATACGTATTGTATACACCTCCCTAGTATATGCTTAATATATATATATATATATATATATATATATATATATATATATATATAAAGTATTAATTCTATTTAAAGTATATATATACATATGTCTATTATTTTGTAACTAATGGATATTATGAATAAGTTAGATCATATTATGTACTATGTATTATATATACTAGATGACTTGAATGTAACCACGGATACCCCGTAATTACATTAACCTGTGACCATGTAGTAGGTTAGCAGACTGCCATATGTATACCGACGTACTGGCAAGACCAGTATCATCGACTGTCTGTTATGCACATCAACGACAGACATGACCACCCTAGTGTAGCCTGTTGAGATCATTATGTTGATTGTGAGCTAGAGTATTGTCTGATGAAGTATTATATTATATGGTATGTCTATAGGACTGTTGGATCATCCAGACGACACCTTGGAACCCGGACAGTGGTATTGCCAGCTAAGGACCACAGGCGTGTACATTCTCTGACAGTTTTCATTATGTTGATTATCTCTATAATTCTTGTTGTATAGCGTACATGACTCTGACATTGTTGTTTACACGAGGTAGCATCATTGAGACCTGTCACGAGGAGTCGTGATTGGAATCGATCGTGCTAGCTGGGGAAAACGAGGAAATATTAGTAGCTTATGTGATCATATCCAACCTTACATGCAACATTAGCTCACCCACACCTCACGTCGGTGCAGCCTTACCCTTATATGCCTCATCGCTGTTACATCTGGTTAGCCTGACCTGTTGGGGATGACTGCTAATCAATGTAATAAGTCATATAGCCCAAGCCGATCACATGATATACTGATATTTCACACACTTAGTTAGATGTTCTTGACATGCATCTCTAGTATATTGAAATATCGTCTCTACATGTTCTAGTTATTGCTCTTGTACACACCTCATACTAGTTCATTATTCTTGCGTGTACTTGTAGTTCTATTCATTGTTAGATGCATATTGATGATGATGTTCCAGTACTTTATTCTAGTATTTCTATTCTAGTATTTTTATTTGCCAGTATTTCATATCTGTCTTGTATTTCTTTACACTGTGTTATAGTTTTTATCAATATATGTGGAACTGCTATTAGAGGTGTATTTTCGTTCTAATCCTGACTGGATATTTTTCCTAGAGAATCTTGAGGATTTCTGTACCACGCACTACGGACCAGGTATAGATGCAGACTATGCACCAGAGATCCTAGAGGAGACCATGCCTCTAGATGAAGCATTGCCTACAGCTATCTAGATAGTATTTATTTATGTTTGAGACTTATGGAGGTTATTTCAGTTTATGTTTAGACTTATGTTAAGTTTAATTGGAGACTTGTGTTGGGCAGCTAGACTGTGAGTTATCTTTATGTTTGAGACATGGTATTTAACTATGTCATTTCCTTTTATCTTTTATCGTGCCTTATAGTTGTTATGATTGAGTTACCTTGTGAGACTATTGTGAGATGCATATTGACCTCCTTATGGAGATGGATATCATTGACAGGTGTTTAGCTATATAGTGTTACTGTGACCTAGACAGTGTTCTACCGCCGATGCTGCGGCGTAGGCTGGACGTACCCACGCTCTCGTGCCCCTATACCGGGTGCGGGTCATGACAAGGACCCCCTCTGCCGGTGTGCATACCACATAACCCTCCCATGAGTCGGTATGAGCCCAACAGGAGAGAGTTGACCATCAGATTGCGTCTCTTCGTGATGAGTTATTGTAGATGATTACGTCTCAGCCCACACCGCAGACGGACGATGCGACGATCGTATCACATTTTGATTCGCTTGACGTAGCCTGGCAGAGCTGAGGGATCTGGCCACGTCGACAGAGCGCAACATGACAACGCTATAGGGGTCACAGGTAGCTATGGGCGATATACTGTTGAGACTGCAGACGTCACATATTCAGAAGAGCCAGTCAGTAGAGTAGAGTACTATGAGGATTTTATCTGTCATGGATTCTTGCTACGCTCGACTGGAAGCATTGGAGCAGCTGCATCGTCCTGGCCCGTCGACATCGACATCTGCGACTGTACCTACTCCTCCATCGGGTAACATGATGATTTCATCGGAGCAGTGGGCCTCGCTGATATTCCAGATTTGTGGCAATGCTCCTCCTCCTCCTCCTCCTGATCAGCAGTAGTTATTCTTTGGACATGCTTATTTACTAGGCTCGCCGTGGTTCTCCTCATTCGGATTAGCAGTAGTCCTAGTTAGGACAATTTATTTATTTTCAGACTTTTGGCCCATGATCTTGGGTCATTTATGTATTGAGATAGTGTTTCAGACTTTATTTGTTCACATCCAGTAATAGTTGTGATGCTTACAGAATATTTTTTTCAGACTTAGTTTGTATGATGCATAAAAATTTGTTGAATATTTATTTTCAGACTTTATCTATTTAGAATGTGTCTATTTTTTAATTTTACTTTATTATTTATATTGAATGCGTAGGAATTTATCGGTATTGAGTGTTCCACCGAAGGGGTCAACGAACCCAAAAATTCAATGGAGGGTTGCTCCGGGTCTTTCTATTTTTATGAACTGTGATATTATACGGATATATTACAAACTGTGATATTGCAGGTATATCCCAGTTTTTACATTTTTTTTGTAATTGTTTTTGCAATTTAGCGACGTTTAGCTACGTCCCTTTATGTCGCTATAGATATCGCTAAATGTATCAGGACGTCTCTGGTTATGTCGCTAAACATTGCTAACTTGTTGACATGATAATGTTTTCCAGGTCAGCATAATATCGCTAAATGTGTTGCAAAATATCGCTAAATTAAAAAATATTAAAGAATCTAGCGACACACTACACGTCGCTAATGTAACAACGTTGCATCGTTAAACGAAGCTAATATTAGTGTAGAAGCATAAAAAATATGCTGAATAACTATACGCAGCATTTTAAATGTTAGGCAGCGTAAAAAGATGACTTCAGAGCAACCGACGTACAACATAGCTTTTTCGCTAAAATACAGCATAAAATATAAGCTCAAGGACCATCCGCGTAAAGCAGTATGTCCAGGCTGCTTCAGCGTAAAAATGGGTGCTCTATCGCCTTTATGGCGTAAAACTCATCTGCTTTTAATGCAGCATTGAAGTGTACGAGGAACGCTTCGTATTCCCCAAAATAAACCTGTCAAATCATGCAGTGAACCTGATGTCTGACACCTGACAAAGAGTACTGCACGATTACCCAGACGACGGCTATAATGATGGCGCGGCACAGCAACCCAGACTGTCGTTTAGTGACATCTCCTTGGCGTAAACTGCTTCTACGCATATAAGGGAATACGCTGCCTAAGTTTACACAGGCAGATGTGAGCTGTCTACGCTCCACAGAAGACAAACAGGCTGCCACGTCAAAAGCTGCTCTTCGCACAGGGCTCGAGGCACGTCTCTGCATTTAATGCGCAAAATTATGACAGATCTTCGAGACGCCTCTGCATTTAATGCGCAAAACAGTGGCTGATCTTCGAGACACGCCTCTGCATTTAATGCGCAGGATGATGGCAGATCTCTGCAATTAATGCAAGAGATTTGATTATATCTCCAAAAGCCATAATTTCGGCTAAAACGTCCATATCATCACTTTGGCACATTATGCCATTAGGCTATTCTCAGCTATGGGAGCACGCTGTACGCTATCTCCTTGGAATACGCCAACTCAGGCCACATTGGCATTGGCGTGTATTAAGGCTATTCGGTCCAGAATTCGCTCAAGGCCTCAGTCAGGGGAGGAGGATCAGCTATCTTCTACGCCCACTCGGCTTCTATGCCTACTCGGCTTCTACGCCCACTCGGCTTCTATGCCCACTCGGCTTCTACGCCTACTCGGCTTCTACGCCTACTCGGCTTCTACGCCCACTCGGCTTCTATGCCGGTTTGATAACTCTTTTGCTTCTACGCCATGGTGACAGTTATTGGCTTCTACGCTAACCTTTTCTACGCAAGGGATAACTACCTACGTGGCTTTTATGCCGTGATCTCTGCAGCAGTTATACGCATTGTCTCTTAAAGGGACACGCGTCACACACTCATTCAAAAGGTCATCTATACGTGGGCAACGGTTATTATAACCATCGTGTAAAAGGGTGCTCTACTTTCCACTACTCAGTTTTTATGCCGACTGAGTGGTCACTGTCACTAAAACTCTATAAATAGAGACCCCTATTGACAGAGGTCCAAGGTCGAAGAAAAGGTCAAAGAAAAGGTCGAAGAGAAGGTCGAAGAAAAGGTCGAAGAAAGGGTCAAGAAAAGAAGGAGAGAGAAGAATCCAGAGCTCAGGCAAAAAGTAGTGGTCGACGACTTTGGCATCGAGCATCTACTCTCTTTAGCAACCTGCGAAGCTGCTTTCTGTCTTCTACGCACTTCTTCATCATTGTGTGGTCCAAGGGACAAAGTGATCGACTGCAGATCAGACTCCTATCGCAATATTTACCCAGATTAAAAATTGTACTTAACATCCTCGTATAGGATTTATTGTACTTCTTGTTTGTAAACCTAAGAAAGGGTTTCGTATAAACCTCTCTTTATAAATCTTACGTTTATTATCAAACACAAGATGGCGACTCTGCTGGGGACATTTTTCTCTTCTGATGAGAAAGTAATTGCTCAACACGATGCGGTGTCCGTAGGATCCGTAAAGCAGACCCTGGTCGTCCAGTTTGACCAGTCTGCCTACGAAGATATGCTTCGAGCAGGGGGTAGCTCTCACTCTCTCTCTGTTCAAGACCACAGGAAGCTGCGTAAGGTCTGGATGCCCAAGGCATCCCCTACCATTCCTGTCGACTCTTCAACCTCTTCGACCAACGAGGTTGTAGCATCGCTCCCTCCGTGCCTTGCGCATAAAATTCAGTCGCCTGTCGCTGACAGGACCGACAAAACTTCTGGCAATGCCTCAGTGCTAGTCCAGAAGTATACTTCGTGTTCCGTGCGTAAAACTCAGTCGCCTGTCGCTGACAGGGCAGACAAAACTTCTGACAATGCCTCAGTGCTAGTCCAGAAGCCTATTCCGCGCTCTGCCCGTAAAATCCAGTCTCCCGACAATGACGTGGCAGACAGAATTTCTGACAATGCCTTAGCGCCAAATCAGAAATTCCAAACGCGTTCCGCGCTTAAAAATGCATCTGCCCTCCGCAGAAAAGCAGATGTTCCCTGCAATCTACGCAAGGGAAAGCAAGCGGCGGACTGCTCAACTTCTCAGCCTTTACGCCGGCGAGGGAAGAATCTGCCCGCCCTCCGGATTACACGAGGAGCTGATGGCCGACTGAGGACCTCCTCAGCTTTACGCCAGCCAGAATTATGCCAGAATAATTCCCTCAGCATAAAGTAGGCTCGATTTACGGAAAGACAAACTCCTCGGGGATTATCCGCCACCTAGATGGCCAACCTATTGTATACGGGTGGCACGGGGAGAGCTATGGTCCCCAACATCCGCATGCCCACTGAGGTGAACAGAAGGAACAAGCCTTCTTCTTCGGTTAACTCCCCTGATTTGCGTGACTTCTTGATCCATAAACGCAATGACAGGGGTCAAAACTGAGATTCACATCCCCTAACTACCAAATATGGGGAGATTACATGGGACGTAGCATCAACATCCAATGTCGTCATGACGGATGGGCCATATGAAGAATCAGTCTTTATCGTTCCATCTACTTGCAATGATCAGCATCAAATAATCTTTGGTCGAATGCGGAATAGACCGATTATACAAAAAGATTCTCACGAGTCTGATGCTGGCAAAATGCAAATCCACAGGTATAGCCCCCAGGCTTTAAAGATTATACAAAGCATGGGTTACGATCTGAAGTTGAAGCAAGGCCTCAACTATGGGAAAGGCAGGCGAATGCCGTTGCATGGTGGTCTCCACTGTCAACAAAATCGTTTTGGGTTGGGGTATACTGAATCTCTTGCAAACTCTAAACCTACAGATTTTGACCTGTAATTCAAAAGGCAGGTCCTTCTAGACCAACCCTGGTGGACAAACGCAACCACATGTTTGGGGGTAGACTCCCACTACAAAACAGAGCAGCATCCCAAGCTGGGGGTAGAATTCTTGCTGAGTCCGAAGATGATGCAACTATGACCATCTTCCCTGAAAACCGTAGAACTCAGGCATCAGGAGCCCAAAGACCAAAGGGGGCTTTCTCCTTCAATGAAGATGACATCATTGAAATCTTCAATATATTGATGAAGGAAAACAAGCTTTGGCTGCCCAACATCAGGTACCCTGAAAGGGCTGGCAAGGTCGACGATCCAGAATATTGTCTCTTTCATCAGTACGTTTATCACCCTACAAGGGCATGCTATATATTAAAAAAGAAGATCCAGGAGCTGATCGACGCCAAAGTCATCACCTTGCATTTATAAACAAGATGACGGTTACTGCAAATTGATCTCACTTCAAAGTGGCAATTTGCATCCCCCAACAGCGGAACAACCTTCAGGTTTATTCCCACTTTTTCGGACTTGGTTCACGTCCATATTACCTCTGAACTGTTGTCCAAATGTTCTTTTCCCCAGCGAAAGTTCATCATGTTCATATTACCTCTGAACAAACTTTTTGAGTTTTTGACTATCGATTATCATGTCCATATTACCTCTGATATCGGTTGTCATCTCAACTTAACACCCGTACTTAACTCTAAGTACGCCAGTGGTGTTAAGTCCACAAAAAACTGCCATGTCCATATTACCTCTGAGCAGATATATATGCCTCCATCCCCAATGGAGTCATAAGTTCGTCATGTTCATATTATCTCTAAACAAACTTTCTAAGTTTTTGACTATCGATTATCATGTCCATATTACCTCTGATATCGGTTGCCATCTCAACTTAACACCCATACTTAACTCTAAGTACGCCAGTGGTGTTAAGTCCACAAAAAACTGCCATGTCCATATTACCTCTGAGCAGATATATATGCCTCCATCCCCAATGGAGTCATAACTCGAAAGTTCGTCATGTTCATATTACCTCTGAACAAACTTTCTGAGTTTTTGACAATCGATTATCATGTCCCTATTACCTCTGATATCTGTTGTCATCTCAACTTAACACCCGTACTTAACTCTAAGTACGCCAGTGGTGTTGAGTCCACAAAAATTGCTATGTTTATATTACCTCTGAGCAGATATATACCTCCATTCTCAGTGGAGGCCCTACTCGAAAGTCAGTTCATGTTCATATTACCTCTGAACTACGTCTCTCCTCTATCCCCACAGAGTCATATTTTACAAGCATCCGTCAGGACCTGTCTCAAACCTATTACTTGCACTAACATGCGCAAAAGGTAATAGGTCCACGAAAAATCCCCTAGCAGGATGTCTTTACTTACCAGGGGCTTGTTTCGAACTTATTATTTTCACTCAATGTACGCAACAAATAATAGGTCCACCAAAGATCCGCCAGTGGGATGACCTCAACCAACACGGTATTGTATCACGTCCATATTACCTCTGGTATGATAGCTGAAGAAGTACTATACTTAATCTCTCTTGTTTAGATGGAGTATGATGAAGATCTTGTTCTGAGAATACCATTTACAAAGGTTAGCTGGATTATATTCTATCAGGTTTTCATGACCTCTGAATAGATATCCTTAACTAATTTTTAAACCCATC
Organism: Iris macrosiphon; assembly: GCA_036927795.1. NCBI lineage: Eukaryota > Viridiplantae > Streptophyta > Magnoliopsida > Asparagales > Iridaceae > Iris > Iris macrosiphon. The sequence goes on along the minus strand of JAYESA010000005.1, from coordinate 280,826,712 downwards.
ATGTTCATATTACCTCTGATGGTGTTTAGCATACAAATTTAGTTGGATTATATTTATGTTATCCCTGAATAGTTTTACATCTAGCTAAAACCTTACTGAAAGTATGTCATGTTAATGATACCTCTGATATTAATTTCACCCAAACCTGTCATTTATATTCCAAAATGATGGGTCCACAAAGTCAGATAGAGACTCTTTTTATTCCAGAAAGAGCAAAAGTACATTGACGAGCAAAAGAAAAAAAAAGTATATCATCTGGGAGGAGCAGTTAGGTCGCGGATCTGCCGTGCCAGATCAGCCATTCTCTCATCCCTGGAGTTCAAGACGTCAGCGCGAGCACGCTCCAACCTTGCTGCATTATTGTTCAAAGCGGATAGCTCGGACCGAGTATGTACGAAACCCGCGTGGACAATACCCGCTTGCGTCAGATTCTGCTGGGCGGTCTTCCTTCGATTCTTTAGCACATCTTGAGTTGCCAACAAAGAGACAGCCTCCTCCTCCTCTCGAGCGAGTTCATCTCTCAGCCTGCGGACCCTTGCTGTCACTTCCTCATATTCGACTTCGCACTGAGTCAGCTGAGGAACGACGTACTCCAATTGGGCACGCTCGTGATTCATCTCCTGCTGCTGTTCCTGGACCAGAAGAGCGAGAAGAAGAGTCGGTCTTCTTTCCCTTAGAGGAGGAGATCAGTTTCGGGGCCATTACTGAAAGCTATAAATGCTCGGAGAAGAGATAAAGGAGAGAACTCGAACAGTCGAAGACTTTCTTTTGCAAAAGACAGATGAAAAGTTTTTCTCTGAAAACCTTGGGATATATATAGAGTTCGGATGGACTCCTCGAATCCCGAACCAAATCCGACAATTAATATTCGGTTATGATTGGGTCCTACATCAGCCTATTACTCAGGGAAGGCGGACAGTCAGCGAATCCGAAAAGTTTTCGCGCAAAGAAGATTCGTGTTTCTACGCCAAGGAGCTTTCTACGCTCAGCAGCTACAGATCTACGGTTTTACGCTCACAGGCTATAAGTCTATGGTTTTACGCCCGGATGCTCTCATGCTCGGTAGCTTTTATGCTCGAGAGGCTACAGACCAACGACTTCACGCTCAGAAGCTACAAATCTATGATTTCACGCTCGGTGGCTTTTGCGCTCAGAGGCAACAAATCCACGACTTCACGCTCGGAAGATTTTCTTTTCAGAGGCTATAAATCTACAGTTTCTACGCCCGGATGCTCTCATGCTCAGCAGCTTTCACGCTCGAGAGGCTACGAACTTATGATTTTACGCTCATCCACATTACAGATCTATGACTTTCCGCATATATGAGAATGCGTAGGCCAAAGTATGCGTATATTCGAACAGTTCTCAAAATGGTCGATTGCAAGAGTTCACACAGAAGATACTCCTTCTTGGCCCCAAAATATCCCAAGTACCCGAAGCATATAGAGTTCGACATTGAAAATGACTCTTCTCCTTGGGTCGATTGGAGGTTCATCCAAAATCCAGTCTGAATATTTTATCTACAGTTCAAGATGGTGACTCAGTTTGACAACCATTTCTTGCCCCGTTCCAAGGGATTTTCAAGAAATCGTTCTTGAAAATGATGGTCTGAACAAAAACTCTGTTTATCAGAAGTGACAGTTCAGAATTCTATGCTACTCCCCATTCCTAACAGCAGGACAGTTCGAATACTCGACTTAAATGCTAAGCGGCTTTCTGCGCATCCTTAGTTTTGCGTAAAAGAGAGGACGAGACCTAATACTCTTTCTATCTGAGTCGACATAAAATTACCAGACGTGTCAAAGCTACACATATTCAGACTTCACAGCAAAGTATATGGCAAATAATCATATGCACAGAAGACGACGATTTTATTAAGACATGATTACATATGAGGGAAATCCATTCTACAAAGGGTTTTTTCTTCATTTTTTTTCATGATTACATATGAGGGAAATCCCGTCTACAAAGGATTTCCTCTTCGTCATCGGAAGGCCACCCCCAGAATCTGTTCTGCCAGGTTCTCGTATCGGTGGAGATCTTCTTCCGTCTTCTTCAGCAGTTAGTCGGTTTCCGCAACCGATTAACAAAAAAATGATCAATGGCAGGATGCTACACAACTGGGCGTATTTTACACAAAACCATCCTCCATACGCCATGACAGATTGAGTTGAGGTATTTTACCCAACTCAATATTCGAGGACAGAGCTAGTTTTTCTGCTCTCGTCCACGAATGACAGGAGAAGATATAGCTTGCAAGCTGTATGGTCAAATGAGACCCTTCCTCTCTCCTGAAGAACCGCCATACAAAGTTGCTGATTATCCCGAGCAAAGGAGGCTATGATATCCTTCCATGATCCATCATTGCAGAGGACATTTGCTCAAAGATGCCTTCTTTTTTGGCTTCTTACATGCTGGAAGAACATGGTCTTCTTCTTCAAGATGACCCGACGAACTCCGGCAATCATCTCTGTATGGTGAAGGAAATGTGGGAAGAACAGGTTAACTCATCAGCCTTTATATATGCGAAAGAGAACGCACCGAATCCCAACAAATCCCTAATAAATCTGCCAGAAAGTCAGCCTTGATGAACGTGTCAGACTTGACCGTTTTATGCTTCATTCAAAGCGTTCCAAATTACGAGGAATTTGAAAGCTTTGAAGGGGGTCTTGTAGAAGCATGAAAAATATGCTGAATAACTATACGCAGCATTTTAAATACTGGGCAGCGTAAAAAGATGACTTCAGAGCCACCGGCGTGCAACAGAGCTTTTTCGCTAAAATACAGCATAAAATATAAGCTCAAGGACCATCCGCGTAATATAGTATGTCCAGGCTGCTTCAGCGTAAAAATGGGTGCTCTATCGCCTTTATGGCGTAAAACTCATCCGCTTTTAATGCAGCATTGAAGTGTACGAGGAACGCTTTATATTCTTCGAAATAAACCTGTTAAATCATGCAGTGAACCTGACGTCTGACACCTGACAAAGAGTACTGCACGATTACCCAGACGACGGCTATAATGATGGCGCGACACAGCAACCCAGACTGTCGTTTAGTGACATCTCCTTGGCGTAAACTGCTTCTACGCATACAAGAGAATACGCTGCCTAGTTTTACACATGCAGATGTGAGCTGTCTACGCTCCACAGAAGACAAACAGGCTGCCACGTCAAAAGCTGCTCTTCGCACAGGGCTCGAGGCACGTCTCTGTATTTAATGCGCAGAATTGTGACAGATCTTCGAGATGCCTCTGCATTTAATGCGCAGAACGATGGCAGATCTTCGAGACACGACTCTGCATTTAATGTGCAGGATGATGGCAGATCTTTGCATTTAATGCAAGAGATTTGATTATATCTCCAAAAGCCATAATTTGGCTAAAATGTCCATATCATCACTTTGGCACATTACGCCATCAGGCTATTCTCAGCTATGGGAGCACGCTGTACGCTATCTCCTTAGAATACGCCAACTCAGGCAATATTTGCATTGGCACGTATTAAGGCTATTCGGTCCAGAATTTGCTCAAGGCCTCAGTCAAGGGAGGAGGATCAACTATCTTCTACGCCCACTCGGCTTCTATGCCTACTCGGCTTCTACGCCCACTCGGCTTCTATGCCCACTCGGCTTCTACGCCTACTCGCTTCTACGCCCACTCGGCTTCTATGCCGGTTTGATAACTCTTTGGCTTCTACGCCATGGTGACAGTTATTGGCTTCTACGCCAACCTTTTCTACGCAAGGGATAACTACCTACGTGGCTTTTATGCCGTGATCTCCGCAGCAGTTATACGCATTGTCTCTAAAGGGACATGCGTCACACGTTCATTCAAAAGGTCATCTATACGCGGGCAATGGTTATTGTAACCATCGTGTAAAAGGGTGCTGTACTTTCCACTACTCGGTTTCTACGCCGACTGAGTGGTCACTATCACTAAAACTCTATAAATAGAGACCCCTATTGACAGAGGTCCAAGGTCAAAGAAAAGGTCGAAGAAAAGGTCGAAAAGAAGGTCGAAGAAAAGGTCGAAGAAAGGGTCGAGAAAAGAAGGAGAGAGAAGAATCCAGAGCTCATGCAAAAAGTAGTGGTCGACGACTTTGGCATCGAGCATCCACTCTCTTTAGCAACCTGCGAAGCTGCTTTCTGTCTTCTATGGCACTTCTTCATCATCGTGTGGTCCAAGGGACAAAGTGATCGACTGCAGATCAGACTCCTATAGAAATATTTACCCAGATTAAAAATTGTACTTAACATCCTCGTATAGGATTAATTGTACTTCTTGTTTGTAAACCTAAGAAAGGGTTTCGTACAAATCTCTCTTTATAAATCCTACGTTTATTATCAAACAATTAGTGATGCTAAAATATCGCTATAGCGATGGTTTGCGATATTTTCCCTGTCAGCGACTAGCTTAAACGCGACTTCAAAGAAACATTTTTATGCATTTTAGCGACGTTTCCAGATGTCGCTAATTTTACTTATTCTGATAGTGGAAAAAAATAACTGTTAGTAAATTATTAACATTTTAGAAAATATAGATATTTATACTTTAGGCATAATTTAAGTATTTCTAGTGTTATTTCTTAGTATTTTTGAAATTGAATAAAATATTAGTCACCCTTGTCGATTGATTTATATGTGATAGATAAGTTTTACTCTTTTATATGCTTTTAAATCATGCCATGCTTTTACACCCTTGCTACTTGGTATTTTTTATTCAAATTAACGACCAATTTGGTATTTTGCATAGGTAAGTTTTCTTATATAGTTGATTATATATAAGTACCTATATATATAATATTACTATGCTTTTACAACCTTACTATAGATAAATTTTCTTCTATAGTGTTACGTTACATAGGTACTCATAGTATACACTAGTCCAAGGTTCAAAGTCTCCATATCGAAATCGGTATCGAACCATTATTATGAGTCACCCATGTCGATTGATTTATATGCAATACTTGGTAACATTTTAGATATATATATATATATATATATATATATATATATATATATATATATATATATATATATATATATATATATATATATATATATATTACTTTATGCATAATTTTAATTATTTTTAGTTTTGTTTTATATGCGATAGATAAGTTTTTCTCTTGCATTTGCTTTTAGCAAGTATCCTAACTAGGTACTCATAGTTCTTTATGTTTTTTTTTGACATGGTACATGCATAATCATTCATGTCTATAAGAAAACAATGAGTCGATACTTAGTTGACCGATCATGGATGTACAATCGGAGACATGAGAGTATGATTGGTTTGACAGATAATTTTAGGACGAGCATTAAAAAATTTCTTAAATACGTTAGTAGTCAACCTTATTTTATGGATGGAAGGCTCATCAAATGCCCTTGTGTCAAATATCATAATATACCAATAAAAAGGTGGATCTCCTAAGGGAGCATCTCTACAAGAAGGGTTTCGTACCAAACTATAAGGAGTGGATGGCTCAAGAAGAACCTTTATTTCTGTAATATCATTCCTCCTTCATATGGAGGTATAAGAGTCCACTCTCAGAGATAACTTTGAATATTGACCACGAAACCTGGTGTGTAAGTTCATATTTGATGCGTCCGGTCCAAGTTTTGATCCGGAGGATCCGAATCCTGATACGAAGAAATTATATGATATGTTCAAGAATGTCGATACTCTGTTATACCCAGGTTATGATTCTCATTCTGTCCTGTCTGTAGTGATGCAGTTGTTAAACCTCAAGTCTGATTTTAACTTACCACAAGAATGCTACGACCGGATAATTCAGTTTGTTAGAGAGTTATTACCAAAAGGATCGAAGGAGTTGCCTGGAAACTTCTACAAGTTGAAGATGATGATACTGAAACTCGGATTAGGTTACAAAAAGGTAGATTATTGTTGAAATAGTTACATATTGTACTACAAGGAGAATAATGATAAAGATATATGTATTTTCTGTCACGAGGACAGATACAAGCCAATTCGGGGCAAAGAAAAGTCAACTACCCGAGCAAGGTTGCGTTCCTATAAGTACATACAATTTTTACCGATTACAAAGAGGCTGCAGAGGATGTATATGTCTGCAAATACAGCTGAATATATGACATGATATTGCAAGGAACAAAAGATGGATGATGGAGAATTATCTCATCCTTCCGATGGAGAGGCAAGGAAGTATTTTGATCGGTGTCATCTTGAATTAGCTACGGAGCCCAGGAATGTTCGATTGGGTTTATGTTCTAATAGATTCACTCCTTTTGGACAGTCGGAATCTCAATACTCTTGTTGGCATATGATTTTGAATCCTTACAATCTACCATCGTGGATGTTCATGAAGAATCCTTACATATTCTTGACACTTATCATACCCAGTCCAAAAAATCTAAAGAAGAACATCGATATCTACTTGCAGCCGTTAGTGGATGAGTTTAAACAATTGTGGCAGTTTGGCGTTCAGACATATGATATATCAAAGGAGTAAAACTTTTAGATGAGAGCGTCACTCATGTGGACCATCAATAATTTTCTAGTATATAGGATGTTATCAGGGTGGAGTACTCATGGTGCTTTATCTTATCTGATATAAATGGAAATGAGTGAGGTATTCTGTCTCCAGAATGGCGAAAAAGCATACTTTTTTATTGTCGCCGTCATTTTCTTCTTACGTCTCATCCGTAGAGAAGGAACATAGATAGCTTTAGAGCAGGTAAACAAGAAATATCTTCGCCCCCATTGAGACTGATATGAGATAAAGTTTAGAAAGAGGTAGATAGATTGCTGACTGTGATGGAAGATTTGATATCAACCCTTCATTTTGAAGGGTTTGAACATAGACATAATTAGATGAAGCGAAGTATCTTTTGGGACTTTCCTTATTGAAAGGACAATCTCATAAGACACAATCTTGATGTCATGGATATCGAAAAGAATGTATTCGACAAGATCTTCAATACGGTGATGGATATCAAGGAAAAAAATGAAAGACAATTTCAAAGCAAGAAATGACTTGGAAATTATTTGTAGGCATTCAAAGTTGTATCAAAAACGAAGTACAAACGGTAATTGGGTCAAGCCTCTAGGGCCATTTATATTAGTAGGGAGGAAAAATTGATAATATAAAACTTGATTTCAAAGTTGAGATTTTCTGATGACTACGTGTCAAATCTGGCAAGATATGTCGATCTCAACGAACACAAGCTGACAGGAATGAAGAGTCATGATTTCTATGTGTTTATGGAGAGGTTACTACCTATTACTTTAAGAGAGATGTTACCTCATCAAGTATGGACTCCGCTAGCTGAATTATCTATATTCTTTAGAGATTTTTTATCAAGCAAGTTGACGGTGCAACATTTAAAAGAACTTAAGGAGAAGATTGTATCGATATTGTGCAAGTTAGAAAGGGTGCTACCCTATGATTTTTTTGATATTATGGAGCATTTGTCGATTCATATTGCATAAGAAGCGCGTGTCGGTGCTCCCATCCTTTATCGATAGATGTATCTATTTGAGAGGTATAAATTGATTAGTTTGTACTGTTAATTTCTTTACTCAACTCATTCTAATATTCAATATATTATCTATAGGTAACTACATCACCTAAAGAAGAAAGTAGGAAATAAGGCTCATGTAGAAGCTTCGATATGAGAAGCATATATCATTGAGGAGGTTTCAAATGTCTGTTCCATCTACTTTGATGCTCATGTCAGAACAGATCATAATAGAGCCCTAAGGAATGATGACTGTATGATTGATGCACCAAATAGTGTAAACTTTACTATCTTTAATGTGGGAGGCAGGCCTACATGTGCTACTAAAGTACGGTGGTTGGAAGACGATGAGTTTGAAGCCGCTCATCGGTATATATTGTTAAATAGTGGTCTTGAAGAGATGCTAGATATTCAGAAGTAAGCGACATATCTTTGGTACATATTTCAATTTTGTACATGCTTTGAAAAAAAGTGATCAAACTATTCTCCTTATTATCATAGTACTTTTAGAGCTGAGATAAAAATGGAGAGACCTAATATTAATGATGATGATCTTGCTAGAGAGGTTGATAAAAAAATTCTATCGTGGTTCCATAATTATGTACTGTAAACCCCCTCGACCAATTTAGGATTAATTTAATTTAGATTGAGAGACTAGGACTAATTTTGTTACAATTAGGATTAATGTACAATAATTTTTGTGACTTAATACACCTCACCGTTGCTTTGATATTTGGAGCGCTACACTAGTAGTTACCCTCAAACTAATTAAATACACATCTCCTAGACATGCCAGACTACCCATCTGACCCTTGTGTAACACCTAAACACTCATTATTGTGTTTTATTTTAGCTACGCAATATTCGTTAAAAGAATGCCTTGCAAAATATTTTAATCTAATTAAATTGTAGGCAAAGTTCACCCAAAACAAGACCTAACCAAGCCTATGTACACCTCTTCATGTAGACAAGCCCCACTCCAAAGAGCCCTGGCCGACCCAAATCCCGAGGTTAGCCCATAATTCTTCTCCTATATAAATATACATCTTTCCTCTACTAAAAACCCTAAAAATCAAAATCATCACCACCCTCTCCAAACCCTAGCTGAACCCCTTGCCAAGCACCCTACTCCCTTCCCCACCGGACAGAGCCACCACCACCTCAAGCCACCAACACCGTAGACCCCCCTTTCTGCCTGCATAGCCGCTTGACCGCCTTTCCTACCACATAACGCCGCCGGCCACTCAAACTATACCACCCAGAACATCATCACCCGACCCCTAGCCGACTTCCCCCAAGCCGCCCGACTGCCCTCATCCACCACCACCACCTCCAGCACCGCCAACCGACCAGCAACACCTTCCCTCCCAACCAGCAGCGTCCCAGCCAGCTGCCGCCGCAGCTGTCGCCGCTGCTACACCTGCTACAGTTGCTGCCGCCACTGCCGTTGGTTGCTGCTCGACGCCGGAGCCACCACCGATCGCCGACGAGCGTTCACTTCGACGAGGCAGGCCCCCCGTTCCACCACGCCTAAGTAACCACCTGATTTCCTTTTCCTTTATTGTATAGATGTGTAGTTGTATCATTGTGTCCTTGCGTCGTGTGTCAACATGAGCAAATTAATATAAACTATATATGTGTATGTAGGTATGTTAATTAGATTAGAATAATAATTAATAAGTTAGTAATTAATACACTAATAATTACCCTAATCACATGACCTATTATTTTTAAGACTTGTAATTCACCTGAAAACCTAGACATTAACCAAGTATGCTTGACATGGAAAATAATGACAGATTATTGTACAAAACTTAAGTAGTTTTGTAACCCATAACTTAGTAATTTATTGTCACAAGAGACACGATAACTGAGGACAGGACACGTGTCACCTTAGCTATGTACAGACGCGACTCTGTAGTCGACCAGCCGTTATCTTACGTCAGTACCTAAGAGCAGCATCGTAAGTTGTGTGTATGTATTGCTTAGTGTCTGATGACAGTATTTGCTATATTATATTGTGTGTTTAGGGTTATTGGACCAGCCAGGAGAGACTATAGGAGCAGGCTATTGGCATTCACAACTTGAGGACCCAGGCAAGATATCTTGCCATATTTACTGTTTAAATTAAATAATGTATATGTTGTATGATATCTTGTTGCTTTATTTCATATGACTGTGTGCGTCCGAGATTGACTCGGGTGCAGTCGACGGTTGCGTCGATGATTAGTTTACTTGGCCTAGTCACTAGCAGACTCACCCCATTGGGAGGTTGCTCTGATATCTTTCGAGACCTGACACTCTTATAAGTTTTACGGTGACAAAGTCATATTGGGATGTGGGTTCGCGTACTCGACTTGCTATCAGTGCGTGTGACATGCATCACGGTTAGCACGTAATTCAGGATTTTGTATTAGTAGAGGCTTGGCATATAGATACGTGGTATGCACGTCGTGTCTTCGACTTGTATATCTACATTGGGCGGGGAGGACAACTAGTAGGCGTATAGGATACACACATTGGATTTTGTAGTATCTGGAGGAGCCACGGATCCAATGACTTCCTTTATTACCGATATCGTGCTCTTCGGAGTGATACAGACGTATATATATTACAGATACCTCATTCATCGGAATGATGGATGTTACATATACCACGCTCTTCGGAGTGTTGGACGTTATGCCTATGCCTACCCATACGTACCAAAGTTGTTCTCACATAGCATTCACTTAGATGGTTACACACCTTTTATTTATTTTATTCAGTATTTATATATGGCATGCTTCTATGTATCTTGTTACGTCCCTCTGAGGACTTGGTACCTTTCCAGATTTGGACGAGGCATATTACCCTACAGTATACGGCCCAGGACAGGAGACTAGGTACGCTACAGCTAAGGAGCTTAAGGTGCTACCGGGAGAGTTTCCGTGATCAGTTGGTAGGGCTTCTGCCTAGGATTGGGAGCATCATTATCTAGTCAGCCGATGCCCTAGTTATTACTCTTTTTATCTGTCATTCAGTACTTTTATTTTATCATAGTAGTGGGTTTGTCCCCAATAGACATTCTTGGTTGTACTATGATATTTGAGACTGGCATTTATGTTCCCGTATTTATTTTAGTACTTTCTTGCTGTTTATATTGTGGATGCGATTAGATTTACCTGTCGTTGATTGATATTGGACTTGTTAGTTATTTAGGACAGCGTAGCATTCTTCGTTGGATCCATTAAATTGGGATATCCTCGGAGATGTGACAGCTGGCTATTGCCACGTGGTCTGGTCCCGTGTATTTTGGGACTGGGGCATGACATGGTTTTAGTGGTGGCCCATGTAGGTCATGTTTTTGCTTGTGGTATGGTAACATGTCCAGCGAGCCTGCAATATGATAGAAATTACTAGGTCTCATCCACTTTGATTACATCTTTGAACTTCCTTCGTATTACTTCTAAATATCTGCATCCTGTTTGCTTGATTCTGTACTCTTTTTGATGAAGTCCTATCTCTTGCAGCAAGATGAACTTGCACAGTGGACGAGGAGCACCCAGTGCCGTGGTACCAACCGACACCACCCAAAGAGAGGAGGTACCCCAGGGACTACCTGGAGGGCAACCACCATTGCAGGCCCCGCTGATACATTGGCTTGAGACTTCTCAGGGCGATCCTACCCATCAGCACGAGGGACAGACTTCCCAGATGATCCCCACGTAGAATTTTGAGGGCTAGACTTCAGAGGCTACACCAGTGCCGCAAACTGAGAGGCCGACATCTAAGGAGACACCTACCGCACAGCCAGAGGTTCCATTACCACCACCTCCACCTTATCCACCTCAGATGTCACAATTAGATGGACAGCCACAGATGCTTTAGTTCTTCTAGACTATGATGCAAGTACAGTGGCATCAGACCGAGATGTTGGGATAGAGTTTGATGGCATTACTAGATAGGACACCTGTCACAGTATCAGTACCAGTACCTCCACCAGCCCAGATAGGTGGCACTGTTAGATGGTTCCGACAGATGGGACTAGATACTTTCTTAGGCAATAAGACTGTAGAGGAGATCTTTGATTGGGTCGCCAATACGGAGATACTTCTAGAGGCTTCATAACTACATCCAGACCTTTGGATGACCGCAGTGAGGGCCCAACTGAAAGGCAACGCCCATCAATGGTAGGATTCTATTGAGCGCAGTGTAGGCAAGAACCAGACTTGGGAACAGTTCTTAGAATACTTGAATACGAAGTATTTCCCGACTACAGTCAAAAATGCCCTATACTCCCAATTCCTACATCTAGAATAAGGGAATATGACTGTTGACACATACGACGCAGAGTTTAGCCGTCTTAGCAGATTTGGTACCGTCCTGATACCCAATGACCTAGAGAAGGCTCAGAGATTCCATCACGGTCTTACTTTTGAGCTGTAGAGGTATACCACCACACATGCGAGGATTTCTTATGAGGAGGTTCTTTCAGAGGCAAGGATCCAGGAGGCCATCGACAAAGGAGCAAGACATTCCAGCATGACCACACCAGTCAGAGCCCAGCCCGGAGTAGAAGGACCGATCTATCGTCCCCTAGCACAGACACCACAGAGGGCAGCACCATACCCAAAATATGAGCTTCCGACTTGTCACCATTGTGGCAAGAAGGGCCACGTCATTAGAGATTGTCAAAAAAAGCTTGGATTATGCATGATATATGGAGCAAGCCAGCACCTTGCCCGAGACTGCCCACAGTGCAGAGATGCAGCCCCACAGACTGGACAGAGGCCAGCATCCCAGTCCCGAGGATACTGCCCCCACCAGGAGGTCAGCGTCCACCAGCACCCGAAGGATTCCAGAGGGGACCACCTTGGGCCCCACAGCAGGCATAGTTTGATCGAGCCTGACAGCAGACCGGAGGGCATAGGCACGAAAAGGCCTTTGCATTAGCAGACACTGAGGAGGAAACAGAAGGGGAAGCTATCACAGGTACCATTTTAGTTGCATCATTACCTGCAATAGTATTTTTTAATTCTGGAGCTACACTATCGTTCATATCTAGTAGATTTGTAGCAATGCATAGAGTAGCTACATCTTCCTTACCTAAGAGTTGGAATATTCTTACCGGAGGAGGTATTATGTCGGTCACCAGCACTATTAGAACGTGCTCGGTAGTCATATGTGGTAGAGAGATGAGAGCATAATTTTTGGTATTACCTATGCCATACTTTGACGTTATGCTAGGCATGGACTGGTTAAGCCAGTATAATACCGTACTGGACTGCAGAAGGGTAGCGTCACTTTTAGACTGCCAGATCAACCGGAGTTCGAGTACACACGAGGGACCGTCGAGCAAGGAGTAGGACAGATAGCTGGAGCTTACATGGCTATGGAGATGGTACCCCCACCGATAGTAGCAGAATTCGAGGATGTTTTTCCTGAAGAATTGCCAGGCTTACTGTAACCTCCGATTTCCAATTTCCAAAATAATTAGATTTTAATTTATTTTAAAATATCAAGTTTTATAAAATAATTCTCCTTGAAAATTTTATTTGATTTTGAACGATGTTTGATTTTAGAAGGTAATTTAAGAATCTTTATAAAAATCATTTTTTCCTAAATGACGATGTATTACAAAATAAATAAATAAATAATAATATATATTTCTGGTTTCAAATATTTATTGGCTTGAGTCATAAAATTATTGTTTTAACTAAATAGTTATTTAAAAGACTAGTTGATAAAATAAAATAGATTTTTATTTATTGGGATAGTAAATAAATAAATGTCATACTTTTTAAGATTTTGCAAAATGTATTAAATTAGTAGCTAATTGAAAATTAGCTAGCTTTCCAAAAAAAAAAAAAAAAAATATTTTCTGAAATTATAACCTTTGTTCTTTAATTTTACAAGTCGCCATTTCCATTAACTAGCCCACACCCTTTTCCACATGAAGAACTTAATCATGTACTAATTCTGGGCCACTCATTATTGGGCCAACCCGCAGCCCTTTATCCCTCACCATCTCTCCCTATTTAGGTTCTCATTCTCACATTTCCCTAGAAACCCTAATCTTCAATTCTTTGACTAGCCTCCACAAATTCCCTCAAAGCCACAGCCACCATTTTTGTGTGCTCGTGTCCGTGTGTCCAGCATCACCGTGTCAGCCGTGATGGCCTCGGGTCCGACCCCGGGTGTCCCACCATATCCATTTCTTTTCCTGTGTCCAGATTTACAGTTTACAACCAGTCTTTCCGTGTCCGACACACCCGGACACCACCTCCACATCAACCCCTGTACACAGCATCTCCGTGTCCGGCAAACCCGGACACGCCCACAGATCAGCATCCCCGTGTCCGGCATCCCGGACACGTCCCCCACAGCAGACCCTCGTGTCCATCCCGGACACGTACCCGACCCCGGACACACGACAGAACCTAACCTAACCATCGCCGCTGACGCCGGTGGCCGTCGCTGGAAGGTCCGCCGTCGCTGCCCTGTCGCAGCCGAGTCGAAGACCCGTCGTCGAAGCCGCTACTCTCGAGCTGTCGCTGCCCTGGGTCGAAGCCGCCGCCGGTGACCGCCAGATTCGTCGAACGCCATCCTCGAGCGCCGAGCCGCCGTCCTCGAAGCCGTCGCCCCCTCGATCCGAGCGCCGCCACCTCGATCCGAGCGCCGCCACCTCGATCAGAGCGCCGCCTCGGGCCGAGCGTCGCCGCCGCTGCAGATCCAGCCTCCGCCGAGTCGACTTCCCACCGCCGCTGAGTCGAAGACCCGTCGTCGAGCCACGAAGTCGCCGCCGCCGCTGTCTCGAGCCAGCCGACGACCCGTCGTCGAGAACGCACCGCCGCCGAGGAGAACGACGACCTCGAGCCGCCTCGAAGCCGCCGCTGGAAGCCGAGCCACCGCCTCGCAGAGTCGAAGCCGTCGCCTCGGTGCGAGCAGACCCGCTGCCTCGAGCTCCACGTCGACCGACCTCGCCGACGCCCTGGCCGGCCGACCTCGACGGAAATCCCGTGAGCCCCTTCCCTTTCCTTCTTCTTTTCGATTCAGACTTACATTAGGGATTATATTAGGGATTATATTAATTAACTTAGTTAATTAATAATTCGTTTAGTAAATTATAATTAGCTTAATTAACCCAAAATTGTTTCATTAATTCATTAATTAGTTAATTAATTTATATAATTAGTTCATTTTTATATAATTCGTTATTTATATAATTAGTTTATTTTATGTAATTAGTTAATTGAATTTATAATTAGTCTAGTAAATTAATGTAATTAGTATAGAAATTTCATGTAATTAGGGTAGTTAATTATTCTTAATTAGTTATAATTAATCAATTAGTTTAATTATATTAGTTATAATTATTCAGTAATTAAGTTTTAATAAATTATTAATCAGTAATTAATTATTAATTAGTTAGTAACTATTAATTAATTAGTTAGTATTTTCATATAATTAGTTTAGTGATTTCATGTAATTAGTTCATTTTTACGTATTAAATTAAAAGGGTTTTTGATTATGTTAAATATAATAAATCTTGGGTTTTATATTATTATTAAAAATATAGTTTCAATAATAAAATGAGTTCAGAAATTAGTTTATTGGGCTGGTGACCAATTTTTCCATGGATATAAAAATATTGACTTTTACATAAATTCTAGTTTTTATAAATAAACTTTTATTTGAAGTTATTGTTCAAAATAAGTTCGAAATGATTTATATACGTAAATACGTATTTCTAGTATATGTAATCAATTTAGTATTTATATATATATATTTTTAAAGGTATTTTAGCATATGTATGAGTATACATATATGATGTTCAACTAGTATAAATCAAATATGTATTTAAAAGATATATATATATATTGTAAATACATTTAAATTGGTGCATGTATAAATATAGTAAGTATTAATAATATGTGTATATTATATACGTGTCCCTACTAGATGACCCTAGTTGACTAGTGCCCTGTCTGACATGGCCCTGAGACCAGTATTTTTGACTGTGTTAGTGTAGCATCTGATGCGAATGTGGTTTGCTTGTGTTATGTTTATAGGACTGTTGGTTTACCCAGGGGATACTCTGGAACAGGACATTGGTTTTACCAGCTAAGGACCCAAGGCAAGTACATTCTCTGATTAGTTTCTAATTTATGATATCTCCTATGTTCACTGTATCTAGTGTAAATATCCATGTTCTCGACACATTGGTTACACGGATTGGTATACACGGATCTCGTCATGAGATGTTATTCCTTATTCATGGTGTAGCTTGTACAAGTCTTGTTTCCCTTGTTATCTTGTGCATGTACAGACACTGATTCCCGGGGAGATTTGCTACCTTCCTAGGGAATCCTGTGTCATAGCGTACCATGATTAGATCTACTATACCAGTCGGGGGGTTTGGGGAGTATTTTAGTGTAGATATGTGATCATACCCAACTATCCATGCATCATAGCTCACCCCACATCTCACGTCGGGTGCGGCCTGACCATCTCCATGCCTCATAGCTGTTACGTGTGATTAGCCTGACCTCTCCCTGCATCATAGCTAACCAACGGTTAGCCTGACCTTCCATGAATCATAGCTAATCACATGTAACCAGCCTGATCAAGTTCCCAAGCCGATCACATGTTAAAGCTAGTACTCACACACTTAGTCATAGGTTTCTTGCTCATGGACATATTGTTTCTTTTCCTGCATTTACTTACAGTATTTCCAGTACTTCTCTCATTGTACATTCTCGTACTTACACATGCATCTGGTATGTTTCCATCTAGAACTGCTACATAGTTTATGTCATTTATATAGAACTGCTAGTTAGAGATGTACTTTGCTCCTTCCTGACTGGAAAATATTTTTCCAGACTGTGACATTAGTAGACTGGGTTCTGACTCTTGGGGATTGGAAGTTAAGGATTGCAGGTATGTTATGTTATCATTAGACTTGTGCTGTATTCTTTTATTTCTTCATTTCCTATCGTGCTGTAGTTGTGATTGAGTATTTCTAGATTTATTTTATGATATCCACGACTCCTTATGGAGTTGGATACTAGCGTGAGATTGTTTAGATAGCACTTGACCTAGACAGCGTTCTACCGCCGATGCTGCGGCGTAGGCTGGACGTACCCACGCTCTCGTGCCCCTAAACCGGGTGCGGGTCGTGACACGTTTTAGTGGTGGCCCATGCAGGTCAGACTTCGCAAGTTGTGCGACGTCGTGGTAGTGCGACGTCTTAGTTGTACTACTGCATACCTGCTATAGAATATAGGACATAGGATACTAGGATGAGAGAGGATACTCAATCACAAATTCTTGAGAGATTCCTGGGACGACCCCTTGAGAATCTTATTCCAATTTAAATCTTTTTCCTTGATTTCGTCCGCTCTCGCTTGTTGTCACTGAACTTGATTCTTGTTGAGCAGTTATTAAATTAATTTTGGTATCATTGTTGAGTTGATTCTTGTTGACCAGTTGTTAACTTTAATTCCTGGTATCGTTGTTGAGTTGATTTCAAATTGAGATGAATTTTTACGGACTAGGATTTATGGTATCATCTGATGACATATATTGATGAGGACAGTGAGGAAGGTAAAACGTCTACTTTGGTTATGGAACCTAGAATTTATCGCAGCCATATTAGCTGTGGTGACGATAACGTAGGAACCTGACTTGGATGTACATACTATAGTTATGAAGCTTAGAGTCTTTCGCAGCCATACCGGTTGGCGTGGCGAAGATTCTAGACGACATGATTATAGAGTGCATACCTTAGTTACGAAACCTATCGTTTATCGCATCTATGCTTACTGGCGTGGCGAGGATTCTGAGTGTCATGATTTCAGACAGACGTGTATGATTATCAGGTTGTATCTTAAATTGGTTCTTAAAATATCATCTCAAGACTTATCTATTTCTGTTATTCCCGGACTTTGTTCCACCACTTCTTTCTTTACTAGCAGTAAAGATACCTTCTGTCCTCAATTCAGTCTTTGAGCTCCTATTCCTTGAGGATTTCTTGTTAAGTATGATAATTAGTGGCTTGTAATTTTGTCTGTATTTTGTATTAGTGTTGACTGTGTTGCTAGTGAGTTGTAAGTGTTTCTTAGTTGGGCATGTGAGCAGTAGGCTTTAATCTAGAGTTAACCCTTAGCATAGTACCTTGTACCAATGATTCTAGGAGTAGTGTCATTAGAGACTGAGAGTTAAGGAAAGTATAGAGTATCAGTGATAGTTCTCAGAGTCAGTATCAGAGCCAATTACCCGTCCTGGATAATCACGATTATGTAATTGAGTAATCTATGTAAACGATTAAGTATCCGGGAATTGTGTTAAGGAGTTATGGAGCATGATATCCAATTGGATGATTGATATCGAAAATGTTAAAGGTAAAGAAATGTATATGTATAAAGGGTTTAATGAGATGTCATAAGTAGAGAAATATCAGGATTAGTAAGGGAAGTTGTGAAGCGTATCACGGACTAGTTTAATAGGCTTTAAAGGATTGAAGGAAATACATATACAACCATCGAGATGAGGAACCATACACATACCCATGAGAGTAAAGAAACATGAGTGTTATAGAGGATACAGGTGATCATGAGTCTAATGAGCTTGATGAGATAATCCATTAATACAGCTAGTGATATAATACCGAGAGTGCCGATGATTCTATATCAAGGATTATTGAAAATGGTGCTAGTAACAGTAAGCACTCGGTGTGATGATAATTAGATGATATACCAGCTGACATAAATTAAAATTATGAAAGAAAACACCGTTGATGATAACTTTGATCATTGGAGGTAATAGTGCAAGTGATTCGGGCAGTACAAATTTAGTACACAGTTCTAAACAATAGAGGTATTGAGTGCACCTTGAGTATCAGACCGTGAGCACTCATATGTATATTGAGGAGTTATAAATTAAAAGGTGGAAATGAATTTTAAATTTTCAGAATTTTTAAGGAGTTGAGATTTTATGTTGTTAAAATATTGAGGATTTAAATTTGATTCACTAAACATAGTTAAGGCTACAAAGATTTTAGAAGTGATTAAATTTTATTTCGATGTGAAATATCTAATATTGAGGAGGTATATGCATTTTATTTTAAGTTGATCGGGAAGTTAAACCTTGACGATTATTTGGAGGATTAATTTTTGGTAAATATGAATATTAAAATATGATTAGTTGATATGGGTACCAGTGTACATGAATAGAAAATTGTTAGTGTGCTAGAGTTAAGTGTTTGTTAGAGATAGTAGACACTACAAGTAATATGTTAACATGATCCTTCTTCCTTCCTAATGTTCCTTTTCTTTCGCCTTTCGATTGATTGATTGATTTTCCTAGTACTGTGGTTCACATGCATGATTTTCTTGTTAGAATATAACTAGTAGTACCCCCTAACAGAGACTGAAATACCATGACAAGACACATGACCTATATTTTCTTAAATTGCATGGCTGTAGGTAGAGTTTTCTTAAACCATGATCATTGGGTTTGACCATAGCAAAGATTTATGACGAGGTTATGACGGACAAAAGAGACAAGAGGATTAAATTGTGGATGAGCATTAAATTAAATAAAGGATTTAAGGGTTGTTATAACGGAGTTGATGGATCATTGATTTTATGAAAATCGAGGTATGATTGAAATTCGAGGACAAACAATTACTTAAAGGGAGAATTAAGAAATTCACAGAGCCAAAAATTTGAGGATTTGTTAATTTTAAGGAGGTCTTGATATGATTGATTTGATTATTAAAAATTTGAGAAATTGAGAGATTATCATTTTATCTATTTGATTGCAAGATAGAAATTTTATATAGTATGAATGTTGCATTGAAGATACTGGAAGCATCGCATCGTTGAGTATTGAGGAAAAAAGAAAAGCAGGAAATAAAATCGTAAATGGAATAGTGTCAAATTAAATTCTTGGGATGAGGAGTTGGATTGGAATAAGCATCAATTGAATTTAGTTAGATGATTGATGAGTGTTAAAGTTAAATTTTGGGATGCAAATTTTTAAGTTTTATGAATATGCATTGATTTGGATTGGATAGTAAATTTTGTATTCAGTTATTTACTCAAAATTTGAGGAGATTATGATACGACTGGAATTAAATTAAAATATTGAGGGACTGAGTAGTAAAAATTTTACATTGGGATAATAAATTCAGAGGATGAAAAAAAAAAAAAAATATATATATAGTTCAAAATTCGGAAACATTATACATACGGATAAAGAAATATGGAATGAAATAAAGCTCATGGTAAAGAAGATTTTAATATAATTGATTATGGGATCGTATAATTGAAGGTCGTAAGGTTAGATCAGGGTATATTGAGGTTGTGATCTAAATTAAAATCTTGACCATGACAGTAACATTTGAACCGAAGAAAATAATCGAGGTATAGTTGATGCTAAGATAAACAAACTCGAATTTGATAATAAGGATTTTTGGACATGTAATAAATTTTGATTCAGAAATTTTAGGATCTAATCTAATAAAGTTTGTGGAATTTGAAACTTTTATAGATATTAGTTAATGATGAATCACAAGATTGAGAAAGGCAACGTGCATTATTCCAATTATCTGTTTTCAGTGATCGTGTCTACTTCCCAAACCTAAACTTTCTAGAGGATTCAAGGCCGAGCCATAATTCCTTCAAGTTATTCCTGTCTTAAACCATATTTACTTTTCTTCATGTTTTCTTCTGTTTGGTAAATATTCTCCTTATAGAAATATTTTCTTCAATGATATATTCATCATTATGAACAACAATTTTTTTCTATCCTAGTCATTCCTAAAATTTCGAGGACGAAATTTTTCTAAGGTGGATAGACTTGTAACCTCCGATTTCCAATTTCCAAAATAATTAGATTTTAATTTATTTTAAAATATCAAGTTTTATAAAATAATTCTCCTTGAAAATTTTATTTGATTTTGAACGATGTTTGATTTTAGAAGGTAATTTAAGAATCTTTATAAAAATCATTTTTTCCTAAATGACGATGTATTACAAAATAAATAAATAAATAATAATATATATTTCTGGTTTCAAATATTTATTGGCTTGAGTCATAAAATTATTGTTTTAACTAAATAGTTATTTAAAAGACTAGTTGATAAAATAAAATAGATTTTTATTTATTGGGATAGTAAATAAATAAATGTCATACTTTTTAAGATTTTGCAAAATGTATTAAATTAGTAGCTAATTGAAAATTAGCTAGCTTTCCTAAAAAAAAAAAAAAATATATTTTCTGAAATTATAACCTTTGTTCTTTAATTTTACAAGTCGCCATTTCCATTAACTAGCCCACACCCTTTTCCACATGAAGAACTTAATCATGTACTAATTCTGGGCCACTCATTATTGGGCCAACCCGCAGCCCTTTATCCCTCACCATCTCTCCCTATTTAGGTTCTCATTCTCACATTTCCCTAGAAACCCTAATCTTCAATTCTTTGACTAGCCTCCACAAATTCCCTCAAAGCCACAGCCACCATTTTTGTGTGCTCGTGTCCGTGTGTCCAGCATCACCGTGTCAGCCGTGATGGCCTCGGGTCCGACCCCGGGTGTCCCACCATATCCATTTCTTTTCCTGTGTCCAGATTTACAGTTTACAACCAGTCTTTCCGTGTCCGACACACCCGGACACCACCTCCACATCAACCCCTGTACACAGCATCTCCGTGTCCGGCAAACCCGGACACGCCCACAGATCAGCATCCCCGTGTCCGGCATCCCGGACACGTCCCCCACAGCAGACCCTCGTGTCCATCCCGGACACGTACCCGACCCCGGACACACGACAGAACCTAACCTAACCATCGCCGCTGACGCCGGTGGCCGTCGCTGGAAGGTCCGCCGTCGCTGCCCTGTCGCAGCCGAGTCGAAGACCCGTCGTCGAAGCCGCTACTCTCGAGCTGTCGCTGCCCTGGGTCGAAGCCGCCGCCGGTGACCGCCAGATTCGTCGAACGCCATCCTCGAGCGCCGAGCCGCCGTCCTCGAAGCCGTCGCCCCCTCGATCCGAGCGCCGCCACCTCGATCCGAGCGCCGCCACCTCGATCAGAGCGCCGCCTCGGGCCGAGCGTCGCCGCCGCTGCAGATCCAGCCTCCGCCGAGTCGACTTCCCACCGCCGCTGAGTCGAAGACCCGTCGTCGAGCCACGAAGTCGCCGCCGCCGCTGTCTCGAGCCAGCCGACGACCCGTCGTCGAGAACGCACCGCCGCCGAGGAGAACGACGACCTCGAGCCGCCTCGAAGCCGCCGCTGGAAGCCGAGCCACCGCCTCGCAGAGTCGAAGCCGTCGCCTCGGTGCGAGCAGACCCGCTGCCTCGAGCTCCACGTCGACCGACCTCGCCGACGCCCTGGCCGGCCGACCTCGACGGAAATCCCGTGAGCCCCTTCCCTTTCCTTCTTCTTTTCGATTCAGACTTACATTAGGGATTATATTAGGGATTATATTAATTAACTTAGTTAATTAATAATTCGTTTAGTAAATTATAATTAGCTTAATTAACCCAAAATTGTTTCATTAATTCATTAATTAGTTAATTAATTTATATAATTAGTTCATTTTTATATAATTCGTTATTTATATAATTAGTTTATTTTATGTAATTAGTTAATTGAATTTATAATTAGTCTAGTAAATTAATGTAATTAGTATAGAAATTTCATGTAATTAGGGTAGTTAATTATTCTTAATTAGTTATAATTAATCAATTAGTTTAATTATATTAGTTATAATTATTCAGTAATTAAGTTTTAATAAATTATTAATCAGTAATTAATTATTAATTAGTTAGTAACTATTAATTAATTAGTTAGTATTTTCATATAATTAGTTTAGTGATTTCATGTAATTAGTTCATTTTTACGTATTAAATTAAAAGGGTTTTTGATTATGTTAAATATAATAAATCTTGGGTTTTATATTATTATTAAAAATATAGTTTCAATAATAAAATGAGTTCAGAAATTAGTTTATTGGGCTGGTGACCAATTTTTCCATGGATATAAAAATATTGACTTTTACATAAATTCTAGTTTTTATAAATAAACTTTTATTTGAAGTTATTGTTCAAAATAAGTTCGAAATGATTTATATACGTAAATACGTATTTCTAGTATATGTAATCAATTTAGTATTTATATATATATATTTTTAAAGGTATTTTAGCATATGTATGAGTATACATATATGATGTTCAACTAGTATAAATCAAATATGTATTTAAAAGATATATATATATATTGTAAATACATTTAAATTGGTGCATGTATAAATATAGTAAGTATTAATAATATGTGTATATTATATACGTGTCCCTACTAGATGACCCTAGTTGACTAGTGCCCTGTCTGACATGGCCCTGAGACCAGTATTTTTGACTGTGTTAGTGTAGCATCTGATGCGAATGTGGTTTGCTTGTGTTATGTTTATAGGACTGTTGGTTTACCCAGGGGATACTCTGGAACAGGACATTGGTTTTACCAGCTAAGGACCCAAGGCAAGTACATTCTCTGATTAGTTTCTAATTTATGATATCTCCTATGTTCACTGTATCTAGTGTAAATATCCATGTTCTCGACACATTGGTTACACGGATTGGTATACACGGATCTCGTCATGAGATGTTATTCCTTATTCATGGTGTAGCTTGTACAAGTCTTGTTTCCCTTGTTATCTTGTGCATGTACAGACACTGATTCCCGGGGAGATTTGCTACCTTCCTAGGGAATCCTGTGTCATAGCGTACCATGATTAGATCTACTATACCAGTCGGGGGGTTTGGGGAGTATTTTAGTGTAGATATGTGATCATACCCAACTATCCATGCATCATAGCTCACCCCACATCTCACGTCGGGTGCGGCCTGACCATCTCCATGCCTCATAGCTGTTACGTGTGATTAGCCTGACCTCTCCCTGCATCATAGCTAACCAACGGTTAGCCTGACCTTCCATGAATCATAGCTAATCACATGTAACCAGCCTGATCAAGTTCCCAAGCCGATCACATGTTAAAGCTAGTACTCACACACTTAGTCATAGGTTTCTTGCTCATGGACATATTGTTTCTTTTCCTGCATTTACTTACAGTATTTCCAGTACTTCTCTCATTGTACATTCTCGTACTTACACATGCATCTGGTATGTTTCCATCTAGAACTGCTACATAGTTTATGTCATTTATATAGAACTGCTAGTTAGAGATGTACTTTGCTCCTTCCTGACTGGAAAATATTTTTCCAGACTGTGACATTAGTAGACTGGGTTCTGACTCTTGGGGATTGGAAGTTAAGGATTGCAGGTATGTTATGTTATCATTAGACTTGTGCTGTATTCTTTTATTTCTTCATTTCCTATCGTGCTGTAGTTGTGATTGAGTATTTCTAGATTTATTTTATGATATCCACGACTCCTTATGGAGTTGGATACTAGCGTGAGATTGTTTAGATAGCACTTGACCTAGACAGCGTTCTACCGCCGATGCTGCGGCGTAGGCTG
The DNA here is from genome assembly GCA_036927795.1 of Iris macrosiphon. NCBI lineage: Eukaryota > Viridiplantae > Streptophyta > Magnoliopsida > Asparagales > Iridaceae > Iris > Iris macrosiphon. The sequence goes on along the minus strand of JAYESA010000005.1, from coordinate 280,802,697 downwards.
GACGTACCCACGCTCTCGTGCCCCTAAACCGGGTGCGGGTCGTGACACGTTTTAGTGGTGGCCCATGCAGGTCAGACTTCGCAAGTTGTGCGACGTCGTGGTAGTGCGACGTCTTAGTTGTACTACTGCATACCTGCTATAGAATATAGGACATAGGATACTAGGATGAGAGAGGATACTCAATCACAAATTCTTGAGAGATTCCTGGGACGACCCCTTGAGAATCTTATTCCAATTTAAATCTTTTTCCTTGATTTCGTCCGCTCTCGCTTGTTGTCACTGAACTTGATTCTTGTTGAGCAGTTATTAAATTAATTTTGGTATCATTGTTGAGTTGATTCTTGTTGACCAGTTGTTAACTTTAATTCCTGGTATCGTTGTTGAGTTGATTTCAAATTGAGATGAATTTTTACGGACTAGGATTTATGGTATCATCTGATGACATATATTGATGAGGACAGTGAGGAAGGTAAAACGTCTACTTTGGTTATGGAACCTAGAATTTATCGCAGCCATATTAGCTGTGGTGACGATAACGTAGGAACCTGACTTGGATGTACATACTATAGTTATGAAGCTTAGAGTCTTTCGCAGCCATACCGGTTGGCGTGGCGAAGATTCTAGACGACATGATTATAGAGTGCATACCTTAGTTACGAAACCTATCGTTTATCGCATCTATGCTTACTGGCGTGGCGAGGATTCTGAGTGTCATGATTTCAGACAGACGTGTATGATTATCAGGTTGTATCTTAAATTGGTTCTTAAAATATCATCTCAAGACTTATCTATTTCTGTTATTCCCGGACTTTGTTCCACCACTTCTTTCTTTACTAGCAGTAAAGATACCTTCTGTCCTCAATTCAGTCTTTGAGCTCCTATTCCTTGAGGATTTCTTGTTAAGTATGATAATTAGTGGCTTGTAATTTTGTCTGTATTTTGTATTAGTGTTGACTGTGTTGCTAGTGAGTTGTAAGTGTTTCTTAGTTGGGCATGTGAGCAGTAGGCTTTAATCTAGAGTTAACCCTTAGCATAGTACCTTGTACCAATGATTCTAGGAGTAGTGTCATTAGAGACTGAGAGTTAAGGAAAGTATAGAGTATCAGTGATAGTTCTCAGAGTCAGTATCAGAGCCAATTACCCGTCCTGGATAATCACGATTATGTAATTGAGTAATCTATGTAAACGATTAAGTATCCGGGAATTGTGTTAAGGAGTTATGGAGCATGATGTCCAATTGGATGATTGATATCGAAAATGTTAAAGGTAAAGAAATGTATATGTATAAAGGGTTTAATGAGATGTCATAAGTAGAGAAATATCAGGATTAGTAAGGGAAGTTGTGAAGCGTATCACGGACTAGTTTAATAGGCTTTAAAGGATTGAAGGAAATACATATACAACCATCGAGATGAGGAACCATACACATACCCATGAGAGTAAAGAAACATGAGTGTTATAGAGGATACAGGTGATCATGAGTCTAATGAGCTTGATGAGATAATCCATTAATACAGCTAGTGATATAATACCGAGAGTGCCGATGATTCTATATCAAGGATTATTGAAAATGGTGCTAGTAACAGTAAGCACTCGGTGTGATGATAATTAGATGATATACCAGCTGACATAAATTGAAATTATGAAAGAAAACACCGTTGATGATAACTTTGATCATTGGAGGTAATAGTGCAAGTGATTCGGGCAGTACAAATTTAGTACACAGTTCTAAACAATAGAGGTATTGAGTGCACCTTGAGTATCAGACCGTGAGCACTCATATGTATATTGAGGAGTTATAAATTAAAAGGTGGAAATGAATTTTAAATTTTCAGAATTTTTAAGGAGTTGAGATTTTATGTTGTTAAAATATTGAGGATTTAAATTTGATTCACTAAACATAGTTAAGGCTACAAAGATTTTAGAAGTGATTAAATTTTATTTCGATGTGAAATATCTAATATTGAGGAGGTATATGCATTTTATTTTAAGTTGATCGGGAAGTTAAACCTTGACGATTATTTGGAGGATTAATTTTTGGTAAATATGAATATTAAAATATGATTAGTTGATATGGGTACCAGTGTACATGAATAGAAAATTGTTAGTGTGCTAGAGTTAAGTGTTTGTTAGAGATAGTAGACACTACAAGTAATATGTTAACATGATCCTTCTTCCTTCCTAATGTTCCTTTTCTTTCGCCTTTCGATTGATTGATTGATTTTCCTAGTACTGTGGTTCACATGCATGATTTTCTTGTTAGAATATAACTAGTAGTACCCCCTAACAGAGACTGAAATACCATGACAAGACACATGACCTATATTTTCTTAAATTGCATGGCTGTAGGTAGAGTTTTCTTAAACCATGATCATTGGGTTTGACCATAGCAAAGATTTATGACGAGGTTATGACGGACAAAAGAGACAAGAGGATTAAATTGTGGATGAGCATTAAATTAAATAAAGGATTTAAGGGTTGTTATAACGGAGTTGATGGATCATTGATTTTATGAAAATCGAGGTATGATTGAAATTCGAGGACAAACAATTACTTAAAGGGAGAATTAAGAAATTCACAGAGCCAAAAATTTGAGGATTTGTTAATTTTAAGGAGGTCTTGATATGATTGATTTGATTATTAAAAATTTGAGAAATTGAGAGATTATCATTTTATCTATTTGATTGCAAGATAGAAATTTTATATAGTATGAATGTTGCATTGAAGATACTGGAAGCATCGCATCGTTGAGTATTGAGGAAAAAAGAAAAGCAGGAAATAAAATCGTAAATGGAATAGTGTCAAATTAAATTCTTGGGATGAGGAGTTGGATTGGAATAAGCATCAATTGAATTTAGTTAGATGATTGATGAGTGTTAAAGTTAAATTTTGGGATGCAAATTTTTAAGTTTTATGAATATGCATTGATTTGGATTGGATAGTAAATTTTGTATTCAGTTATTTACTCAAAATTTGAGGAGATTATGATACGACTGGAATTAAATTAAAATATTGAGGGACTGAGTAGTAAAAATTTTACATTGGGATAATAAATTCAGAGGATGAAAAAAAAAAAAAAATATATATATAGTTCAAAATTCGGAAACATTATACATACGGATAAAGAAATATGGAATGAAATAAAGCTCATGGTAAAGAAGATTTTAATATAATTGATTATGGGATCGTATAATTGAAGGTCGTAAGGTTAGATCAGGGTATATTGAGGTTGTGATCTAAATTAAAATCTTGACCATGACAGTAACATTTGAACCGAAGAAAATAATCGAGGTATAGTTGATGCTAAGATAAACAAACTCGAATTTGATAATAAGGATTTTTGGACATGTAATAAATTTTGATTCAGAAATTTTAGGATCTAATCTAATAAAGTTTGTGGAATTTGAAACTTTTATAGATATTAGTTAATGATGAATCACAAGATTGAGAAAGGCAACGTGCATTATTCCAATTATCTGTTTTCAGTGATCGTGTCTACTTCCCAAACCTAAACTTTCTAGAGGATTCAAGGCCGAGCCATAATTCCTTCAAGTTATTCCTGTCTTAAACCATATTTACTTTTCTTCATGTTTTCTTCTGTTTGGTAAATATTCTCCTTATAGAAATATTTTCTTCAATGATATATTCATCATTATGAACAACAATTTTTTTCTATCCTAGTCATTCCTAAAATTTCGAGGACGAAATTTTTCTAAGGTGGATAGACTTGTAACCTCCGATTTCCAATTTCCAAAATAATTAGATTTTAATTTATTTTAAAATATCAAGTTTTATAAAATAATTCTCCTTGAAAATTTTATTTGATTTTGAACGATGTTTGATTTTAGAAGGTAATTTAAGAATCTTTATAAAAATCATTTTTTCCTAAATGACGATGTATTACAAAATAAATAAATAAATAATAATATATATTTCTGGTTTCAAATATTTATTGGCTTGAGTCATAAAATTATTGTTTTAACTAAATAGTTATTTAAAAGACTAGTTGATAAAATAAAATAGATTTTTATTTATTGGGATAGTAAATAAATAAATGTCATACTTTTTAAGATTTTGCAAAATGTATTAAATTAGTAGCTAATTGAAAATTAGCTAGCTTTCCTAAAAAAAAAAAAAAATATATTTTCTGAAATTATAACCTTTGTTCTTTAATTTTACAAGTCGCCATTTCCATTAACTAGCCCACACCCTTTTCCACATGAAGAACTTAATCATGTACTAATTCTGGGCCACTCATTATTGGGCCAACCCGCAGCCCTTTATCCCTCACCATCTCTCCCTATTTAGGTTCTCATTCTCACATTTCCCTAGAAACCCTAATCTTCAATTCTTTGACTAGCCTCCACAAATTCCCTCAAAGCCACAGCCACCATTTTTGTGTGCTCGTGTCCGTGTGTCCAGCATCACCGTGTCAGCCGTGATGGCCTCGGGTCCGACCCCGGGTGTCCCACCATATCCATTTCTTTTCCTGTGTCCAGATTTACAGTTTACAACCAGTCTTTCCGTGTCCGACACACCCGGACACCACCTCCACATCAACCCCTGTACACAGCATCTCCGTGTCCGGCAAACCCGGACACGCCCACAGATCAGCATCCCCGTGTCCGGCATCCCGGACACGTCCCCCACAGCAGACCCTCGTGTCCATCCCGGACACGTACCCGACCCCGGACACACGACAGAACCTAACCTAACCATCGCCGCTGACGCCGGTGGCCGTCGCTGGAAGGTCCGCCGTCGCTGCCCTGTCGCAGCCGAGTCGAAGACCCGTCGTCGAAGCCGCTACTCTCGAGCTGTCGCTGCCCTGGGTCGAAGCCGCCGCCGGTGACCGCCAGATTCGTCGAACGCCATCCTCGAGCGCCGAGCCGCCGTCCTCGAAGCCGTCGCCCCCTCGATCCGAGCGCCGCCACCTCGATCCGAGCGCCGCCACCTCGATCAGAGCGCCGCCTCGGGCCGAGCGTCGCCGCCGCTGCAGATCCAGCCTCCGCCGAGTCGACTTCCCACCGCCGCTGAGTCGAAGACCCGTCGTCGAGCCACGAAGTCGCCGCCGCCGCTGTCTCGAGCCAGCCGACGACCCGTCGTCGAGAACGCACCGCCGCCGAGGAGAACGACGACCTCGAGCCGCCTCGAAGCCGCCGCTGGAAGCCGAGCCACCGCCTCGCAGAGTCGAAGCCGTCGCCTCGGTGCGAGCAGACCCGCTGCCTCGAGCTCCACGTCGACCGACCTCGCCGACGCCCTGGCCGGCCGACCTCGACGGAAATCCCGTGAGCCCCTTCCCTTTCCTTCTTCTTTTCGATTCAGACTTACATTAGGGATTATATTAGGGATTATATTAATTAACTTAGTTAATTAATAATTCGTTTAGTAAATTATAATTAGCTTAATTAACCCAAAATTGTTTCATTAATTCATTAATTAGTTAATTAATTTATATAATTAGTTTATTTTTATATAATTCGTTATTTATATAATTAGTTTATTTTATGTAATTAGTTAATTGAATTTATAATTAGTCTAGTAAATTAATGTAATTAGTATAGAAATTTCATGTAATTAGGGTAGTTAATTATTCTTAATTAGTTATAATTAATCAATTAGTTTAATTATATTAGTTATAATTATTCAGTAATTAAGTTTTAATAAATTATTAATCAGTAATTAATTATTAATTAGTTAGTAACTATTAATTAATTAGTTAGTATTTTCATATAATTAGTTTAGTGATTTCATGTAATTAGTTCATTTTTACGTATTAAATTAAAAGGGTTTTTGATTATGTTAAATATAATAAATCTTGGGTTTTATATTATTATTAAAAATATAGTTTCAATAATAAAATGAGTTCAGAAATTAGTTTATTGGGCTGGTGACCAATTTTTCCATGGATATAAAAATATTGACTTTTACATAAATTCTAGTTTTTATAAATAAACTTTTATTTGAAGTTATTGTTCAAAATAAGTTCGAAATGATTTATATACGTAAATACGTATTTCTAGTATATGTAATCAATTTAGTATTTATATATATATATTTTTAAAGGTATTTTAGCATATGTATGAGTATACATATATGATGTTCAACTAGTATAAATCAAATATGTATTTAAAAGATATATATATATATTGTAAATACATTTAAATTGGTGCATGTATAAATATAGTAAGTATTAATAATATGTGTATATTATATACGTGTCCCTACTAGATGACCCTAGTTGACTAGTGCCCTGTCTGACATGGCCCTGAGACCAGTATTTTTGACTGTGTTAGTGTAGCATCTGATGCGAATGTGGTTTGCTTGTGTTATGTTTATAGGACTGTTGGTTTACCCAGGGGATACTCTGGAACAGGACATTAGTTTTACCAGCTAAGGACCCAAGGCAAGTACATTCTCTGATTAGTTTCTAATTTATGATATCTCCTATGTTCACTGTATCTAGTGTAAATATCCATGTTCTCGACACATTGGTTACACGGATTGGTATACACGGATCTCGTCATGAGATGTTATTCCTTATTCATGGTGTAGCTTGTACAAGTCTTGTTTCCCTTGTTATCTTGTGCATGTACAGACACTGATTCCCGGGGAGATTTGCTACCTTCCTAGGGAATCCTGTGTCATAGCGTACCATGATTAGATCTACTATACCAGTCGGGGGGTTTGGGGAGTATTTTAGTGTAGATATGTGATCATACCCAACTATCCATGCATCATAGCTCACCCCACATCTCACGTCGGGTGCGGCCTGACCATCTCCATGCCTCATAGCTGTTACGTGTGATTAGCCTGACCTCTCCCTGCATCATAGCTAACCAACGGTTAGCCTGACCTTCCATGAATCATAGCTAATCACATGTAACCAGCCTGATCAAGTTCCCAAGCCGATCACATGTTAAAGCTAGTACTCACACACTTAGTCATAGGTTTCTTGCTCATGGACATATTGTTTCTTTTCCTGCATTTACTTACAGTATTTCCAGTACTTCTCTCATTGTACATTCTCGTACTTACACATGCATCTGGTATGTTTCCATCTAGAACTGCTACATAGTTTATGTCATTTATATAGAACTGCTAGTTAGAGATGTACTTTGCTCCTTCCTGACTGGAAAATATTTTTCCAGACTGTGACATTAGTAGACTGGGTTCTGACTCTTGGGGATTGGAAGTTAAGGATTGCAGGTATGTTATGTTATCATTAGACTTGTGCTGTATTCTTTTATTTCTTCATTTCCTATCGTGCTGTAGTTGTGATTGAGTATTTCTAGATTTATTTTATGATATCCACGACTCCTTATGGAGTTGGATACTAGCGTGAGATTGTTTAGATAGCACTTGACCTAGACAGCGTTCTACCGCCGATGCTGCGGCGTAGGCTGGACGTACCCACGCTCTCGTGCCCCTAAACCGGATGCGGGTCGTGACACTTACCGCCAGATAGAGACATAGAGTTCACTATTGAGCTAGTACTCGGAGTAGCACCGGTATCTTCTAATGTATACCGATTAGCGAAGAGGGAACTAGATGAGCTAAAGCTACAATTAGAGGAGTTACAGAGCATAGGATTTATCCGTCCTAGTGCATCACCCTGGGGAGCACCAGTGTTGTTTGTACCTAAGAAGAATAGAACAATATGTATGTGCAATAATTACAGAGCCCTTAATGCTTTGACCATCAAGAACAAGTATCCCCTGCCGCGAATTGATGATTTATTCGACCAGTTGACAGGAGCAGTGGTGTTCATAAAGATCGACTTGAGATCGGGTTATCATCAAGTAAAGGTGCGAAGAGAAGACATTCAAAAGACAGCATTCATGACTCGTTATGGTCACTACGAGTTCTTAGTGATACCTTTTGGACTGATGAATGTGCCTACCGTATTTATGAACTTGATGAACAGAGTATTCCACCAATACTTAGACTAGTTTATGGTAGTCTTCATCGACGACAGCTTGGTGTATTCGAAGAGCCACGAGGAGCACGAAGAGCACTTGAGACTAGTGTTAGAGACACTGAGGAGAGAGAGGCTTTACGCCAAGCTGAGCAAGTATGAGTTTCTCCTAGATTTTATTGCTTTTCTTGGACACATTATCTCAGAAGATGGTATTTCAGTAGATTCGGCAAAGACTTCATTAGTAGAGACATGGCCAACCCCTACCAATGTCTCAGAGGTGAGGAGTTTCCTAGGACTTGCCGGATATTACCGGAGGTTCGTGGATAACTTCGCGAAGATCGCAGAACCGATGACCCGCTTGACCCGTAAGGAGCAGGAGTTCACCTGGACAGAGGAGTGTCAGACAGCGTTTGATGAGCTGAAGAAGCGTCTGACTACATCACCTATCTTGACCATACCTTCTGGACCCGAAGAATTCGTGATCTATAGCGATGCATCCAAGAAAGGATTATGATGTGTCTTGATGTAGGATGGAAAGGTTGTGGCCTATGCCTCTAGACAATTAAGGACCCATGAGAAGAACTATCCCACTCACGACTTGGAGTTTGCCGCAGTGATCTTTGCCTTGAAGCTTTGGAGGCACTACCTATATGGAGAAAGAGTGGAGATATTCACTAATCACAAGAGCCTAAAGTACGTCTACACTCAGAAGGACCTGAACCAGAGATAGAGACGTTGGCTCGAGGTGATGACAGACTTTGAGATTGAGCTACAGTACCATCCGAAAAAGGCCAACGTAGTAGTTGACGTGTCGAGCAGAAGACCCATGGCATTTTCTTGACTACCTAGCAACATCTGTTGAGAGATCTAGAAAAGATGGGTATATAAGTCGTTATGCCCGGAGTAGACGGACAGTTGTCGAGTTTTCAGTTGCAATCAACATTAGTGGAGAGGATCAAGGCTGCTTTGCCGACAGATGCCAGATTCTAGAGGCTTCGACAGAGGACAGAGGCCGGAATACAGACAGGATTGCGTATACATAAAGACAGAACTTTGAGATGTGAAGATCGTCTCTATGTTCCAAATGGAGAAATTTATCAGGATTTGATGTCAGAGGCACACAGTTCAACATACTCTATTCATTCAGGAGGCATGAAGATATATAGAGACTTAAGGCAATTCTACTGGTGGCATGGAATGAAGAGAGAGATAGCCCACTTTGTGGCGAAGTGCCTGGTGTGTCAGTAGGTCAAGGCTGAGCATCAGAGATCTGCATAATTACTTTAACCTCTCCCGATACTGGAGTGGAAATGGGAGCATATCACTGTGAACTTTTTTACGGGCTTTCCGAGGAGTCCTAGTGGTCACAATGCACTATGGGTAATCGTAGATAGACTTACCAAGTCTGCACAATTTTTACCCTTCAGAGTTGGGCAATCTACATAGGTCTTAGAAGATATGTACATGAGAGAGATTATGTGACTGCATGGAGTGCCAGTTAGTATAGTATCTGACAGGGATACGAGATTTACATCCTACTTTTGGCGGAGTATGCAAGAGAGTCTCGGTACCTGCCTGAAGTTTAGCACATCGTATCACCCGCAGACAGATGGTCAGTCCGAGCGCACAATTCAGACGTTGGAGGACATGTTAAGAGCGTGCATGCTTGATTTCAGAGGATCATGGGAGGATCATTTATATTTGGTCAAGTTTTCCTACAACAACAGCTATCAGTCGAGCATCCAGATGGCTCCTTATGAAGCATTATATGGCAGGAAGTGTTGTTCCCCAGTGTGTAGGAGCGATATAGGCGAAAGACAGATTCTTGGGCCAGAGTTGGTTGTTCTTACAGTGGAGAAGGTAAAGAAGATCCAAGGGCACCTGCGAGCAGCACAGGACAGACAGAAGCATTGTTCAAATGCACACCGACGACCCCTAGAGTTTCAGTTGGAGATCATGTATTCCTTAAAATCTCACCTACTCGAGGGACTATCAGATTTGAAGGCAGAGGAAAGCTAAGTCCGAGGTACATCGGACCATTCGATGTGTTAGAACGCATCGAAGAGGTTGCTTATAGGTTAGCCTTACTACAGACTTTGGAAGGAGTCCATCACGTCTTCCATATATCTCAGCTAAGGAGGTACATGCCAGATCCGAGTCATGTGCTTGACCATTCAGAAATCACAGTCGGCCCAAGCTTATCATACCAAGAGGAGCCGGTTGAGATTCTGGACAGAAGCAAGAAGGTATTGCGAGTTCAGACTATCCCTCTAGTTCGTGTCGCATGGAGGCATCATGCACCAGACGAGTCGACCTGGGAACGTGAGGAGGATATTCGACAGCGCTATCCCCATCTCTTCGAAGGACTAGGTACGTAATAGCATTTTTATTTCAGTCAGTAGTTCTTACCATACATATATTTTAATTTCGAGGAAGAAATGCTCTAAGAAGGGTAGATTGTAAACCCCCTCGACCAATTTAGGATTAATTTAATTTAGATTGAGAGACTAGGACTAATTTGGTTACAATTAGGATTAATGTACAATAATTTTTGTAACTTAATATACCTCACCGTTGCTTTGATGTTTGGAGCGCTACACGAGTAGTTACCCTCAAACTAATTAAATACACATCTCCTAGACATGCCAGACTACCCATCTGACCCTTGTGTAACTCCTAAACACTCGTTATTGTGTTTTATTTTAGCTACGCAATATTCGTTAAAAGAACACCTTGCGAAATATTTTAATCTAATTAAATTGGAGGCCAAGTTCACCCAAAACAAGACCTAACCAAGCCTATGTAAACCCCTTTATATAGACAAGCCCCACTCCAAAGAGCCCTGGCTGGCCCAAATCCCAAGGTTTGCCCATAATTCTCCTCCTATATAAATATACATCTTTTCTCTACTAAAAACCCTAAAAATCAAAATCATCACCACTCTCTCCAAACCCTAGCCGAACCCCTTGCCGAGTAACCTACTCCCTTCCCCACCGGACATAGCCACCACCATCTCAAGCAACCACCACCGCAGACCCCCCTTCCGCCTGCACAGCCGCTTGACAGCCTTCCCTACCACCCAACGCCGCCGGCCACTCAAACTACACCACCCACAACATCATCACCCGACCCCTAGTCGACTTCCCCAAGCCGCCCGACTGCCCTCAGCCACCACCACCGCCTCCATTACCGCCAACCCGACCAGCAACACCTTCCCCCCGACCAGCAGCGTCCCAGCCAGCCAAAGCCGTCACTGCCGCCACTGCAAAGCCGTTGCTGCCGCTGCTACACCAGCTGCAGTTGCTGCCAGCACTGCCGTTGGTTGCTGCTCGACGCCGGAGCCACCACCGACCATCGACGAGCGTTCACTTCGATGAGGCAGACCCCCCGTTCCACCACGCCTAGGTAACCACCTGATTTCCTTTTCCTTCATTATATAGTTGTGTAGTTGTATCATCGTATCCTTGCGTCGTGTGTCAACACGAGCAAATTAATATGAACTATATATGTGTATGTAGGTATGTTAATTAGATTATAATAATAATTAATAAGTTAGTAATTAATACACTAATAATTACCCTAATCACATGACCTATTATTTTTAAGACTTGTAATTCAGCTGAAAACATAGACATTAACTAAGTATGCTTGACAAGGGAAATAAGGACAGATTATTGTACAAAACTTAAGTAGTTATGTAACCCATAACTTAGTAATTTATTATCGCGAGAGACACGGTAACTGAGGACAGGACACGTGTGCACCTTAGCTACGTGCACACACGACTCTGTAGTCGACCAGCCATTATCTTGCGTCAGTACCTAAGAGCAGCGTCATAAGTTATGTGTATGTATTGCTTAGTGTCTGATAACAGTATTTGCTATATTATATTGTGTGCTTAGGGTCATTGGACCAGCCAGGAGAGACTGTAGGAGCAGGCTATTGGCATTCACAGCTTGAGGACCCAGGCAAGATATCTTGCCATAGTTACTGTTTAAATTAAATGATGCATATGTTGTATGATATCTTGTTGCTTTATTTTATATGACTGTGTGCGTCCGAGATTGACTCGGATGTAGTCGACGGTTGCATCGATGATTAGTGTACTTGGCCTAGTCACTAGCAGACTCACCCCATTGGGAGGATACTCTGATATCTTCCGAGTCCTGACACTCTTACACGTTTCACGGTGACAAAGTCATATTGGGATGCGGGTTCGCGTACTCAACTAGCTATCAGTACGTGTGACATGCATCATGGTTAGCGCATAATTCATGATTTTTTATTAGTAGAGAGTTGGCATATAGATACGTGGTATGCACATCGTGTATTCGACTTATATATCTACATTGGGTGGGAAGGATAACTAGTAGGTGTATGGGATACACACATTAGATTTCGTAGTATCCGGAGGAGCCACGGATCTTACTTCCTTTATTGCAGATACCGCGCTCTTCGGAATGATACGGACGTATATATATTGCAGATACCTTATTCTTTAAAATGATGGATGTTACAGATACCACGCTCTTCGGAGTATTGGACGTTATGCCTACGCCTACCCATACGTACCAAAGTTGTTCTCACATTGCATTCACTTAGATGGTTAGCACACCCTTTATTTATTTTATTCAGTATTTATATATGGCATACTTCTATGTATCTTGTTACGTCCCTCTGAGGACCTGGTACCTTTCCAGATTTGGACGAGGTATATTACCCCACAGTGTACGGCCCAGGATAGGAGACTAGGTATGCTACAGCTGAGAAGCTTGAGGTGCTACCGTCAGAGTTTCCGTGATCAGTTGGTAGGCCTTCTGCCTAGGATTGGGAGCATCATTATCTAGTCAGCCGATGCCCTAGTCATTACTCTTTTTATCTGTCATTCAGTACTTTTATTTTGTCATAGTAGTGGGTTTGTTCCCACCAGACATTCTTGGTTGTACTATGATATTTGAGACTGGCGTTTATCTTCCAGTATTTATTTTAGTACTTTCTTGCTGTTTATATTGTGGATGAGATTAGATTTACCTATCGTTGATTGATATTGGACTTGTTAGTTATTTAGGACAGCGTATCACTCTTCGTTAGATCCATTAAATTGGGATATCCTCGGAGACGTGATATTTGGCTATTGCCACGTGGCCTGGTCCCGTGTATTTTAGGACTGGGGCGTGACATGTACAGATCCTAAACATTAAGCATTCTAAATTTAGCATTCTGACCAATTTTTGTCTAATGTCTATATGATACATAATGTTTCAGGTTTTTCATCCTGGTATAGAGCTACAGAACGAACGACTTCGAGCATTAGCTATCGGACCAAGCAATAGATCAAAGTATTGGGATCGATACACCATTAATAGCTTCAAATTTAGAACTACTGATAAGCCTATTAATCAATCATTTGTCAATGAGGAGGCTAATTATACAAAGAATTATGGAGTATGTGTGTGGGGTTCAGTCTATGATGAGGATCCAAAATTTGACTATTACGGTGTACTAAGAGATATTGTGGAGCTAGAATACTCTTTTGAGACAAAAAATATGCTGTTTAAATATGATTGGTTTAACACAACACCCAAGCAAGGATAGAAAATTGATAACCAGTTTGGGTTTATTGATAAGATATATAGGTTTTGAACCATTTGTATTGGCTAGTCAAATGGTTCAAGTATATTATACGAGCTATCCTAGTCGATGATGCAATAATAAGTAAAAAACTAAAGCTAAAAACATATATAATATTAAGGATATAGCATACCAGAAGGATGAGATGGTCATGCCTCAACCTATATATATGAGTTTGGCCGGTATTGATGGTATGGAGGTTGATGTTATCGTAGAGGATGATAGAGTTAATAAAAAGATTGACATAGAAGATTTACCTCATATATATGAGGACTCTGATATGGAGGTATCGAACGAGAAACAAGAATTGGAAGATGAAGGTGATGGTGATAGTGAAAGTGAAAATGAAATTGAAGAAGTAGAAGATGAAGATGAAGATGAAGACGATTTGGAAAATGATTCGGAAGACGATGATGATTCGGAAGATGAAGAAGATTAGTACGTACACACATTTGCATTAGCTTCAATTATTAATTTATTTAATGACACAGTTATTATTTATTTTATCACCACACTAGTATTTATTTGTTTTACCACACCATCCATTACTTTATGATGTCTTGATGTCACTATTTTTATTTTTTTATAACACCATCCATTATTTACTGTCAAATTTACCTATGGCGGGACGAGGACGAGAACATGCACGATGACAAGTTCATAGAGGATCTTCTTCCAAGCATCCTCCAGCTACTCCGGATGTAGGTCGTACAAGACTATCCGAGGACAAGTTCGTAGATGTCGAGGATGGTTCATCGGTAGGGGGGAGCTACTCCATCTCCCGAGCTTCCGTCAACTTCTACCCTTGTCGGTATTCCTGTGACTCCTGCGACTGCTAGTACACTGGCTACTCCACTAGTTGCTCCTACTGGAGCAAATCCATATTCCTACGACTGCAGGGTGGCGAAGCTCACTGGCGGCTGAGCTGTGATCATCGGCGGCGAGTGCTCGGGGTTCATCGGCTGTTGACGGCAGAGCTGGAAAGGAGACGGCAGAGTGGCGGTGGTAGCGGGAAGATCGAGTTGGACGAGGTGTGAGGGTTAGTGAAGGGTGGTGATGGCGGTATTGGGTGACCGGAGGAGAGTGGTGGTGAAGGTGTTGGGGTGGCTGGGTTCTCGCCGGGGAAGATGAGGTGGTCGGCCGGAGGAGTTCTGGTGGAGGTGGTGGTGTTGGGTAAAGGGGATTGGGGTTTAAATAGCTGGCCGGGAAGGAGAAAGGCCGACCGGTCTGTGGGTAGGTGAAGGGGGAAAGGCGGTCGGAGGTTGCCGGAGGTGGAGCGGCGTTGCCGTTGGCCGGGGAGGCATAACAGCCGCGGGGGCGGAGGCGTAACCGCCGGCGGAGGAGGCGATCGGGTGCAGGGAATTAGGGATTAGGGGTTTACTGTAGATTGCGGGTTGGCGGGTCAGGTTCGGGTCGGGTTTGGATCCGAATCCGACCCGCTAGGGTTAGGTTGGTTCAAATAGGCCGGTTCGGTTCAGAATTAAACCGGTTCAGGGTTAAACCGGCTGGGTTCAGCTCGGTTTGTTTTGGTTTAATAAAAATATTAATTTTTAGGTCTTTAAAAATAGTTCTGGGGTCCAATAAATTCTAGAAAAATTACACTAAGCCTAATTATTTATTTTACACCCAAAAATATTATTTTTATAATATTTTAATATTTAATAAAATCACAAAAATTATTTAATACCAGAAAACTTTGATTTTTATTAGGTAAAAATTATAGAAAAATCCTGAAAAATTTGTTTTTAAATTCCTGAAAAATTTAGGGGTTTACAATCTACCCCCCTTAAGAGGATTGCGTCCTCGCAATCAAAGAATAATGAAACATAACCGGTCAGAAGAGACAACACAGTTGCAAAATATGTTTGAAAGCGTGACACAAAGAAAGAATCATGATGAAGAAAAATCGAAGGAAAAGGGTTAATCAAAACACCTAGGAAAGGAATAAAATATTTCCCTTGATAATAAAAATTTAAGTAATTCAAAAGTAAAGAAATCTGGATAGAGCAAGAAAAACTACAGCTTACAAAACTAGGTTATTAATTATTAACAAGTTCAAAACACTAGGTTAAGGCTAAGAAAATGAATTAACCAGCACGTGTTAAAGCAATACTATGAATAGACATCTATGAATAACTTACGCATATTTGCTACTCCACGAGTCTGCACGTCCTCCATTGTCAACGTAAAAGCTTGTCCGCGTTCTTGCGGTGGTGCCCTCTGCTGTTGCTGGGCTTGCTGAAAAAGTGCTGCTCGTGGGGCCAAAGGGTGGCCTTGGTTGATATCCTCCTGGTGCTGTTAGAGCCTTTTGGTTTACTATCGGTGCTCCTTCTCGACGCTCAGTGCATTCTCTTACCGAATGTTGACAGGATCCGCATGCTAAACAGAATCCCAATCTGCGTCGGCATTCCTTGGCAAGATGGCTTGCCTTGCCACAGTAGTGGCAAGAAGGTAGGACTAGTGCTAGTGGTGTAGATGCTCTCTGTGGTTGGTGCAGGTGAGGTCTCTTTGCAGCTTCTTCTTGTGGTGCTCTGGCTAGTACTGATGTGAATGGCCGCTTAAGGCTGGACTCTCTCCTGGTGACGCGCTCCATACGTCGAGCTGCAACAAGGATGTCCGTGTATAAAGTAGGTGCAACGGATCCGATCATTCTCTGTAGCTCAAAGTTTAGTCCATCGAAGAACTTTTCAGCCTTCTCCTCTTCTGTCAGGATCAGGGAAGGGGCGAAGCGACTTAGACGGATGAACTCCGCATTGTACTCTTCCACTATCATACTGTCTTGAGTGAGGCTATTGAACTTGTCCCAAAGTTCTGATCAAGCAATAGATGGAATATACATCTCCTGGAAAAGTGTAGAGAATTTTTCCTAAGTGACTCGGTCTGGTCCGAGCCGTCTCTCCTCAGATAGCTACCAGTGATGTACATTGCCCGTCAATTGCATTCGGACGACAGTCATCCAACCTTCCCTTGGAAGATCAGCTGCTTCTAATTGATGTTGAGTGTTTGTGAGCCACTCATGAACTTCAGTGGGTTCCTCCTTGCCAGAAAAGGTACGAGGCTTCAGCTAGCAAAAATCGGCGATAGATCCCGTCAATGGCCGTTGTGCTGGTAGATTCGCCTGCTCCAGTGCGATTACTAGGCTGTGATGCAGAGCCTCTTGTTGAATTTGCTGTTAGGCTTGCATCATTGCATAGAATATTTAAAATATCTGTTTTCCATCCATAGCTTGCCCTTGTGGGAATACGGGCATTGGTGGAGTAAACTGTGGCGGAGGTGGAATGTCATCACATCGAAACCTTGAAGTATGCTGGCCCGCTTGATTGCTTTGAGCTGATTATCCTCTATCTTCCGGTGTCACTCCATCATCATAAGTGATAATACCTTATGGTGTTCCTGTAGGAGTCTCATCATTTTCTCGTGGATCCATTACTCTGTATCCAAAATAAACTATAAGAGGCGCATAGAGCAATTAAGGCAGGATGCATGTCAAGAATTTAATTCGAATTCGATATAAATATCAAGAATGATTCAATCAAGTGGATGAGATCCTAAAACTTATCCTATCCTTGTCGCAGGCTTGCTCAGTTCCTAAGTTAAAACTGAAGCAATTTTGTCGTAGACCTGCATGGGCCACCAGAAAACCATGTCACACTCCAGTACCAAAATACTGAGGGACTAGCCACGTGGCAATGGCTAGCAGCATACATCGATGGGCAAACCCAATTTAATGGACCCATCAGGGTGTACTTAAGCTGTAAAACAACAGAAAGAGTCTAATATACTAATCTCATCCACAGAAATGAATACATCAATATGAAATATAAATCAACATCAAGTCTCAATAAAATATATCTCGGGGAACAACCCGATGATAAGCCTGATACAATAGTTTATTAAACAAGAAATAAAAGAGTCTAATAACAGCAAAGACTGAGTATAGAATAAGAAGATACTCAGGAGAAATCCTCAGCGACCACCTCGTCCTCGGGTTCTGGTACTACTCCAAAGACTGCTCCTGTCCCGTACACCTCGGGGTAGATGTCCTCTGCTAAACCTGGGGACATAACCCGGATCCAGGTCCTCAGGGGACATAGCAAGGTACAAGAATAACTCAAGCCAAATAAATGTAGTACAATAATAAATGAATAGGGCAAACTATATAACCAGCTATGTAATATGCAAGTTGAGAGCATTAATCATAGTCAGGCTGAGACTACTATAGGCTCTGTGTCGGGAAAACCCATAGCAGTATTTTCTCGAAGGACCAGTACATGTGCCAAAGCTCTATATCAGAGTCTAAGGCAGCTCCCGATAACTATATATATATATATAATATAATCAACCTTTAGTATGGTAAGTCTCTCCTCACCCAATGTAATCACACGTCTTATGTTTATGACACGCAAGATCATATCTAATACAGCAAGTCATAATGATATTTATGCATATGTATAAAGTCTATGTCACTAATCCTGTAACCTATACAAAATCACCATGAATATCTTAGGAAAATTCTGTCTTATGAATAGTGTCAGGTGTCCTGTGGTATGACATACTTGATGATGCAAGCACAAGAAAGTATAGGGTCTCGATATCCATGTCTAGGTGAAGTTACACAACTTCACGTACGGTATTGACTCCCGAATATTATTCAAACGTTAAGTAATGTCACACGGTCCTAGGTTGAATAAATATATCACAGAAATAGCGCAAGAAAATAATATGAACCAAATTACTGCAAGAATGGCAAGGTACACTTGCCTGGGGTTTGATTTCTAACTGCTGCTCTGGTATCAGCGGGATCTGCAGGTACTCCTCCGGTTATTGAAATAAACGTTACCATCGGGTTCAGAAGATATCAAATAGCTAGAATTGCCTGTCCATAAGTCCAATTTGGACACAGGAGCAAAAGTGACAGTATTTGGTCAAAGCGGGGTCCACATGTAGCCCGCTTTGTATCGAAAAATGTGCCAGAGATAATGTTCTCCAAATTGGCCAAACTTAGTATTCACAAGTCCAGAACGACATTACAAACCCAACGGAATATCCAGAACTGGATTTCGATGAGCCTATCACAAAATCGTCCATCAAGTGGAGCCATGGGGCCCACGAAACGGGATTTTGTCAACGTTCTCAGAATCGAACCAAACTTTGGTCACAGGACCAGCGTATTGCTTCGAAACGACGAGCGTACACGATGTTACAATGAGTTTCAGAACATGATCGATATTGGGCGTTGTCGACAGATACACGTTGATTCCGGTGTGCACGCACATCCAAATTAACTTCCGTAAAATCCCACACGTCCATATTAACGGTACGCACCTTTTAGTGAAGTTTGCACACGACCAAGTAGCCTCGTTTAGCGGGGCGCACCTAGTTCCAGGAAAATCAGGGTTTTATAAGGATAAAGTTTTTGGTCATTTTCACCCTCGAATAAATTACAAATTACAGCACGATAAATTAAACTAAAAATAAGGTTTAAAACTTGGTTATGTGGTCTAAATTACTGTTCAAGCCAATTTTGAAAACATTTAACAGGTTGGTCGCAAAATGGTCGCAAACTGGGGAGTTCGGGATATTTTCTGAATTTTCAGAAAAGGGAATTTATTTTCCTGATTTTTCGTTGCAGTTTACGATCGAAACAGAACACGATACCCCTAGCTAATGGCACGGGGTTCGAGAGGGTCACGCAGGGAATGAGTTGTAACAAACTGCTCGAAAAATGGCACTATGAGGTGAGAGAATTGCTCACCTAAACAATGCGTCGGAGACGACTGTATCTGCCATACGCGAGGCAACACATTGCTGCGACTGCAGGGTGGCGAAGATCACTAGCGACGAAGCTGTGCTCGTCGGCGATGAGTGCTCGACGTTCGTCGGCTGCTGACGGCAGAGCTGGAAAGGAGACGCCAGAGTGGCGGTGGCAGCGGGAAGATCGGGTTGGCCGGGGTATGAGGGTTAGTGAAGGATGGTGATGGCGGTGCTGGGTGACCGGAGGAGAGTGGTGGTGAAGGTATTGGGGTGGCCGGGTTCTCGCCGGAGAAGATGAGGTGGTCGATCGGAGGAGTTCGGATGGATGTAGTGGTGTTGGGTAAAGGGGATTGGGGTTTAAATAGCTGGCCGGGGAGGAGAAAGGCCGACCGGTCTGCGAGGAGGTGAAGGGGGAAAGTCGGCCGGCGGTTGCTGGAGGTGGAGCGGCACTGCCGTTGGCCGGGGAGACATAACAGCCGCGGGGGCGAAGGCGTAACCACCGGCGGAGGAGGCGATCGGGTGCGGGATATTAGGAATTAAAGGTTTACTGTAGATTGTGGGTTGGCGGGTCGGGTTCGGGTCGGGTTTGGATCCGAATCCGACCCGCTAGGGTTGGGTCGGTTCAAATAGGCCAGTTCGGTTCAGGATTAAACCGGTTCAGGGTTAAACTGGTTGGGTTCAGCTCGGTTTGTTTTGGTTTAATAAAAATATTAATTTTTAGGTCTTTAAAAATAGTTCTGGGGTCCAATAAATTCCAGAAAAATTACACTAAGCCTAATTATTTATTTTATACCAAAAAATATTTTTTTTATAATATTTTAATATTTAATAAAATTACAAAAATTATTTAATACCAGAAAACTTTGATTTTTATTAGTTACAAATTACAGAAAAATTATGAAAAATTTGTTTTTAAATTCCGGAAAAATTTGGGGGTTTATAATCTGACCCACTTAAGAGGATTGCGTCCTCGCAATCAAAGAATAACGAAACATAACCGGTCAGAAGAGATAATGTCACGTCCCAGTCCCAAAAAAAATACGTAGGACTAGGAATACGTAACACGCCCAGCCGTATGTATACGAACTCCAATATATGGAAACCATATACACACGTACGCTGTATATGAATATTCAATCCACCAGTGGTAATATACTGTCACAACAAGTCACATAGAATCTATATCTCATCCATAACACAATAATCAGTAGGAAAAGAGCTGAATAATAACTAAATATCCAAAATGAGTATCAAGTCTGATAGTCGGGTGGAAACAAATCCACTACAAAATGACTATCCTGAAGTAGCAACAAAATCTCTAAACAGTGGTCGTACATCACAGGTACTCTAAGGGGAAGTCCTCCTCAGTCTGGTAAATTGCGTCAGGTCCCGGACCATACTCCTGCGGGTACTCCTGCTCGTCCATATCTGAAAAGGGACCAGGTCCTCAGAGGGACGTAACAAGATACATATAAACATGCCAATAAGTACTAAAATATAAACATCCACTGGGTCGCCTAACCGTTGAAGTGAATGCAGTTTGAGAACAACTTTCCAACAAGTGGGCTATCTGGCCAGTAAATTGGATTTGCATGACTCTCTCGGAGAATCAGGGGCCTAAAAGCATGTCGTCTTTTAAACGACAGAGGCCGCCAGTAAAATATAGGGTCATCATCACCCGTTTCTCCGGTGAAGAATCCGGGCGTATAGGAGAAAAGTGCAAAGGAGCCCAAACGCATTACTTATTGTTCTCCCCACCCCATGCTCTAAGCATGCCATATTCATGACACGATAAACCTCTAATAACTGCTAGGTCTACTAGCATACAAAGTTTCTATCAGCAGTCATTCCTAACGTACGGTTCTTACGTACAGGCGGCCAACCTAATACGTAGTCCGGGATCTATATGAGACTCACAACTTGTGTAACAACTGTGTCACGGCCAATGAATCAAATCATGCTCCATAATACTGTGGTGGTCTCATAAACAAGGTCCAATGCAAATACATAAATAAAACAGAATCATGCATAATTTGGAATGTAAATAATAATACTGTGGTAAGGTATACTTGCCGAGCAAAGTTTCTGTATAGTGCAAGCGTCCACAACAGTGTTAAGTTATAGTAGTGAGGTTTTAGGGTTTTGGGGTGTATTGCATGGATATATATAGAGAATAAGAGGTGGTAGGAAAACTTAGTTTTTAAGGAAACTAAAACTACTGCCGCTGCTGTTTTCTTTCTTTTCATTGGTTTTGGTTTTGGCTGGGGGTGTTTAGTAATATTAGTGTTAAGGAGCAGTGTAATGAGAAGCTTACACTTATGGGAAAGCAAAGCAAGTAAAATTGGGTTTTGCTTCTGCTGCTGATATTTTCTTCTCCTAATGGTTTGGGTTTTACGCGCGGTGAAAAGAAAAGTTTACGCGGAAAAAAAAAATAAGCAGTGGTTTCGTTACTGCTGCGGTTTACGCGCGGGAAGTATACGTGGAGCGGTGAGCGGTTTGCTAATATTTACGCACGAAGAAGGAAACACAAAGTTTACGCGGTGGCTAAATGGTTTTACGCGGGTGTTTAACGGGTTGCGGGTTTGATCCAAAAGAAAATTCTATTTTCTATTCTTTTCTTTTTCTTATTCCTTTTTCTTATTTAATAAAACTATATATACATACACATATTTATATATAGAAAATTTCACAAATTATATTGGTGCATACGGTTAAACAAACAACTGTCCAAAGGGTCTCTTACATGGAATAAATTAGAAAAAATTTATAATGGCTTCATAAGTCCTCTAAATGCTCAATCATCTCAAAATAAAAATCTATTAAAATATATTCTCTCTAATTAGCTTACTATAAAAAATGAATTACATAATTAATAATAGAGAAATAAGATTTTTAGAATTAGGGTTCTTACATTCTACCCAACTTATAAAAATTTTGTCCTCGAAATTAAAACTAAGCCACGGTAGCAAGTTAAGAATGGTATAAGATATAAATTAACAAAGTAAATTTATACCTTGGTCTGTGAATAGGGTCGGAAAATATTGGCGCATGTCATCCTCGTGCTTCCAAGTAGATTCTCCTGGCGAGCTATGCTTCCATGCCACACGGACCAAGGAAATAGACTGGTTTCTCAATACTTTCTCTCTCTGATCAAGGATTACCACGTGTTGCTCTTGATAGTACAAGCTCGGCCCAATGGTGATCTCTGAATGGTCGAGAACATGACTTTGGTCTGCCACATATCGCCTGAGCTGCGACACATGGAATACGTCATGTACTCCCTCAAGTGAAGGTGGTAGCGCAAGTTGATATGCTACTTCTCCTACTCTTTCTAGCACGTCAAATGGTCCAATATATCTTGGACTCAACTTGCCGCGTCCTCCGAATCGGATGGTGCCTCTGGTAGGTGATATCCTTAAGAAGACATGGTCTCCCTCTTTAAATTCTAAGGGACGACGATAAAGGTCTGCCCATTGCTTCTGCCTGTCTTGCGCTGCTCGCAAGTGTCCTTGTATTTTCTTAACTGTTTCAACGGTGTTGACCACTAACTCTGGTCCCAAAATCTGACGTTCTCCTACGTCACTCCAACATACAGGAGACCTACACTTCCTTCTATATAATGCTTCAAACGGAGCTATCTGAATGCTTGCCTGATAGCTATTGTTGTAAGAAAACTCTACAAGATGTAGGTGGTCCTTCCATGATCCTCCAAAGTCCAACATACAAGCCCTTAACATATCCTCCAATGTTTGAATAGTATGTTCTGACTGCCCATCTGTTTGCGGGTGATAAGATGTACTGAATTTCAGACGAGTTCCAAGGCTTTCTTGTATGCTCCTCCAAAAATGTGATATAAAGCACGAATCTTTGTCTGATACAATGCTGACTGGTACGCCGTGCAATATCACGATCTGCCTCATATATAAGTCAGCCAAAGCTTCTGTAGATTGGCCAACTCTAAAAGGTAAGAAGTGGGCTGACTTGGTGAGTCGGTCCACTATTACCCATACTGCATCTTTACCACTTGGACTCTTGGGAAAACCTGTGACAAAGTCCATAGTGATATGTTCCCACTTCCATTCTGGAATTGGAAGTGGTTATAATAACCCTACTATTCTCTGGTGCTCCGCCTTTATTTGCTAATATACCAAACATTTATCTACAAAGAGGGCTATCTCTCTTTTTATTCCATGCCACCATAAGTGTTGTCGTAAATCATGATACATCTTGGTGCCTCCAAGATGAATAGAATATATCGAACTATGAGCTTCTGTCATCAGTTCTTGTCGAATTTCTCTATTGGGAATATAGAGACGATCACCATATCGTAATGTCCCATCATTATGAATGTGCAGTCCTGTCTGCTCTCCGGCTTCTGTCTTTTCCTTTAATCTTCTGACTCTGGCGTCGGTAGGTAGTGCTGCCTTGATTCTTTCTATTAGTGATGATTGTATTTGCAAGTTGGCTAGTGTCCCATCTGCTTTGGGTAATATTACTTCAATGCCAAGTCCTTGCAAGTCTTTCAATAATTCTTTCTGTGTTGTCAAGAAGTAAACTACTAGTTTTTGGCTTAACGCGTCTGCTACAACGTTAGCCTTACCTGAGTGATAATGTAGCTCTATCTCAAAATCTTTCATAAACTCGAGCCATCGACGTTGTCTCATATGTAACTCCTTCTGTGTGAAGACATACTTGAGGCTTTTGTGGTCGGTATATATTTCTACTCGTTCCCCATATAAGTAGTATCTCCATAACTTTAGAGAAAATAGAACTGCTGCAAGTTCCAAGTCATGAGTTGGATAATTCTTCTCATGTACTCGTAATTGCCTAGATGCATATGCAATTACCTTGCCATGCTGCATTAATACGCATCCCAAGCCTTTCCCTGATACGTCACTGTAGATTACGTAGCCTCCTGATCCTGATGGAATAGTCAGTACTGGTGCTGAAGTCAGTCGCTTTTTTAACTCCTCGAAAGAGGCCTGACACTCATTGGTCCATATGAACTCTTGATCTTTGCAAGTCAACCGAGTCATAGGTATTACTATCTTTGAGAAGTTTTCCATGAACCGTCGGTAATATCCCACAAGTCCAAGGAAACTTCTCACCTCTGCTACTGATTTAGGAACATGCCATGTCTCGACTGCCGAGATCTTTTCTGGATCAACAGAAATACTATCTCCTGTAACAACATGTCCAAGAAATATGACTCTGTCCAAGAAGAACTCATATTTACTGAGCTTTGTATATAATTGCTCTCTCCTCAAGGTCTCTAGAATAATCCGCAAGTGCTTCTCGTGCTCCTCGTGGCTCATTGAATAGACAAGTATATCATCTATAAAGACGACCACGAACTGGTCCAAATACTGATGGAAGACTCGATTCATTAAGTCCATAAATATAGTTGGAGCATTGGTCAATCCAAATGGCATGACCAGAAATTCATATTGCCCATATCTTGTCCGGAATATGGTCCTAGGGATGTCCTCCTTTCGTACCTTCACCTGGTGGTATCCTGATCTCAAGTCTATCTTTGAGAATACCTTGGCTCCACTGAGTTGATCAAATAAGTCATCAATACGTGGTAGTGGATATTTATTCTTTACTGTTACTGCATTCAAGGCTCTATAGTCAATGCACATATGCATTAACCCATCCTTCTTTGGTACAAACAACACTGGTGCTCCCTAGGGTGATGCACTCGGTCGGATGAAACCTTTCTCTTCTAGTTCTTTCAACTGTGTCTTTAGTTCATCCATCTCTTTCTTTTCCAGTCTATAAATATGTGATGCTATGGGTGCTGCTCCCGGTGTTAATTCAATCGAGAATTCAATGTCTCGATCTGGGGGTAGCTCTGGTAATTCTTCTGGAAAGACGTCTGGGAATTCAGAAATTACAAGGTGATAAACAACGTCATCCATTGCGAGATGCATACTATCAAGGATTTTTGTGGATCCTCGTGCAAACTCAAGTTCAAGCTGGCCTGGTACCTTAAAAAGAATGCTTCCTCCAAAGCAATCGAAGAAAGCGTGGTACTTGCTTAGCCAGTCCATACCAAGCACAATATCAAAAGTTGGCATAGGAAGGACTAAGAGTCGGGCGTTCATCTCTCTGCCACGTATCACTATAGGACATGCTATACAAATTCTACTAATAGGTACAACTCCTCATCTGGTAAGAATTCTAATACAACTAGGTAAATGTGTGGAGGTAATGTTATGTTTGGCAATAAAACTAGATGATATGAATGAATGGGTGGCTCCCATATCAAACAATGTCACCGCAGGAAAAGTAAAAGCAAGAGTGATACCTGCTATGATATCAATCTCCTGATTTATGTCATCCACTTCTATTTCAAAAGCTTGTCCGTTCCCCTGTGATTGTCCCTGTCTAGCCCTCTTGAATTGATCCTCCTGTGCTGGTAGCTATGGTCCTCTCTGAAATCCCCCTGCTGCTGGAGGTCGAGGTGCTCCTGGTCTCATCGTCTGCTGAGCTGGCTTTGGTGCTGGAAGTGCTAGCCGCTGTGCTGGCGGTGGAAGTGTCGATGCTTGTAGCATAGGACAGTCCTTCAATATATGCTGTCCGGAACCACATCTCATACATTGTACCAAACAGACCCGACAATCCCTGGAGATGTGCCCGCATATTCTACAATAATTGTATTGGGGTTTCTCTAGAATCTGGTATGGTCCTGCTCTGTGTTGGTTCTGTTGTTGCTGAGCTAAAGGACGTCTAATAGGTCCTCCTTGTTGTGTCTTTGCCGGTCCTTGTTGTGTCCTCAGCTGACCTCCTTTTCTTCGACTGATAGTTTCTTTCAATCTGGCTTCTGTTAGTAATTCGGTATAAGAGATTCGGGACTGGGAGCTAGTATAGTGTTGTAGCTCCTGAGTCAGTCCGTGATAAAATCTCTTAGCCTTGGCCAAGTCATCTAGTATCAGGGAAGCGCCATATTTACTGGGGCGACTAAACTCAGCATCGTACTCGTCAACTGTTATATTCCCCTGCTCCAGGTGGAGAAACTGATCGTACAATGCATCTCTAACGGTGTCCGAGAAGTACTTTCTTTCAAAGCACTCCAGGAATTGCTCCCATGTCTGGTAGGTACCCAGCTGGCGTTCCATGGATTCCCACCAGTGATGAGCATTACCATCTAGAAGCGTCCTCACACCTGTCATCCACAGCTCTGTAGGTAGCTGCGATGCTTCTAGTAACTTCCGAGTGTGGGTGGTCCAGTTGATAGTTTCTTCTGGGCTCTTAATGCCTTTGTACGGCCTCGAACCCATTTATATAAAATCCTTTACTGAGCCAACTCTAGCTCGGGGTACTGGAGCTAGTGCTTGAGCTGGTACAGTAGTCTTTGCAGCCATCCTTTCAAGTGCTACTAGGAACTCTTGTCTCTGTTCTCCTGCTTGCTGTCTCTGTTCCTATAACATAATCTGAAAGAATTAGAACAATTGATGAGCCTGGCCATCCTGCGGTGTTGATGATGCTGGAAGGTTCCCATTAGGTGGAACAGGAAAGTCAGATGGAACTGGATTATGAATCTGTCCATCTGGTCCTGAAAGTCTAGGATTTGTTGAGGTCCCTCATTGAGTCTGACCATTGAGTCAAAGAGTTGTGTCACCATCGGTGACAGTATATCCTTTCTGCATATCCATCTCTCTGCAGGTGATGTACGCAACGTTTAGAAGAGGTACAGGAATCAAAACAGAGATGTAAAATTGTTGGCGTAAAACATGGTTTCAGAAATATCCGCGTAAAGTAGAGAAGAGTAAGGTAAGGTTTTTAGAGCCGTCTGCGTAAAACAGAGATTCAAAGAAGTCAGTGTAAAATAGAGTTTCAAAACTCTGGGTAAAAAGTCTGCATAAAAGTTCTCGTGCGTAAAGTCTGCGCGTAAAAGTTCGACGACGTAAAAGATATGCTGCATAAAATCTACCTGTAAAGTCTTGCTATACTTTCTGCGTAAAGCTTGCGCGAAAGGTCTGCGCGTAAAATCTGATGCATAAATTCTGCGCGTAAAAATCTAACATATGCTGCAGCATAAAGTTGTTCGAGGAACTCTTCGTATTCCTCGGATAAATTTTTTAGTTAAATCAGTGAACCTAACATCTGACAAAAGTACTGCACGATGATCGAGAGGACGGTTGTGATGATGATTTTGCACAGAGACCCAGGTTGTCGTTTAGTGACATATTAAATACAAGTCGCTTTTACGCTTCTATGAGGAAGAAAAAGTTTGAGGCTTCTGAATACGCTATCTACAGGAACGAGTTTTTACGCTCAATATGAGACAAAATCAGACGCTATGTCAAAAAAAACTATTTCTGCACAGGGCTCGAGGCATATCTCTGTATTTAATGCGAAAGATTTGGTTCTAACTGATTATGTCTGGGAAAACTAAGATCATGATAAATACGCTCACATCCTATCCTTACATTTTACGCCTAATCAGTTATTCTATGCTGGTTATCTATTATTCAGGAATCATCAAGTTTACGCAAGTACGGTTACCTACGTGACTTGTATAACGTGTTATACGCAGATTTAGTAAGACTAAGGGAACGTGGGTAGCAGTTTGTTTATAACTGCAGCGTAAAATTGGCATAACTATAGCGTAAAATAGGTAATCTCCTGTAGCGTAAGTAGGTAGTCATAACTTGCCTTTTTACGCCAATAAGACAGTCATTTGGCTTTTTACGCCAACAAGGGAAAGGTTTTTTTTTTTTTTTCTTTTGGCGTAAACTTAATATAGGCTGGTTGGAAGGAAGAATGACTTTTCAGTCAAGTATGGATAAGATCCTTATAATCTATTCCTATACGCAGGCTTGTTTGGCCCAGTTACGTAACCAAGACAATATATTCTGACCTACATGGGCCACCACCAAAAACATGTCACGCCCCAGTCCCAAAAAAAATACGTAGGACTAGGAATACGTAACACGCCCAGCCGTATGTATACGAACTCCAATATATGGAAACCATATACACACGTACGCTGTATATGAATGTTCAATCCACCAGTGGTAATATACTGTCACAACAAGTCACACAAAATCCATATCTCATCCATAGCACAATAATCAGTAGGAAAAAAGCTGAATAATAACTAAATATCCAAAATGAGTAATAAGTCTGATAGTCGGATGGAAACAAATCCACTACAAAACGACTATCCTAAAGTAGCAATAAAATCTCTAAACAGTGGTCGTACATCACAGGTAGTCTGAGGGGAAGTCCTCCTCAGTCTGGTAAATTACGTCAGTTCCCGGACTGTACTCCTGCGGGTACTCCTGCTCGTCCATATCTGGAAAGGGATCAGGTCCTCAAAGGGACGTAATAAGATACATATAAACATGCCAATAAGTACTAAAATATAAATATCTACTAGGTCGCCTAACCGTCGAAGTGAATACAGTTTGAGAACAACTTTCCAATAAGTGGGCTATCTGGCTAGTAAATAGGATTGACATGACTCTCTCGGAGAATCAGGGGCCTAAAAGCATATCGTCTTTTGAACGGCAGAGGCCGCCAGTAAAATATAGGGATATTATCACCTGTTTCTCCGGTAGAGAATCAGGGGCCTAAAAGTGCAAAGGAGCCCAAACGTATTACTTATTATTCTTCCCACCCCATGCTCTAAGCATGCCATATTTATGACACGATAAACCTCTAATAACTGCCAGGTCTACTAGCATACAAAGTTTCTATCAGCAGTCATTCCTAACGCACGGTTCTTACGTACAGACGGCCAACCCAATACGTAGTTCGGGATCTATATGAGACTCACAACTCGTGTAACAACTGTGTCACGGCTAATGAATCAAATCATGCTCCATAATACTGGAGTGGTCTCATAGACAAGGTCCAATGCAAATACATAAATAAAACAGAATCATGCATCATTTGGAATATAAATAATAATACTGTGGCAAGGTATACTTGCCGAGCAAAGTTTTCGTATAGTGCAAGCGTCCACAATAGTGTTAAGTTGTAGTAGTGAGGTTTTAGGGTTTTGGGGTGTATTGCATGGATATATATAGAGAATAAGAGACGGTGGGAAAACTTAGTTTTTAAGGAAACTAAAACTATTGCCGCTGCTGTTTTCTTTCTTTTCATTGGTTTTGGTTTCGGCTGGGGTGTTTAGTAATATTAGTGTTAAGGAGCGGTGTAATGAGAAGCTTACACGTGTGGGAAAGAAAAGCAAGTAAAATTGGGTTTTGCTTCTGCTGCTGATATTTTCTTCTCCTAATGGTTTGGGTTTTACGCGTAGTGAAAAGAAAAGTTTACGCAGGAAAAAAAAAGATAAGCATTGGTTTCGTTACAACTGAGGTTTACGCACGGGAAGTATACGTGGAGCGGTGAGCGGTTTGCTGATATTTACGCGCGGAAAAGGAAAAACAAAGTTTACGCGGTGGCTAAATGGTTTTACGCGGGTGTTTAACGGGTTGCGGGTTTGATCCAAAAGAAAATTCTATTTTCTATTCTTTTCTTTTTCTTATTCCTTTTTCTTATTTAATAAAACTATATATACATACACATATTTAAACATAGAAAATTTCACAAAATTATATTGGTGCATACGGTTAAATTAGCAACTGTCCAAAGTGTCTCTTACATGGAATAAATTAAAAAAAAATTATAATGGCTTCATAAGTCCTCTAAATGCTCAATCGTCTCAAAATAAAAATATATTAAAATCTATTCTCTCTAATTAGCTTACTATAAATAATAAATTACATAATTAATAATAGAGAAATAGGGTTTTTAGAATTAGGGTTCTTACAGATAACATAGTTGCAAAATATGTTTGAAAGCGTGACACAAAGAAAGAATCACGATCAAGAAAAATCGAAGGGAAAGGGTTAAGCAAAACACCTAGGGAAGGAATAAAACATTTCCCTAGATAATAAAAATTTAGGTAATTCAAGAGTAAAGAAATCTGGATAGAGCAAGAAAAACTACAGCTTAGAAAACTAGGTTATCAATTATTAACAAGTTCAAAACACTAGGTTAAGGTTAAGGCTAAGGAAATGAATTAACTAGCACGTGCTAAAGCAATACTATGAATAGACATCTATGAATAACTTACGCGTATTTGCTACTCCACGAGTCTGCGCGTCCTCCATTGTCAATGCAAAAGCTTGTCCGCATCCTTGCTGTGGTGCCCTCTGCTGTTGCTGGGCTTGCTGAAAAAGCGCTGCTCGTGGGGCCAAGGGTAGCCTTGGTTGATATCGTCCTGGTGTTGGTAGAGCTTGTTGGTTTACTATCGGTGCTCCTTCTCGACGCTCAGTGCATTCCTTTACCGAATGCTGACAGGATTTGCATGCTAAACACAATCCCAATCTATGTCGGCATTCCTTGGCAAGATGGCCTGCCTTGCCACAGTAGTGGCAAGAAGGTAGGACTAGTGCTAGTGGTGTAGATACTCTCTGTGGTTGGTTCAGGTGAGGTCTCTGTTTGTGGTGAAAAACGAAAGAATGAAATGTATTCAAGTGGGGGTTTATACGAAACCCGCTTTCTTTGGTTTACAAACAAACTTGTACAATTTGATCCTATACGAGGATGTGGGAGTACAATTTATTTAATCTGGGTAGATATTGCTATAGGTGTCTGATATGCAGTCGATCACTTTAGCCCTTGGACCACACGATGGTGAAGAAGTGCCGTAAAAGACAGGAAGTAGCTTCGAAGGTTGCAAAGGAGGGTGGATGTACGATGCCAAAGTCGTCGATCCCTACTCCTTGTCCGAGCTCCGGATTCCTCTCTCTCTAAGACTCTTCGACCTCTTGATCCTCTTGATCAATTTTCCGACCCTGGTTCGATCTTTTCTGAAGTTCGACCTCGGTTCTATTTTTCTCTCTCCTTTTTTGACCCCCTTCCTCTGTTGATAGAGGTCTCTATTTATAGAGTTTTAGTGACAGTGACCACTCAATTGGTGTAAAAACCGAGGAGTGGACAGCACAACACCCTTTTACACAACGGTTAAAGTAACCAATGCCTGCGTATAGATAATCTTTTGAATGAGCGTGTGACGCGGGTCCAACTAAGGGACACAACACGTATAATTGCTACGAAGATCACGGCATAAAAGCCACGCAGGTAGGTATCCCTCGCGTAGAAGAGGTTGGCGTAGAAGCCAATGTCTGTCACCGTGGCATAGAACCCAAGTAGGCATAGAAGCCGAGTGGGCGTAGAAGCCGAGTGGTCATAGAGGCCGAACGAGCATAGAAGCTGGAGAGGCGTAGAAGCCGAGTGGTCATAGAGGCCGAACGAGCATAGAAGCTGGAGAGGCGTAGAAGCCGAGTGGGCACAGGAACTGGATGGGCGTAGAAGCCGCTACGTAACGTGCCAGAGTGGTGACGTGGATGTTTTAGCCAGAATTATGGCTCTTGGAGATATAATCAAATCCCTCGCATTAAATACAAAGATCTGCCACCATCCTGTGCATTAAATGCAGATACGCATCTCGAATCCTGCACGCAGAGTAGCTGCTGACGTGGCAGGCTGTTTGTCCTCCGCAGAGCGTAAGACGGTCATGTCTGCCTGTGTAGAACTAGGCAGCGTATTCCCTTGCATGCGTAGGAGTGGTCCACGCGAAGGGGCTGTCTCTAAATGACGGTTCGGTGACATTTAATAAAATCCCTCGCATTAAATGCAGAAATCCGCCATCATTCTGCGCATTAAATGCGGAGGCGTGTTTTGAAGGTCTGCAGCCCTCCTGTGCACCGAACGCAGAGACGTGCCTCGAGAAACTGTCACCGCTCTGGGCATTAAATACGGAGGCGTGCCTCGAGCCCTGTACGAAGTGCAGCTTTTGACGTTTGCAGGCGGTTTGTCTTTCGCGGAGAGTAAACAGCTCACATCCGCCTGTGTAAAACTAGGCGGCGTAGTCCTCTGCACGCGAAGAAGCGGTTTACGCGAAGGGAAAGGTAGTAAACGACAGCCTGGGTTGCAGTGTCGTGCCATCATTACAGCCATCGCCTGGGTAGTCGAGCAGTATCCCTTTGTCAGTGGTCCAGACTTCAGGTTCATTTGCAGGAGATGGCAGGTTCACTTCGGAGAACACGAAGCGTTCCTCGTACGCTTTAATGCCGCATAAAAAGCGGGTGTGTTTTATGCCATATAGGCGATAAAGCCCTCAGTTCTACGCTGAAGTGGCCTGGACATACTGCACTTATGTGGGTGGTCCTTTGAGCTTATATTTTATGCTGTGCTCAGTGGAAAAAGACTCCGTTGCACGCTTGATGGCTCTGAGGTCACCTGTTTTACGCTGCCGTGCATCACAATGCTGCGTAGAGTCATCCGACGTAATTTTCATGCTTCTACAAGACCCCCTTCAAAGCTTTCAAATTCCTCGTAATTTGAAATGCTTTGAATGAAGCATGAACCGTTCCTCATAACTCAAAATGTTTCTAAA
This sequence comes from Iris macrosiphon, assembly GCA_036927795.1. Lineage (NCBI taxonomy): Eukaryota > Viridiplantae > Streptophyta > Magnoliopsida > Asparagales > Iridaceae > Iris > Iris macrosiphon. Next base: position 280,769,977 of record JAYESA010000005.1, on the reverse strand, counting down.
TGGAGCCTGGATGAACTTTGAATCGACCCATGAAGAAGGGTAATTTTCAATGTTGAACTCTGGATGCTTCGGGTGTTTGTACTAGAGGTAATATGGACGTAGTACAATACCGTGTTGATTGAGGGCATCCCACTGGGGAATTTTTGGTGGACCTATTATTTGTTGCGCACATTGGAATGCAAATAATAAGTTCGAAACAAGTCCTCAGCTAGTAAAGATATTATGCTGGGGATATTTTTGTGGACCCACTACTTTTTTTCGCACGTTAGTGCAAGTAATGAGTTTGAGACAAGTCTATAACTCTGTGGGGATTAACAGAGACTGACTCTTGAATTGTGACTCCATTGGGGATGGGGGCACATATCTGCTCAGAGGTAATATGGACATGGCAGTTTTTGTGGACTTAACACCACTGGCATACTTAGAATTTAGTACGGGTGTTAAGTTGAAATGACAACCGATATCAGAGGTAATATGGACATAATAATCGATAGTCGAACCAAGAAGGTTTGTTCAGAGGTAATATGAACATGACAAACTCTTGAATTGTGACTCCATTGGGGATGGGAGCACATATCTGCTCAGAGGTAATATGGACATGGCAGTTTTTGTGGACTTAACACCACTGGCGTACTTAGAATTAAGTACGGGTGTTAAGTTGAAATGACAATCGATATCAGAGGTAATATGGACATGATAATCGATAGTCGAACCAAGAAGGTTTGTTCAGAGGTAATATGAATATGACAAACTCTTGAATTGTGACTCCATTGGGGATGGGGCACATATCTGCTCAGAGGTAATATGGACATGGCAGTTTTTCTGGACTTAACACCACTGGCATACTTAGAATTAAGTACGGGTGTTAATTTGAAATGACAACCGATATCAGAGGTAATATAGACATGATAATCGATAGTCGAACCAAGAAGGTTTGTTCAGAGGTAATATGAACATGACAAACTCTTAAATTGTGACTCCATTGGGGATGGGGGCATATATCTGCTCAGAGGTAATATGGACATGGCAGTTTTTGTGGACTTAACACCACTGGCGTACTTAGAATTAAGTACGGGTGTTAAGTTGAAATGACAACCGATATCAGAGGTAATATGGACATGATAATCGATAGTCGAACCAAGAAGGTTTGTTCAGAGGTAATATGAACATGAAAAACTCTTGAATTGTGACTCCATTGGGGATGGGGCCACATATCTGCTCAGAGGTAATATGGATATGGCAGTTTTTGTGGACTTAACACCACTGGCGTATTTAGAATTAAGTACGGGTGTTAAGTTGAAATGACAATCGATATCAGAAGTAATATGGACATGATAATCGATAGTCGAACCAAGAAGGTTTGTTCAGAGGTAATATGAACATGACAAACTCTTGAATTATGACTCCATTGGGGATGGGGGCACATATCTGCTCAGAGGTAATATGGACATGGCAGTTTTGTGGACTCAACACCACTGGCGTACTTAGAATTAAGTACGGGTGTTAAGTTGAAATGACAACCGTTATCAGAGGTAATATGGACATGATAATCGATAGTCGAACCAAGAAGGTTTGTTCAGAGGTAATATGAATATGACAAACTCTTGAATTGTGACTCCATTGGGGATGGGGGCACATATCTTCTCAGAGGTAATATGGACATGGCAGTTTTGTGGACTCAACACCACTGGCGTACTTAGAATTAAGTACGGGTGTTAAGTTGAAATGACAACCGTTATCAGAGGTAATATGGACATGATAATCGATAGTCGAACCAAGAAGGTTTGTTCTGAACATGACAAACTCTTGAATTGTGACTCCATTGGGGATAGGGGCACATATCTGCTCAGAGGTAATATGGACATGGCAGTTTTGTGGACTCAACACCACTGGCGTACTTAGAATTAAGTACGGGTGTTAAGTTGAAATGACAACCGTTATCAGAGGTAATATGGACATGATAATCGATAGTCGAACCAAGAAGGTTTGTTCAGAGGTAATATGAACATGACAAACTCTTGAATTGTGACTCCATTGGGGATGGGGGCACATATCTGATCAGAGGTAATATGGACATGGCAGTTTTTGTGGACTTAACACCACTGGCGTACTTATAATTAAGTACGGGTGTTAAGTTGAAATGACAACCGATATCAGAGGTAATATGGACATGATAATCGATAGTCGAACCAAGAAGGTTTGTTCAGAGGTAATATGAACATGAAAACTCTTGAATTGTGACTCCATTGGGGATGGGGGCACATATCTGCTCAGAGGTAATATGGACATGGCAGTTTTTGTGGACTTAACACCACTGGCGTACTTAGAATTAAGTACGGGTGTTAAGTTGAAATGACAACCGATATCAGAGGTAATATGGACATGATAATCGATAGTCGAACCAAGAAGGTTTGTTCAGAGGTCACTTGGACATAACAAACTCAGCTGGGAGATATTTGGAGTGAGGGAGCAAATTGTCACCGGGGAGTGGGACCAATTTGCAGTGGCCCTCCTCTTGCTTATAAATGCAAAGTGATGACTTTGGCGTCGATCAACTCCTGGATTCTCTTCTTCAGTAGGTAGCACGCCCTTGTGGGGTGGTGAACGTACCCGCGAAAGAGACAATAGTATGGGTCATCGACATTGCCAGTCCTCCCAGGGTGCCTGATGTTGGGTAACTGAAGCTTATTTTCCTTCGTCACCGCATTGAAGATTTCAATGATATCCTCATCACTGAAAGAGAAAGTCCCCTTTGGCCTTCGGGCTCTTGATGCCTTAATTTTACGGCTTCGGGGAGGATCGTCCGAGTTGCATCATCTTCAGACTCAGACGGAATACTACCCCTAGCTTGGGATGCTGTTTTGTTTCGTCGGGGGAGACTACCCCCTGACATATCATTGTCCACAGAAGTAGATTCAGGAGGACTTGCCTCCGGGGTTTTGGAGTTCATATGAGACGAGGCATACCCTAACCCTAAATGATTTTGTTGATAATGGGGATCACCATGCAACGGTATTCGTCGTCCTTTTCCATTATTGAGGCCTAACTTCAACTCCAAATCATAACCCATATTTTGTATAATTTTTAATGCTTGTGGACTATATCGGTGGACTTGTATTCTGCCGGCATCAGACTCGTGAGCATCTTCTTGTTCAATCGGTCTACTCTGCATGCGACCGAAGACTATTTGATGTTGATCGTCTCGAGTGGATGGAACGATAAAGACAGAATCTTCAGATGGTCCATTTGTCGTGATGACATCAGCTGTTGACGCTATCCCCCACATAATCTCTCCATGTTTGGTTGTTAGGGGTACTGAGTCTTGATTTTGACCCCTGGTCCTGCGTTTCTGTAAAGATGGAGAGTAGCTCAACCGGTCAAAAACTGGCCGTTTTGCTTGGGAACAGCAGCAATTAACTACAATCCTATGACTATCACAATGGTGCTCGATAGGAGGCGTAATAGGCATGCTGGAAGATCCCCTATCCTTGCGTTTCTGGATTAGATATGTACGCAGGTCAGGAGGATTTACAGAAGAAGAAGACTGCTTGTTCCTTCTATTTACCGCAGTGGTCATGCGGATGTTGGGAACCCCAGTTTTCTCTGTGCCACTTGTGTACAACAGGTTGGCCATCTGGTTGGCGGATAATCCCTGAGGAGGGTGTCTTTCCGCAACTTGAGCTTGCTTTACGCCGAGGGACTTCGTCTGGCGTAATTTGGAGATTTGCTCAGACTGGCGTAAAGCTGAAGAGGTCCTCAGTTGGCCGTCAGTATCTCGCGTAATCCAGAGGGAAGACAGATTGTTCCTTTGCTGGCGTAGAGGTCGGGAAGTTGAGTAGTTTGCCGCCTGCTTTCCCCTGGGTAGATTGCAGGGATCATCTGCTTTTCCGCGGAAGGCAGATAAAGTGTTACGCGTTGAACGCGCTTGAAATTTCTGTTTTGGTGCCAAGGCTTTATCAGAAATGTTGTCTGTTCCGCCAGTGACGGGAGACTGCATTTTACGCACAAGGCGCGGAGAGGACTTCTGGACTAGCGTTAAGCCATTTCCAGAAGTTTTGTCGGCCTTGTGAGAAACAGGCGACTGAATTTTACGTGCAGGGCACGGAGTATACTCCTGGGTTAGCGCTAAGGCCTTGCCAGAAGTTTTGTCGGCCCTATGAGAAACAGGCGACTGAATTTTACGTGTAGGGCACGGATGATACCTCTGGGTTGGCACTAAGGCCTTACCAGAAGTTTTGTCGGCCCTGTCAGAGACAGGCGACTGAATTTTACGTACAGGGCACGGAGGGAGCAATGCTACAACCACATTGGTCGGAGAGATCGGCGAGATCGGAGAGTCCACATGAATGGTAGAGGATGTCTTGGGCATCCAGACCTTGTGCAGCTTCCTATTGTCTTGGACGGAGAGAGGGTGAGAGCTACCCCCGGTTCGAAGCATGTCTTCGTAGGCAGACTGGTCGAAATGGGCGACCAGTGTCTTCTTCACGGATCCCACGGATACCGCATCGTGTTGAGCAATTACTTCCTCATCAGAAGAGAAAGACATCCCCAGCAGAGTCGCCATCTTGTTTGTGGTGAAAAACGAAAGAATAAAATGTATTCAAGTGGGGGTTTATACGAAACCCGCTTTCTTTGGTTTACAAACAAACTTGTATAATTTGATCCTATACGAGGATGTGGGAGTACAATTTATTTAATCTGGGTAGATATTGCAATAGGTGTCTGATCTGCAGTCGATCACTTTAGCCCTTGGACCACACGATGGTAAAGAAGTGCCGTAGAAGACAGGAAGTAGCTTCGAAGGTTGCAAAGGAGGGTGGATGTACGATGCCAAAGTCGTCGATCCCTACTCCTTGTCCGAGCTCCGGATTCCTCTCTCTCCAAGACTCTTCGATCTCTTGATCCTCTTGATCAATTTTCCGACCCTGGTTCGATCTTTTCTGAAGTTCGACCTCGGTTCTATTTTTCTCTCTCCTTTTTCGACCCCCTTCCTCTGTTGATAGAGGTCTCTATTTATAGAGTTTTAGTGATAGTGACCACTCAGTTGGTGTAAAAACCGAGGAGTGGACAGCACAGCACCCTTTTACACAACGGTTAAAGTAACCAATGCCTGCGTATAGATGATCTTTTGAATGAGCGTATGACGCGGGTCCAACTAAGGGACACAACGCGTATAATTGCTACGAAGATCACGGCGTAAAAGCCACGCAGGTAGGTATCCCTCGTGTAGAAGAGGTTGGCGTAGAAGCGAATGTCTGTCACCGTGGCATAGAAGCCAAGTAGGCATAGAAGCCGAGTGGGAGTAGAAGCCGAGTGGTCATAGAGGCCGAACGAGCATAGAAGCTGGAGAGGCGTAGAAGCCGAGTGGTCATAGAGGCCGAACGAGCATAGAAGCTGGAGAGGCGTAGAAGCCGAGTGGGCACAGGAACTGGATGGGCGTAGAAGTCGCTGCGTAACGTGCCGAAGTGGTGACGTGGATGTTTCAGCCAGAATTACGGCTCTTGGAGATATAATCAAATCCCTCACATTAAATGCAAAGATCTGCCACCATCCTGTGCATTAAATGCAGATACGCGTCTCGAATCCTGCACGCAGAGCAGCTGCTGACGTGGCAGGCTGTTTGTCCTCCGCGGAGCGTAAGACGGTCATGTCTGCCTGTGTAGAAATAGGCAGCGTATTCCCTTGCATGCGTAGGAGTGGTCCACGCGAAGGGGCTGTCTCTAAATGACGGTTCGGTGACATTTAATCAAATCCCTCGCATTAAATACAGAGATCCGCCATAATTCTGCGCATTAAATGCGGAGGCGTGTTTTAAAGGTCTGCAGCCCTCCTGTGCACCGAACGCAGAGACGTGCCTCGAGAAACTGTCACCGCTCTGGGCATTAAATGTGGAGGCGTGCCTCGAACCCTGTACGAAATGCAGCTTTTGACGTTTGCAGGCGGTTTGTCTTTCGCGGAGCGTAAACAGCTCACATTCGCCTGTGTAAAACTAGGCGGCGTAGTCCTCTGCACGCAAAGAAGCGGTTTATGCGAAGGGAAAGGTAGTAAACGACAGCCTGGGTTGCAGTGTCGTACCATCATTACAGCCGTCGCCTGGGTAGTCGAGCAGTATCCCTTTGTCAGAGGTCCAGATGTCAGGTTCATTTGCAGGAGATGGCAGGTTCACTTCGGAGAACACGAAGCGTTCCTCGTACGCTTTAATGTCGCATAAAAAGCGGGTGTGTTTTACGCCATATAGGCGATGAAGCCCTCAGTTCTACGCTGAAGTGGCCTGGACATACTGCCCTTACGTGGATGGTCCTTTGAGCTTATATTTTATGCTGTGCTCAGTGGAAAAAGACTTCGTTGCGCGCTTGATGGCTCTGAGGTCACCTGTTTTACGCTGCAGTGCATCACAATGCTGCGTAGAGTCATCCGGCATAATTTTTATGCTTCTACAGTCTCTTTGCAGCTTCTCCTTGTGGTGCTCTAGCTAGTGCTGATATGAATGGCCTCTTAAGGCTGGACCCTCTCCTGGTGACACGCTCCATACGTCGAGCTGCAGCAAGGATGTCCGTGTATGAAGTAGGTGCAATGGATTCGATCATTCTCTGTAGCTCAAAGTTTAGTCCATCGAAGAACTTTTCAGCCTTCTCCTCTTCTGTCGAGATCAGAGAAGGGGCAAAGCGACTCAGACGGATGAACTCCGCATTGTACTCTTCCACTGTCATACTGTCTTGAGTGAGGCGATTGAACTTGTCCCGAAGTTCTGATCGAGCAATAGATGGAATGTACATCTCCTAGAAAAGTTTAGAGAATTCTTTCCAAGTGACTCGGTCTGGTCCGAGCCGTCTCTCCTCAGATAGCTACCAGTGATTTGTATTGCCCCTCAATTGCATCCGGATGGCAGTCATCCAACGTTCCCTTGGAAGCTCTGCTGCTTCTAATTGATGTTGAGTGTTTGTGAGCCACTCATGAACTTCAGTGGGCTCCTCCTTGCCAGCAACGGTATGAGTCTTCAGCTGGTTAAAATTGGTGATAGATTCCGTCGAGGGCCGTTGTGCTGGTAGATTCGCCTGCTCCAGTTTGATTACTAGGCTGTGATGCAGAGTCTCTTGTTGAATTTGCTGTTGGGCTTGCATCATTGCATAGAACATTTGAAATATCTGTTGCCCGTCCATAGCTTTCCCTTGTGGGAATACGGGCATTGGTGGAGTAAACTGTGGCGGAGGTGGAATGTCATCACGTCGAAACCTTGAAGTATGCTGGCCCGCTTGATTGCTTTGAGCTGATTATCCTCTATCTTCCGTGTCACTCCATCATCATAAGTGATAACACCTTATGGTGTTCCTGTAGGAGTCTCGCCATTTTCTCATGGATCCATTACTCTGCATCCAAAATAAACTATAAGAGGCGCATAGAGCAATTAAGACAGAATGCATGTCAAGAATTTAATTTGAATCCGATATAGATATCAAGAATGATTCAATCAAGTGGATGAGATCCTAAAATTTATCCTATCCTTGTCGTAGGCTTGCTCAGTTCCTAAGTTAAAATCGAAGCAATTTAGTCGTAGACCTGCATGGGCCACCACAAAAACCATGTCACACCCCAGTACCAAAATACTGAGGGACTAACCACGTGACAATGGCTAGCAGCATACATCGATGGGCAAACCCAATTTAATGGACCCATCAGGGTGTACTTAAGCTGTAAAACAACAGAAAGAGTCTAATATACTAATCTCATCCACAGAAATGAATACATCAATATGAAATATAATCAACATCAAGTCTCAATAAAACATATCTTGGGGAAGAACCCGATGATAAGTCTGATATAATAGTTTATTAAACAAGAAATAAAAGAGTCTAATAACATCAAAGACTGAGTATAGAATAAGCAGATAATCAGGAGAAATCCTCAGCGATCACCTCGTCCTCGGGTTCTGGTACTGCTCCAAAGACTGCTCCTGTCCCGTACACCTCGGGGTAGATCTCCTCTGCTAAACTTGGGGACATAATTCGAATCCAGGTCCTCAGGGGACATAGCAAGGTACAAGAATAACTCAAGCCAAATAAATGTAGTACAATAATAAATGAATAGGGCAAACTATATAACCAGCTATGTGATATGCAAGTTGAGAGCATTAATCATACTCATGCTGAGACTACTATAGGCTCTGTGTCGGGAAAACCCATAGCAGTATTTTCTCGAAGGACCAGTACATGTGCCAAAGCTCTATATCAGAGTCTAAGGCTCCTCCCGATATATATATATATATATATATATATATATATATATATATATATATATATATATATATATATATATATATATATATATATATATATATATAATCAGCCTTTAGTATGGTAAGTCTCTCCCCACCCAATGTAATCACACGTCTCATGTCCATGACACGCAAGATCATATCTAATGCAGCAAGTCATAATAATATTTATGCATATGTATAAAGTCTATGTCACTAATCCTGTAACCTATACAGAATTACCATGAATATCTCAGGAAGATTCTGTCTCATAAATAGTGTCAGGTGTCCTGTGGTATGAGGTACTTGATGATGCAAGCACGAGAAAGTATAGGGTCTCGATATCCATGTCTAGGTGACGTTACACAACTTTGCGTACGGTGTTGACATCCGAATATTATTTGGATATTAAGTAATGTCACACGGTCCTAGGTTGAATAGATATATCATAGAAATAGCGCAAGAGAATAATATGAACCAAATTACAGCAAGTATGGCAATGTATACTTGCCTGGGGTTTGATTTCTTACTGCTACTCTGGTATCAGCAAGATCTGCAGGTACTCCTCCGGTTGCTGAAATAAACATTACCATCAGGTTCAGAAGATAGTCAATAGCTAGAATTGCCTGTCCATAAGTCCAATTTGGACACAGGGGCAAAAGTGATAGTTTCTGATCAAAGCGGGGTCTACATGTGGCTCGCTTCGCACCGAAAAACGTGACAGAGACAATATTCTCCAAATTTGCCAAACTTAGTGTCCACAAGGCCAAAAAAATGATACGAATCCAATGGAATGTCCAAAACTAGATTTCGATGAGCCTATCACAAAATCGCCCGTCAAGTAGACCCGTGGGGCCTACGATACGGGATTTTGTCAACGTTCTCAGAATCGAACCAAACTTGGGTCACAGGACCAGCATATTACTACGAGTTCGATGGCATAAGTTTTGTTTCGAAACGATGAGCGTACACAAAGTTACAACGTGTTTCAGAACTGGGCCGATATAGGGCATTGTCGACGGATACACGTTGATTTCGGTGTGCACGCACATCCAAATCAAATTTTGCAAAATTTCACACGTCCGTATTAACGGCGCGCACCTTTCTGTAAAGTTCGCCCACGACCAAGTCACCTCGTTTAGCGGGGAGCACCCAGTTTCAAGAAAATCAGGGTTTTATAAAGACCAAGTTTTTGGTCATTTTCACCCTCGAATAAATTATAAATTATAGCACGATAAATTAAACTAAAAACAGGATTTAAAACTTGTTTAGGTGGTCTAAATTACTGTTTAAGCCAATTTTGAAAACATTTAACAGGTTGGTCGCAAAACGGTCGCGAACTGAGGAGTTCGGGATATTTTCTAAATTTCCAGAAAAAGGAATTTATTTTCTTGATTTTGCGTTGTAGTTTATGATCGACATAAGACACGATACTTCTGGCTAATGGAACGGGGTTTGAAAGGGTCACACAGGGAATGGGTTACAACAGACTGCTCAAAAAATGGCACGACGAGGTAAGAGAATTGCTCACCTGAACAAGGCGTCAGAGACGACTGTATTTGGCATACGCGAGGCGGCGCATCGCCGCGACTGCAGGGTGGCGAAGCTCCTTGGTGGCGGAGCTGTGCTCGTCGGCGGTGAGTGCTCGGGGTTCGTCGGCTGCTGACGGCGGAGCTAGAGAGGAGACGCCGGAGTGGCAGTGGTAGCGGGGAGATCGGGTTGGTCGGGGTATGAGGATTAGTGAATGGTGGTGATGGCGCTGCTGGGTGACCAGAGGAAAGTGGTGGTGAAGGTGTTGGGGGGGCCGGGTTCTCGCCGGGGAAGATGAGGTGGTCGGCCGGAGGAGTTCGGGTGGAGGTGGTGGTGTTTGGTAAAGGGGATCGGGGTTTAAATAGCTGGCCGGGAAGAAGAAAGGCCGGCCGGTCTGCAGGGAGGTAAAAGGGAAAAGGCGGCCGGCGGTTGCTGGAGGTAGAGCGGCGCTGCCGTTGGCCGAGGAGGCATAACAGCCGCGGGGGCGGAGGCATAATCGTCGGCGGAGGAGGCGATCGGGTGCGGAGGATTAGGGATTAAGGGTTTACTGTAGATTGCGGGTTGGCGGGTCGGGTTTGGGTCAGGTTTGGATCTGAATCCGACCAACTATGGTTGGGTCGGTTCAAATAGGCCGATTATATATATATATATATATATATATATATCTATATATATATATATATATATATATATATATATTATATATATATATATATATATATATATATATATATATATATATATATATATATATATATATTATATATATATATATAATATATATATATATTATATATATATATATATATAGATATATATATATATATATATATTATATATATATATATATATATATATATATATATATATATATATATATATATATATATATATATATATAATATATAATATATATATATATATATATATATATATATATATATATATATATATATATATATTATATATATATATATATATAATATATATATATATATATATATATATATATATACGTAGTTGCGTATGACCATAAGTATAATTTATGGATATCCCGTATTTACATTTGACTGTATGACCCTGAGGATTTGTGAGTTGATATCTAACCTACTAGCTGGACCATGTGTTAGTGTTAGCTGACTGTCTGGTTATGCACAGTATTCGAGGATATGACACTACCCGTGCATCTAGATGCACACTTGACCCTGCTAGTTGACTAGTTGTCATCCTTGCATAGTTCCGTGCGTAGTATAATTATGTTTGTGCATATGCTAGTGTAGCGGCTGATGCTACATTGTATTATATTATATGTATATAGGACCATTGGATCATTCTATTAGACTTCTGGAGCAGGATATTGGTATTGCTCGCTCAGGACCCCAGGCGAGTACATTCTCTGATAATTTCTGTTATTTGATTCTATAATTCAAGTATTTAGAAATATTACATCTGATTCTTGATACTGTGCTACATGGACTAGTATATAGATTGGATCTTTAGTCATGAGATGTTACATCGGTTATCGTATTGACATTGTACACGACATTGATATTAGACATTGATATTAGATATTGTACATGATATATTGGACATTGATCGTGTATCGTGATGTGTCATGGTTGGATCCGCAGTACTAGTTGGGGGCGGGGAAATAGTTATTGAGAGATGTGATCAAATCCCTATCGTACAAGTATAGATATTGTTAGTGTTAATCATACACCTCACATATGATTAGCCAGGCCATGTAGCTATCGTACAAGTTTCCAAGTCGATCATATTTCGAAACTACTATTTCAAATACTTAGAATAGTTAGAGTTCTCTATTTTAGTTCATATACTATATCACCTCGTATATGATATTGTAGCTCTTTCTCTTCATTTTATATATGCTCTGACTGTACCATATTGCCTATATTATATGTTCTCTTTATTATGCCATTGCATTTATTTATTGACTTCTCTCAATATATAGCATCATCTATTTATTGTTTTGTAGTCCTTATCAATTAATTGGAACTGTTATTTGGGTTGTACTTTGCTCTATCCTGACTGGAAATATTTTTCTAGACTGCGACTTAGAGGACTGGTGTCTGACATATTATGGACCACAGGGAGAGTAACTGTAGCCTTGGACCTTATAGCTCAGGTGTGATTCCGGGAGGTCTAGCCGGGATCACTAGTTATTCAGTTATTTTCGATTAGCAGATTATGGTACCAGATTTATTTCCGGCATACTTGAGACTTGTATGTTATTGTTTGACTTAGACTATTTTGTTTAGACTTGTGGCATTTTATTTATTTTCTTCGATATCTTATCGTGCTTTAGTTCTGTGATTGAGTATTTACATATTATATTGTGATATCTGTGTCTCCTTATGGAGTTGGATATTCGTATGAGATTGATTAGCTAGTATTATGACCTATACAGCGTTCTACCGCCGATGCTGTGGCGTAGGCCGGACGTACCCACGTACTCGTGCCCCTATATCGGGTGCGAATTGTGACACGTTTTTAGTAGTGGCCCATGCAGGTCAAGACTTTGAATTTAGAGCGATGTCATAGTAGTGTAACGACTTAGTTGTACTACTATGAGCCTGCGATAGGATTTAAGATATAGCATACTAGGATGAGAGTGAATACTCAATCATAACTAGAAACATTTCTAATCTATTTATCTTGCTATCCTTATTCCTTCTGAATATTACTTCCTTTAGAATTTTTTACTGTCCTCCCTTGATGATATCGTATCTATTGCCTTAATTGATTCTTTTCGGTCTATCTTCAGGATACCACCGAAGACAAGATCTTTGAGAGTGGGAGCATCAGCTTTAGATGGGTCTGCCACCTCTCGACCTTTCGGACAGCCATTTGAAGTTCCTCCTCCCCCACATGTTCTAAGGGTTGCCCCAGTAGTGATGGAGCACCTTCCACAACCACCAACTCCGTTTCCCGGAGGTATGCCCGTTGATGGGGAACAGATGTTTACCTTGATCCAGGTCATGTTAGATGCCCAGAGAGTGACGACAGAAGCTCAGCGAGTTCAAGTTGAGGCTCAGAGGGTGTAGGAAGAGGCACTCCAAGCACAGACACAGTTGATGAGAGAGAGCATGGAGAACACTTATCAGGTGGCTCTTCAGGCTGTGGAGAGAGTAGTACAACACCAGCAGCATCCTGGCCAGCTGCAAAGACTAGGCACTATAGTGGACTTTAAGAGGATGATGCCTTGAGAGTTCAAGGGTATCGAAGGGATACTCTACGCTGACGACTGGTTAGAGGATATAGAGAGGAGCCTACGATTGGCCCAGATTCTGAAGAGCTTGCAAATAGAGGCGGCCGACAGTCAGATGTTCGATATTGCACTCACGTGGTATCGTATGGAGCCGAGACTTACTGTACAAGGACTTACTTGGGAGACCTTCAATGAGCTTTTCAAGGAGAAGTTCTTTCCCGACGTGGCCTTGGAAGCTTTGGAGAGTCAGTTTCATGACTTGGTCCAAGAAAATATATCGGTCGACGAGTACGTCGCAGAATTCTGTCGTTTGAGCCATTTTGCATCATCTATGATTCGGGACCCAGGAGATCGAGCCCAAAAATTTAGAAAGGAGCTGACGAGAGAGATTAGGTCGCATACTTCTGGTCGTCGTACCACTAACTTGGAGGATATCTTGATGGATGCCCAGATTGCAGAAGAGAATCTGGATCTCAGGCTTAAGAGGAGTCACAATATTTATGGAGATACGAATGGTAGTACGGGACCGGTCAAGCATCCCCATATTCAACAATAGCCAAGGACGTTTCAGTATCAATAGTAGTACCAGGCACCAGTTCGTATTCAGCAGGATCAGCAGCAGCCTCTGAGATAGACACAGCAGATTTGTTATTTCTGTAAGAAGCCAGGTCACCTTTGGGAGAGCTATAGAACGAGGCTAGGACTTTGTTTGCATTATTGCACTACAGGACATCGAGTGAGGGATTGTATTCTAGCTCCTTATCTTCCCAGCCAGCGAGCAGCTCCAAATCCTAGAGATCCAGTAAGGCCACCTGTGGAATTACAGTTTGCTCAGCACCCGCGAAGGAAACCACCCCAGCAGGGTGAGGCATTTGCAATGACGGTCGAGGAGACCGATAATGCAGGTGATGTGTTAGCAGGTTCTGTTATGTTCCTTCCTTCTGTTCCTTTTTTGCCTATTTGATTGATTGATTGATTCCTTAGTACCGTTGCTTGTATCAGTAATTTTCTTGTTAGAATGTAGTTAGTAGTACACCCTGACAGAGACTGCAATACCATGACAAAACAAACCATAACCATATATATTTTCTCTAGATTGCATGTTGTATGACTGTATGTATAATTCTCTTAGACCTTGATTTTCTATGACCGTAGTAAAGATTAACGAAGAGGTTATGACTAGACAGAGAGATAAGGTGCCTTAAATTTTGAGGATAAACATTAATTTAAATAAAGAGTTGAGAATTTGATATGGCAGAATTATCGATTTTGTTAAATAATTGATTTTTATGAAGATTAAGATATGATTGAATTTATCATTAAATTTTGAGAAATTTAAGAAGATTATTATTATATTTATTTGACTACAAGATATAAATTTTAAAACTTATATTTTGAATTTGAAGACTTTGTAAGTATTGCAGTGTTGAAGTATTGTGTGAAAAAAGAATTGCGGAATAAGATCACAAATGGATTAGTGTTGAATTCAAATTTTTGGGATGAGATTTCAAATTTTATAAATATGTATTGATTGGATTTAAATTAGAGGATTGGATATTAAATTTTTGAGTATTTAGTTATTAACTTAAAATTTTGGAGGAGATTGTGATAAGAATGGAATTTGATTTTAAATTTAAAGATTTTCAGGAATATGATGTTTATAGAATTTTAAATTTTTTGTGAAATAACAATATGGATTTACTTCATTATTATATGGTTTGATGAATTTAAATTTTGATGGTATAAATAAATAGATAAATACAACTATTGAAGATCTTAAATTTTGAGGACAAAATTTTTCTAAGGTGGGTAGACTTGTCATTACCACATTCTAAAATAGGGATAATTTTGTCATTTTATTTATTATAAGTATTGTGTATATTTATTTTTAAATAATTGCATGATATATGTATATACGTATATATGTATATTGTATAGTGTTCATTAATGTATGGGTTAGTAGACTAGACCTAGAAGCCCACTATATGAACCCCTGACCATAATATAGGGTTATGAATTAAATCTGTATTATTTCGAGATTAACTATTGAGCTTGTAATTTATTACGGTGATTTTATTTAATTGTTGTGCCTTACCTTTGCTTCGATTTTTGGAGTGCTACACTAGATTCTGTCTTCCAACAAATTTTACACCCTTATCCTAGATATGCCCATCTTCCATTCTGACCTTTGTGTAACTCATAAATATGCTCTCTTGTGCTTCATTTTATTCGCACAATATTCGTTACGGACGTTGATTATTATTTTCAAATAATTTTGACTTTGTATCTTTGTGCATTCCAATCGAAATTGGAGACACAATCTCGACCCATTTTGTGTGAACCCAAATTATGATAATATTCTATTCTGAGTCTTCTATGTCCATGACACTTGTGTCTCACCAAATTTTAATCCCATATACTTTTAATTAATTTTAAAACACTATTTTATATTAATTTTAATTAAATTAGTGTAAGGACCCAACTTGACCCAAAACTAGACCCAAACACCAAACCAAACCCCCATTCACACCCTCAAGACTCATACTAAACACCACACATCCTTTTTAGCCACTACATCACACCAAATATAGTATTTTTCTCATCCAATCCAAATTCCCATTTTTTGTGCAATTTTCCATTTGTTGAGGACTTTTATGCAAAAATGCAATGAGGTGTCACCATCCTATTGGTCAAGCACATGAAGAACCAACCCCTCCCTCATTGACCGGTCCAACTCTCTCTCTCTCTCTCTCTCTCTCTCCAATTTTTGGTTGTACACTTTCCTTCATGAGTAATCTTGGCCCTCCATTTAAATGGAGCAACATCCTCACCACACACATCCTCATATATATATATATATATATATATATATATCATCCGAACCCCTTTCCCAATAAACATCCCCCATCCCAATGAGCACATGGCCGACCCTAATCCCTAGGATGTCGTTATCTCCTCTCCCCTTTCTCATGAAAAAACCATCATCCTCTATTTTTTTATCACCAACACCAATCTCCAAACCGAAAACACAAGACCTAACCCTAAACTAATTACATCACCATCACCCTCATCTTCCCGACTTCCCTTTCCGACCAAACTTCGGCCATCCACCGCTTGAGCATGATCCCGACTCGACCTCCCCATCTTCGGCCGGCCCTGAGCCTTCATCACCACCGCTTACAGTCGCCTGAGCCTCCCCGACTTTGTCTTCCCTTCGACAACAGCACCGCCGTCTCTTCCCCCGGCCATCCACGACGAGCCGTACGACTCCTCCGTACCGCCTCGACCCCTCGTCGCCATCACCCGACCTGCTCAGCGCCTCCTTCGCCTGAGTCTCCATCACAACAGCCTCCCCACGACCATAGTCTCCGCCGGATTCGACAGCCACAGCCTCCATCATCACCATCACCGTCGACTCATCCATCCCGACCGACCTCCTCCGCCTGAACCCCCACAGCCACGACCGACTGTACCTTCACCCGATCTCCACCTTCCTCTGCCTGAGCACAACACCCCTCGTCTCACCCCCACTGTCCTGACTTTCCTTCACCACAGCAGCTCTCTACCGGATCAACCATCCCGTTCTCCTCCACAACACCTCCATCCCTGACTCCTTCCACCACCACTATCTTTACCATCACGACCTACACAGCCGGACGACCTCGATATTACCTCCCCACAGTCATCACAACCCCCTTGACTCCTTATCATCATCATCATCATCATCACCATCATCAACATCATCACCATCATCAACATCATCACTATCAACTTCGTCATCATCATTATCACTACCCTCGCCGGAGCCCGAGCACCCTCTTCGATCATGCGCACCCCAAGGTTCGAACCTGTTCCCTCTTCTTTCAAATTGTGTGTATATGCATGTGTAAATAGTAATTACGGTTTAGCGTATTGCTTCATGATAGTTTAGTTGATGTGCGTTGTGTGACCCTGTGTTGGTGAATCTAGTAACTAGTATGCGTGTACGTGCATGTACGTGTATAATAATTAGTTGATATATATATATATTCCATGAAAATCAATTGCTAGTAGGGGGTATGACTGTAATATATATATATACGTAGTTGCGTATGACCATAAGTACAATTTTTGGATATCCTGTATTTATATTTGACTTTATGACCCTGAGGATTTATGAGTTGACTGCCTTGTGTATCTAACCTACTAGCGGGTCCATGTGTTAATGTTAGCTGACTGTCTGGTTATGCACAGTTTTCGAGGATATGACACTACCCGTGCATCTAGACGCACACTTGACCCTGCTAATTGACTAGTTGTCACCCTTGCGTAGTTTCGAGCGTAGTGTAATTGTGTTTATGCATGTGGTAGTGTAGCGACTGATGCTACATTGTATTATATTATATGTATATAGGACCATTGGATCGTTTTGCGAGACTTCAGGAGTAGGACATTGGTATTGCCCGCTCAGGATCCCATGCGAGTACATTCTCTAATAATTTCTGTTATTTGATAATTTCTATAATTCAAGTATTTAGAAATGTTACATCTGATTCTTGACACTGTGCTACATGGACTAGTATATAGATTGGATCTTTAGTCATGAGATGTTACATTGGTTATCGTATTGACATTGTACACGACATTGATATTAGATATTGTACATGATATATTGGACATTGATCGTGTATCGTGATGTGTCATGGTTGGATCCACAGTACTAGTTGGGGGCAAAAAAATAGTTAGTGAGAGATGTGATCAAATCTCTATTGTACAAGTATAGATATTGTTAGTGTTAATCATACACCCCACGTATGATTAGCCAGGCCATGTAGCTATCGTACAAGTTCCCAAGCCAATCACATTTTGAAACTACTATTTCAAATACTTAGAATAGTTACAGTTCTCCATTTTAGTTCATATACTACATCATCCCGTATATGATATTGTAGCTCTTTCTCTTCATTTCATATATGCACTGACTGTACCATATTGCCTATATTGCTTGTTCTTTTTATTATGCCATTGCATTTATTTATTTTCTTCTCTCAGTATATAGCATCATTTATTTATTTGTTTATAGTCCTTATAAATTAATTGGAACTATTATTTGGGTTGTACTTTGCTCCATCCTGACTAGAAATATTTTTTTAGACTGCGACTTAGAGGACTGGTGTCCGACATATTATGGACCACAGGGAGAGTAGCTGCAACCTTGGACCTTAAAGCTCAGGTGTGATTCTGGGAGGTCTAGCCGGGATCACTAGTTATTCAGTTATTTTCGTTTAGCAGATTATGGTACCGGATTTGTTTCCAGCATACTTGAGACTTGGATATTATTGTTTGAGTTAGACTATTTTGTTTAGACTTGTGTTGCATTTTATTTATTTTCTTCGATATCTTATCATGCTTTAGTTCTGTGATTGAGTATTTACATATTATATTATGATATCTGTGTCTCCTTATGGAGTTGAATATTCGTGTGAGATTAATTAGCTAGTATTGTGACTTAGACAACGTTCTACCGCCAATGCTGCGGCTTAGGCTGGACATACCCAGGTACTCGTGCGCCTATATCGGGTGCGGGTCGTGACACGTTTTTAGTGGTGGCCCATGTAGGTTGAGACTTCGCATTTAGAGCGATGTCGTAGTAGTAGTTTAACGACTTAGTTGTACTACTACGAGCCTACGATAGGATCTAGGATATAATATACTAGGATGAGGGCGAGTACTCAATCACAACTACGAACATTTCCAATCTATTTATCTTGCTATCCTTATTCCTTCTGAATATTGCTTCCTTTAGAATTTTTTACTATCATCCCTTGATGTATGCTTCTCATCGTCAAAAATATCTTAATTTGATCGTAGCCTGAGAATCCGTCCATGAAGGACATGCGCTCGAAGCCACAAGTGTTCTCTCCTTGACCCGCTTGTTGAAGGCTCCAAAGAGATGCGCTTGGTACAACTCAATGCGCTGCTGAGCTATGAGTCATTTTTCGTCGAGTGCTTCAACTCTTGTAGTCGTCGGCAATGGTTTTCGTCCATGATTAGCTGATTAGAGAGAGCCACTCGGAGTGAAGGGATTTGATCTCGAGGGGGAGGACCACTTTGCTCCCGTATACCAAAAAGAATGGCATAATTTTTGTTGCTGTCCATACCGTTGTACGGTAGGCCCAGAGATATTCACCCGGCTTCTCGTTCCAATCACACTTTTTCGATGACACAAATTTCTTGAGAAGCTTGATGATGGTCTTGTTGAATGCATCAGCCAACCTATTTGTCGCTGGGTTGTAGGCAGTCAAAGCCACATTCTGAATCTGATTTTTTTTGCAGAACTGATAGAATACATGACTTACGAACTATGGACCATTGTCATAAATGTTCCTTTATGGAAAATCGAAGCGGTATATGATGTGATGCTTGAAGAACTTGATCATGTTAGATGTCTTGACCTCCTCGAGTGGTACTGCTTCCTCTCACTTGGAGAAGTAGTCGATGATGGACATGATGAACCAGTGCCCCTTAGATGAAGGTGGACTTATTGGTCCGATGATATCCATTTTCTATGCCTTGAACGGCCAGGATTCTACCGTTGTGTGTAGGAACTCCGATGGCTGGTGGATAAAGTCTGCATGAATTTGGCATGCTTGGCACTTTCTTGCATAGTCAGCGACATCCGCTACCATTGTGGGCCAGTATTAACCCGTTCTCCGGAGACGGTCCTATAGTTTTGGTTCAGGTTGGTGTGCACCACATATGCTATCGTGAGCTTCGCGGAGGACCTGCTTTGCTTCTGTATTCGATAGGCATCATAGCAGAAGGCCGTTGTAGGACCGACGATACAATATTTCGGTAGCTATATTATAATAGAACCGGAGGGACGTCTTCTAATTGAAGTAGCTTCCTTTAGGTTCTTGGGTAGGATTCCATAGACTGTGTAGTCAATGAATGGGAGTCTCAAGTCCCGGGTATCAGTGTGTACTTCCGTCGTGTGGCCCAGACATAGGCAGAGATTATTTTTGGGGTATTCCATCTTTTGACCAATCACTGTGACTAGCTGATGGCTGTTGTTTGGAACTGCCAAGGAGGTAGCGAGGCCGGCCAGGGCATCAACCTTGATATTCCGCAGCCAAGGGTTCTCAATGAATAATCCCTAGAAGGTTGAGATAATACCGAGCACAATTTGGTGGTATAGAATTAGGTCTCCATTCAAAACTTCATATTCGCCTCGAACTTGGTTGACTATCAGCTTGGAGTCACCATATGCCTCTAAATAGTCTACCCCCACTTATTTAGCAAGTTGGAGTCCAATAATGAGAGTTTTGTATTCTGCCACTTTGTTGGGGCATGGCTCCGTGAGGGAATAAGCTCGATTAATAACCAGATTGTAGGGAGACATTAATACTATCCCAACTCCAGCGATGATATTGCCCTTGGGCCCTGCTCTCGAAGCGCTATCAAAGAACATCCGCCAGGCAGCTTTCCACGAAGTCATATTTGAGTTTGCCACTTCGTCTGGAATCTTTTTGTAAAGTTTTGAGGTTTCTGGCACCAGATGTGCTGGCAGGAAGTCGGCCAGTGCATGGCCCTTGACGAATTTCTGAGGGAGAAACACCATATCGTATGGAGATTGTAGTATCGTCCAGGTCACCAGGCGGGAACTGAGTGCCCCTGGTTTATTTATGGGAAATCTAAGAGGATTGAATCATGAGATCACATGAATGGTTTGTCCTGCCATGTAATACAGAGTCTTCTAGATAGCGAATACTAGAGCAAGGTATTCCTTTCCGACGGGGGTATACCTATTCTCTGCGTCAACCATAATTTGGCTGAGATAATAGATGGCCTGTTCGTGGCCCATATCACTATTCTGGGCTAATAGAGCGTCGAGTGAGTGATCCATTGAATGAACATAAAGTAGGAATGGATTTTTCATGACCGACGCCACCAGTACTGGTGGGTTTGATAGGTTTTCCTTGATGTCGTCGAACGCGCGTTGGCATTCTTCATTCCAGACAAAGAAAACACATTTATTCATGAGCTGGGTGAACGACCAACAACGCCCAAAGAGGTTTGATATAAACCTCATGATGTATACCAACCTTCCTTGCAAGCCGTAGAATTTTTGGAGATTTTTTGGCGGTTTCATCTCCAGGATTGCTCTGATTTTGTCAAAATCTACATGAATATCCCTAGAAGTGATAATAACGCCTAGGAATTTGCCGCTGGAGACTCCCATGAAGGATTTAGTATGGTTTATCTTGAGCTGGTGCGTACGTATGAGATTGAACACAATCTTTAAGTCCCTGAGGTGATCATCTTTGGAGCAGCTCTTGACATCGATGTCAACAATGTAACATTCTACCGTCTTGCGCAGATGTTCACAAAAAATAGTGCTCATAACTCATTGGTATATAGCACTTGCGTTCTTCAGACTGTAGGGTATGACTGTGTAGCAGTATACTCCTATCGATGTTCTGAATAATGTATGATTCTTGATTTGATTATAGCCAGAGAATTCATCCATGAAGGATATGAGCTCGAATCCACAAGTGTTATCGATCATAATATTGGTGATAGAAAGAGGAAACTCATCCTTAGGGCACGCCAAATTTATATCACAAAAGTTGATGCAGATCCGGATCTTTTCATTCTTTTTAACAATGGGCACGATGTTGGCCACCTAATCTGGATGCTATTCCTCATGGATTCAACCACTAGTGATCAGTTTGTTGATTTCAGCTTCGATGGTGTTCATGATATCCGGGAGGAACCGCTGTTGCTGCTGCTTGACAGGTTTGGCGTAGAACAAGATATTGAGCTTGTGGACCTTAATTTTGGGGTCCGGTCCTAAAATGTGTTCGTAGATCCAAGAAAAGACATCAATGTATTCCCTGAAGAGCTGTAGCATGGATTCTCGATCTTCTTCAGACAAACTTTTGCTGATGAAGATTAGTTTTGGGGGAGGATTCGTTACCCAAATTGACTTGTATGACTTCTTCCTCGGTAGAAGGTTCTTGTTGTTCGAACCACATCTCCCATTGTGCGTCTAGGCGTTGGGCCTACTGTTCTACTTCAAGAAGTTCTTGTGGATCTTTGTCGTCTTTCTCAGGGTCAGCTGACACTATGTTGGCAGACAATGTTTGCTTGAGCATCTCCCAGATACTGATGTCGGAGTCCCAAGCGAAAGATTGCGAAGAGTGGGAGTGAACTTCAACTTCTTTATCTGAACCTTTGGGGGTTATGGGATGAGTTACGTACCCTAATCCATGCTTGGATTTATGGTAGTAATCCTTGGACTTGCCTGTGGGATCAAGTAGACGCAGGGGCAGCCATCGTCCCTTGTCGTAGTTTAAACCTTGGTTATCTTTAAGATCATAACCAATCTTCTGGATGATATATTTGGCTTGACTACTGAACTGGTAGAGTTTTATATTTTTAGTATCGGGTTCTCGCTCTTGTTCCTCTGAGATAGAGGAGCGAGGGCATTCAACCCTGCCGAAGATGATGGGTTTGTCTCCCCTTCTCTTTGCTAGAACTGTGAAATATGAACCTTGGCTGGGGAAGATCTGGTTTACTGCTTAGGTGGTATTCACCTATATTTGCAGATGAAGGCCCAGACCGTGCTCCATGGAATACAATGTGCTTATATATGCATGTTTAGAGTAGTTCAAAGATAACCCTGTTCGTCATTAAATTTGAAAGTCTTTAGGAAAGAACTTGATTTAATAAACAAACTAAAGAGAGTACAGAGAGAAGTCTTAGATAGACAATCTAAGTACAAATTTATGTTCAGGGACGTAACGATGGAGGGTTAGTAGTGTAGCAACTCTCTTTACTCCGTGGATGATCCGATGTAGAAGCTCTTCTCTTTTGCTCGAGTGTAGATTCGTAGATAGCCAGCCAGCCTTTTATTCGGGTGTAGTACCCTACTATTTATAGTTATCCTGGCCGTTTATATATTGAGCTGTATGGATGCTGGAAGGTGCCACATGTCCCTTCATAATAGGGTACAGCTGTAACCATGAGTAGATCGATCTACCACGTCGGCGTTGGTTTGGATTTTTCGTTGCTGAAGATCTAAGTGGTTCTCATTCTTTGTAGGCATGATTTGGTAATCTTGACACATAGTCCGCACTTGGTTGGAGAGAATCACTCTTGTCATAACTGTAAGATTTGGTCTTTATGGAGTTTGAAACCCCTGTGGCCAGAGATGCATGGGACGCATGGAGTATAGGACGCGTAGAGCTAGAGACGCATGGACCGCATGGAGTCTGGGATGCATGGAGACAGAGACACATAGACCGCATGGAGTCTGGAATACATGGAGCCAAAGAAGCATAGAACTGCATGGAGTCTGGGACGACTAGGGCCAGAGACGCATGGGACCGCATGGAGTCTAGGACGCACAGGGCTAGAGACGCACGGGACCTAATAGAGTATGGGATGCCTGGGGCTAGTGACACATGGGACCGTATGAAGTATGGGATGCATGAGGCTAGAGACGCACGGGACCGCATGGAGTCTGGGACACCTAGACCAAAGATGCATGGGACCGCATGGAGTTTGGGACGCATGGGGCTAGAGACACACAGGACCGCGAGGAGTCTGGGACGTACAGGGCCAGAGATGTACGGGGCCTAATGGAGTATGGGATGCCTGGGGCCAAAGATGCACGGGACCGCGTAGAATCTGGGACACATGGGCCAGAGATACATGGCCCGCATGGAGTTGCATGAGGCCGGTTGTACTATACACGCAGCGCTGCACATCCATCAAGAGTAAAGTTCTGTGCTGATATGAGACTTTTATCATTTAGTGTGTTCACGTCTTTTGAGGAAGTCAGAAAATTCTTTTTGTCAGAATTCTGTGTCAGAGATGATCCTGCTAACGGGATGCCACGTTAGATCCTTCTGCGACCAAGCTACTTTGGCTGATTGTGGATGCATGGATGTCGCATTTGTTTGGGTCACAGGGTGACTCTGTGGCCTGATTTGAGCCTACTTTTTGGGCCGCATAGCAGTTGGTTTGTTGGGCTTCAGGAGGACTCTGCGGCCTGATCTCTTCTGAGTTTTTTTTGGGGCACATGATTGTATGGCTGTTTGATATTTTTTATGCTTCCACAAGACTCCCTTCAAAGTTTTCAAACTGATGAGTTTGGAATACTTTAAATAAGAAGCATGGAAAAGATGTCTTCGATCGCATGGCTGGAGGGTCTCATGAGGGACGAGCTTTCAGTTCTCCGTCGGTTGTCATGGCATTTTCGCCTGGAGGGAGGGCACGTGATGATGGTGAGTTGCTTGCGGCTGAAAGCTTTCTGTCCTTATTGGGGTTGAATTTGGAGGCTCTTTCTCGGCCTATAGAGTCCACTCTAGTCGCATGGTTTCTCCTATCGCTGAGGAGGCCGGGCAGGGGCAACCATTTCGGGCCTTGCTTACCAGCAAGATTATGAAGCTCCCGACGTCAATGCACCTCCAACTACTATACCTGTTATATCCGATCCAGGTCTATCTTAACCCTCACAAGTGGACAAGTCCAAACAAAAAGAGGGTTGCTTCGATAAGCCATTGTATAAGAAAATGACTCAGGGATTGGAAAAGCCCTACAACTTTGACGTCTTGGCTCAACTCGCCAATACTCCAATAAAGTTGTCATTATTTAAGATTCTGCAGCATTCCATAGACACTCGAGCCGCCCTGAGTGAGGCATTATGAAATACCAACACCTATGTGGCACAGGTCAAGCCGCCAACTGAAGATCCGAAGACATACTCCCACTGTAATAACGTTACAGATGCAGTACCGAATATTACATTCTCGCAATAAGAGATATTGCTTAAGAATAACAAGCATGATCGTCCCGTATATTATACTGGGTATATTGGTACTATAAAGGTAGACCGGATGCACATTGATCCCGATTCATCAATCAGCATAATCCTGAGGAGTCTGCTGTAAACCTTGGATATCTCGATGCACCATCTGGCAGCTACCAGTACTTCCATTAGTGGCTTCAATGCAGGAAGAAGCTACCCTCTAGGAAATATTCGCCTGAAGTGCCAGATTGGCTACCAAAAATAGAGGTCTCTTGCTATGTCATTGACGTAGATGTATCCTACAACGTCTTGCTCGGATGCTCCTAGATACACCAATATATGATCGTGCCGTCACCCCTATACCAATGCTTAAATTATATCGACGATCATGGCATTATCAGAATGGAGTTCACAGATATCAACCCATTTAAGGGAGTCGAGATGTAAGACTCCGATGCCATTCTCTACAAATAAACCCACCGAGACTTTGGTGGCAATGAGGCCGATGATGAGACCGAGGTTACGACAACACCGAAGGAGCCCCTGAGAAGCCGTCTTAAGGCTTGCACTACCGATGCAGCCACTCCCCTCGTTGTCACATTGCATAGGAAGGCACCAAAATTTTTGGCACCTTCCATAACGTCCGAACCTCTGGTCGTTCGCCTTCATAGGCCCAATCGACCGTAGAGGAAGGACCCTACACCATCTTCTCCTTCAGAACCTATGGTCATTCGTATTCGCAGACCCCCAAAAGAAGACCCGATCACGGTTGCAGCCTCCGAGCCTCTGGTGGTAAAACTGCACAGGAAGACACCAACATCTGTTACCGTGCTAGGGGTAGCCATAAGGATGACGAACTAGAAGAATATGTTGCCGCTTAGGCCAACATCCCTTCCCTCGATGATTTGATTCCTCCAGAAGAGATACCTTATTTTATTAATAAAGGGTTATCTTTGAATTATTCTGAGCGTACACATATCAATACATTATACTCTATGGAGCATGACCTAGGCTTACACCTGCAAACACAGGTGACTACCACCTGCACAGTAAAATAGTTCCTCCCTAGTCAAGGTTCCTACTTCACGGTTCCAGTAAGGAGGAGGAAAGACAAACCAATCATCTTCGGCAGGGTTGAATGTCCTCGGTCATTCACCCCTAGGAACAAAAGCCATAACATGATACCGACAAAATACAACTCTACCGTTTCAGCGGTCAAGCCAAACATTTCATCCAGAATATGGGATATGACCTTAAAAATAACTAGGGTTTAAATTACAGCATTGGCCGATGGTTGCCCCTACGTCTACCTTCTACCGCAGGCAAGTCCGAAGAATACTACCATAAGACCAAGCATGGCTTAGGGTACGTAACGCCTCCCATAACCCCCGAAGGTTCAGATGTAGAAGATGAGGTTCACTCCTACTCTTCGTAATCTTTTGCTTGGGACTCCGACGTCAGTGTCATGGAGATACTAAAGCAAACATTGTCTGCCAATATGGTGTCAGCTGTCCATGAGGAAGACGACAAAGATCCACAGGAACTCCTTGACGTCGAACCATTAGCCCAATGCCTAGACACACAGTGGGAGATCCAGTTCGAACAACGAGAACCTCCTACCAAGGATCAAGTCGTACAAGTCAATCTGGGCGACGAATCCTCCCCCAAAACTATCTTCATCAACAAAAGTCTGTCCATAGAAGACTAGGAAACCCTTATACAGCTCGTTAGGGAATATATTGATATTTTTGCCTTTAGTTATGAAGATATACCAGGGCATAATCCTTAAATTGTGGTCCACAAACTCAATATTTTGTCAAACGCCAAACCAGTCAAGCAACAGAACGACGATTCGGCCAGACATAATAAATTACATCGAAGCTGAAGTCAACAAGCTGATAGGTAGTGGATTCATCTACGAGGAACAACATCCTGACTGGGTAGCCAACATAGTGCCTGTCATCAAGAAGAATGGTAAAATTCGAATCTGTATCGACTTTCGTGATCTAAATATGGCTGGTCCTAAAGAAGAATTCCCCCTCCCGATTACCGACATAATAATCGACAATACCTGTGGCTTCGAGCGCATATCCTTCTTGGACGGCTTCTCAGCCTACAACCAAATCAAGATATTTCTCGATGACGAGAAGCATACATCATTCCAGACCCCAATAAGCATATACTGCTACAAGGTTATGCCTTTCAGTCTAAAGAACGCTGGTGCTACATAACAACGGGCTATAAGTACTATTTTTATGAATATCTACGCAAGACGATGGAATGCTACGTTGATGACATCGCCATTAAGAGTCAATCTAAAGATGATCACCTCCAAGACTTGAGGACTTTGTTTGATTTAATGCATGCACACCGCCTCAAGATGAACTATACCAAGTCATTCCTGAGAGTCTCCAGCGGTAAATTCCTGGATTTTGTCATAACTTCCCAGGGTATTCACGTAGATCCCGACAAGACTAAGGCCATCCTGGAAATGAGCTCACCAAAGAACCTCCTGGAACTCCACAGCCTTCAAAGGAGGCTGGCAAACATCAAAAGGTTCATATCAAACCTCTCTGGACGTTATAGGACGTTCACTCAGCTCATGAAGAAATGTGTCTTCTTTGTCTGGGATAAAAAATGCCAACATGCTTTTGACGACATCAAGGATTACCAATCAAACCCTCATGTGCTGGTGGCCCCATTCATGGGAAAGCCCTTTCTGCTTTACATACGTATGATGGAGCACTCTCTCGGTGCCCTACTGGCCCAGAATAGTGATGTAGGCCACGAGCATGCCACATACTACCTTAGCCAGATGATGATCGGCACAGAGCATAGGTGCACCGTCGTCGATAAGGAATGCCTTGCTCTAGTATTCGCTATTCAGAAAACTCGATATTACGTGGCTGGATAGACCATTCATGTAATCTCGTGATTCAACCTCCTCAGGGTCCTCATGACCAAACCAGAGGCTCTCAGTTCTTGCTTGGCTACTTGGGCGATACTATTATCTCCTTATGATATGGTATTCGTTCCACAAAAGGCCGTTAAGGGTCAAGCACTGGCCAACTTTCCGGCAGCCTACCCGGGTTCAGAAACCTCAAAGCTCTATGAGGAGATTCTATACGAGGCGGCATACTCTAACGCCACTTCACCCGAAGCTATATGGCGAATATTCTTTGACGGCGCTTTAAGAGCAGGGCCCAAATACGACGTCATCGCTGGGATCGAGATAGTGTTGATGCTCCAACTTGCTAAATAATTGGAGTAGAATACTTGGAGGCTTACGACGATTCCCAACTAATAGTTAAACTGGTCTGGGCGAGTATGAAGTCCAAAACGAAGACTTGATCCTCTACTATAAGTGGCACTTAGCATTACCACAATTTTTGGGATGTTCTTTATAGACCTAGTCCCTCGGTTGCAAAATATTGAGGCTGACGCCTTAGCTGGCCTCACTGCCTCCTTCGCAGTCCTAAATGACACTCATCAGCAAATCACGATCATCGGTCAAGAGCTGGACTACCCCAAAAATAACTACTATTAATGTCCGAGCTACGCAATGGAAGTACACACTGATGTCCAAGACTGGACACTCCCATTCGTTGACCACACAGTCTATAAAATTCTCTCCAAGAACCCAAAGAAAATAACGTCTATCTGGAGACGTTCCCTCCGATTCTACTATAATACGACTACCAAAATTCTAAATCTCCGCTTATACGACGGTCTTTTGGAATGATGCCTATCGAATACAGAAGCCAAATAGGTGCTTCAGAAAGCCCATGATGGCGTCTGCGGTGTCCACCAACCAGGTCCAAAGTTGCAGGACTGTCTTCGACGTTTGGGTTAATATTGGCCCACAATGGTAGCAGATACCGTCGACTATGCAAGGAAGTGTCAAGCGTGCCAAATCCATGCAGACTTTATCTACCAACCCTCAGAGTTCCTACACCCGACTGTTGTTTCTTGGCCATTCAAAGCCTGGGCTTTGGACATCATTGGACCGATTAGTCCACCTTCATCCAAGGGACATCGGTTCTTGGTGGACCCGCATGATCTCTCCCCAAAGGGTAGTAAGTGGTTTCAACCCGACTTCTTGGTCACGAGCTAGGGGAAGATTGACTACTTCCATTGTTGCCCTTGGGATCGGTGTGACTCCGTCCTGGGCTTCCGGCGGTGGGATGTTGCCGAAATGGAGGGACACCATGTTAGCGGCAACCGTTACATCATCGAAATCCAGGGAGAGAGCCTTGGTATCGATCAGTCGTTGGATGTACCGCTTCAAGGTGTGGCACTCCTGCGTTGGGTAGTGAACGTACCGGTGGAAGTGACAATACTTTGGGTTGTTCATCTCCTCCTTTTCAGGCTCACGTTTGACGTCGGGGCAAATTTTTTTACCTCCCTGCATCAGCATGTCGAATATGGGCTTGACATTACCGTCTTCGAAAGATAGGTCTCTTTTGATTTTGGAGCCTCTGTCTCTTTTTGCTCAGGCTTCTTTGTCACATTAGCGACCATGGCTTGCTTTCCTCTCGCATTGCGGTTGTTGTTACCATTATTGCTGGGACACTTTTCCTTTTCCTTAGTAGTAGGTATATGGATTCCCAAGTTCTGGATTTCCTTGAGCTTCTTTTCAGCGTTGACAATGCTTATAATGAACGCCATCCAGTCTTTGAACTGGCTATATCGCATCCATAGGTTGACCGCCATATGCATATTTTTTTGGCATATCTCTATTAGTGTGGCCTTAGGATTGCCAGGTGGCAATCTTAGCACCGTTATACTAGTTCATTCTTTCTAGTCTGGTCGCACTTACACTTCTTGACTGGTCTCACTTATACTTTCTTGACTGGACTCATTATATTTACTCTTGCTGGACTCACTTCACATCATTGTGCACACACTTGCTTTTAGTTTAGATTTCTTGTATCCTGTAGTCATTATTATCTTACTTCTAATTTTCATGCATCTTTACCTTTATGCACCAGTTGACATATATATATATATTTTCTTGTTCATACTTCATTTCCTTCATTTTGTGCTACTTGCTACAACTGCTTTATAGTTTTTATCATTTAACTCGAACTGTTGTTAGAGGTGTACTTGCTCCAATCCTGATTGGATATATTTTTCAGAGTATCCGGAAGATTGGTGTTCGATATTTTATGGACCTCAGCCTGTCGATGGTGTAGACAGGGGCCCCCTAGTTCAGGAGTGATTTCCGGGTTGGTAGTCGGGATCACTAGGACCTCAGTTGTATTTATTAGCTTTTCGTACTAGATTTGTCCCCGGATTTTGGTTTGAGACTTTGTATTATATTTGATTCAGGATATTATTATTATTGTTATTATTATTATTGTTGATGTCTTTAGTAGTTGTTATTGTTTAGGCTTTGTAGTTGTTAGACTTCCTTGTTATCTTATCGTGCTTAGATCGTGATTGGGTACTTGTGTTATCTTTATCATATTGTTCCTCCGTTTGGAGTTGAGACCTTGACAGGTATTTATATTATTGTGTGAGATTGTTAGCAAGAAAGCAGACCTAGACAGCGTTCTACCGCCGATGCTGCGGCGTAGGCTGGGTGTACCCACGACTCATGCCCAATTTTTGGGTGCGGGTCGTGCACATTTTTGGTGGTGGCCCAGGCAGGTCTCGAGCTTCGTAATTAGTGCGATGTCATGGTAGTACAACGATTTAGTTGTACTGGTGCGACCCTGCTCTAGGATATAGGATCTAGGATGAGAGTGTACTTAATCATGGCTAGGAATAATTCTAATATAATATTTGTTTTTCTAATTATTCTGAAATTATTTTCTTTTGAAATATTAGTGTCCTTTTTTGATGATATCGTATCTTGCGTCGGATTGACTTCTTTTGATCAGTGTTCAGGATGCCTCTGAAGATACGATCCCATCGTACCATCCCAGCAGTTGCCACTGAGAGGTCTGCTACCTCTCGTCCTGCTCAACTTCAGGCAGTTGCTACCGCTCCACTCACCACTCCTGCTGTTGAGGGAGCATATGCTTCTCTCGGGGACCCTCCTCTACCTGTCGATCCGAGGACTACCCAGTCGTTCCAGTGGTACCTCCTCTACCACCTCCTGCACCAGTAGACGTAGCACAGTTGTTTGCATTCTTCAGGGAGATGATGGATGCACAACACCGCCAGGTGGATGTGATGAGATTGGGCATTGAGAATGCCCACCAGGTGGCCATGACGGCAGTAGACAGAGTGGCTCAGATCCAGCCACAAGCAGATCAGACTCAGCACCCGAGGCCGGGCAACATTATTAACTTCCAGAGGATGCGGCCCAAGGAGTTTCGGGGTACAGAGGGGATCCTGTACGCGGATGACTGGATAGAGCAGATTGAGGGGATTTTCTGGCTGGCACAGATTCCAAACAGCATACAGATAGAGGCAGCGGGAAGTCAGATGTTCGACTTTACTTTGACGTGGTATCGTACTGATACGAGGATCGCGGTATCAGGGCTTACTTGGGAGGCTTTTAAGAGGCTTTTTAAGGAGAAATTTTTTCCAGATGTGGCTCTCAGTGCCTTGGAGAGCCAGTTTGAGGCACTCGTCCAGGAGAGCATGCTGGTGGACGAGTATGCAGCAGAGTTCTACCGTCTGGGCTTTTTTGTGGAGTGCTTGAGTGAGGCAGCAAAGGCGAGAAAGTTTTGCAAGGGCTTGGTCATGGCGGTCAAATCTTTGACTAGGAGTGACCGCGAGACAACTTTCGAGCAGATCGTAGGGGAAGCTCAGAGGGAAGAGGATGACTTGGAGCTCAAGTTCAAAAGAGGCAGGGATGATTCAGGTAGTGCGAGTGGTAGTGCGGGACCGGCTAAGCGTCCCTATGTACAGAAGACAGCACAGCAGCCGGGGCAACAGTGTCAGGATCAGAGAGTGTCCACTTGTGCCTACTGCAGGAAGGAAGAACATACTTGGGATATTTGTAGGAGGAGGCTGAAGGTGTGTCTGTGTTGTGGATCCGCTGCTCACCAAATACGAGATTGCCCTACTGCACCTCCATTTGGTGGAGCAAAGGATCAGAGAGTTGGAGCTAGGCCACCTGTGGCTCAGCATCATGCCCCGCACCAGCAGAGGGAGAGACCCCAGCATGGCAGGGCATTTGTGTTGACGGTCGAGGAGGCCGATGCTATGGGTGTCGGATTAGCAGGTCTGTCTCTTTTTGTTCTTCTTCCTGTCCTTTTCTATTTCTTGTGGTGTACTTCATTAGTACCTGTTAGCCTTTTCTTTTGTGCTGTGGTAGATAGTGTAGTGACCCTGATTGAGACTGTGATAACACGACCAGTAGGACCATGATCTTGCATGTTGTTTAGGTAGAATTTCTTAACTGTGATTGTTGGGGGTTTGACCTTGAAGAATTGCGATCGACTTTAAATTTTGAGAACAAAATTTTCTAAGGAGGATAGGCTTGTCACAAACCCATTTTTCGGATAGGGTATTTTTTTTTTTTTAATTTGGTAAATTGTGTATTGATCATAAATATTTGTATTAATATTTAATTAGATGCATGTATTTATTTTAGGATTTTGGCTAGTCTGGACCCATGTCAGTCCCTCGTGGACCCTTGTCAGACCCAACAAATACCCTTGTCAGACTTATTTATTGGTTTAGAGTAGTTATTTATATTTTAATTAGTTAGTTGGAGTGATTAGGATTTAGTTAGAGTGCATTTGGAATACCAAACCCAAACCCAAATTAGCATGACTTAAGTTGAGGGATATTTTGGACTTTGTACCCAACTCAAACCCTAACCCTAACCCTATTTTCTATATGGCTGGCCACCCCGCTTCATTTCCATTCCTTCTTCTTCATTTTTTTCTCTCCATTCTCTTTCTTCACTTCTCCATTTACTTCTCCCCCATTTCGAAGTAAGATTCTTCATGTTTCCTTTCTTCCTTCACTTACTTCCCTCTTTAATACAAACCCTAACCTTTCATTTTCCTCTAACCTAGGTGTGTAAGCCTAGATTTGGTGTAGGAGCTTAGTTTGGAGGCTTAGAGGCTTGGTGTGGTGATTTCTAGGAATTTTAGAGACTTTGGCCTTGGGATTCCAACTTCCAAAAGGTAAACCCTAATTTTTTCCCTTGTGATTACTCTAATATAGTGTAATTAGTAGTTTAGAACCTTCCTAGACCTTTGGGCTACCCATGGGAGGAAGTTGGAGCTTGTTTGGATGTTTTTGGAGACTTTGGCATAGAGTTTTTTGTAAATTTTGGGTGAAATCTGAGATTGGCCCATTTTGGATGTTGACCTAGGTTAGACGAACCTAGTAGACGTGCTTGGATGTTTTGAGGGTAGGTACGTGTCCCCCTTTGAATAAGTCGTGTCGCAGAATTTTGGACATTTTGGGCGATTTAGGAGTTTTTCCTTCGACATGGATTCCACAGACATGTAGAATTTTGCCATGGACCTAGAATCGAAGAGTTAACATTTTTGTGAGGTTCTAGACATCAATTAGAACTTGTAAATAAATTTTGGGTCAATTTTGAATAGATTTGGTATACGTTTCACGAGGTATCGTGAGCCGCACTCCAAGTGCTCGTCGAAATGACCAAATGACCATTTTGACTTGGTTTCTAGGTTTCGGGCTTGTACACCGGTTGGTTTAGCCTTAGGGAGTGTGTATTAGAGTTTTTAAGTTTATATTTTTATATATATATGTGTGTTTTTATGTATATTGGTGAGTGTGTAGTGTGTGTGTGTGTTTGAGGGTAGTGTGTGTGTTGTGTGTAGTGTGTGTGTAGTTGGTGTGTAGTATGTGTTTTGTGTAGTGTGTATATAGGTGTGGTAGTATGCGTGTTTGTGTGTAGTGTGAGTGAGTCTGAGAGTGAATGTGTTTGAGTGTGGTTGTGTGTGGGTGAGTGTGTGTTTGAGTGTGTAGGGGTGTGTGTGTGTGTTTGTGTGGGTGTGTGTTTGAATGTAAGTGTGTGTGTGTGTGTGTTTGTGTGAGAGTATGTGGAGTGTGTAGGTGTGTCTGTGAGTGCATATATATATATATATATGTCTGTGTGAGCTTATATTTATATATATGTATAGTGTGTAGTATGTGTGAGTGAGTGAGTGAGTGAGTGAGGAAGAAAGTGAGAGAGAGATCGAGAGAGAGTGAGTGAGTTGAGAGAGGAAGAGTGAGTGAGTTGAGAGAGGGAGAGAGTGAGATGAGAAAGAGGGAGCCAACAGCAGGAGCAGCTAGCAGTAGGAGCAGCTACCAGTAGGAGGAGCAGCAGCAGCTAGCAGTAGGAGCAGCAGCAGAAGCAGTAAAGCTTAGCAGTAGCAGCAGCTTAGCAGTAGCAGCAACAACAGCAGTTAGCAGTAGCAGCAGCAGTTAGCAATAGCAGCAGCAGCAGGTAGCAGCAGCAATAACATCCCCCCTTATATATATATATATATATATATATATATATATATATATATATATATATATATATATATATATGTGTGTGTGTGTGTGTGTGTGTGTGTCTATATATATATATATATATATATATATATATATATATATATATATATATATATATATATATATATATTTATATAGGTATAGATAAGTATATACATAGGTTAGTTAGTGAGATAAGAAAGGTAAGGTAAGGTATCTCAATACCTTGAGATACCATGGTATTGAGGTAAAGGGGTATCGGAGATAAGGTATTGAGGTATAGCCTAAATACTAGGTTATATATATATAGAGATATATATATATATATTGATATTTACATATAGTAGTATATATAAGTATATATATAGATAGTTAGCTAGTTAGTTAGAGTAGAGAGGGATAAGGCGAGGTATCGCAATACCTTGAGATACTCAAGGTATTGGGTATCGGGGCGATGTATTGAGCTTATGCCTAGGTATGAAGTTAGTGTTGCTTTTATATATATATATATATATATATATATATATATATATATATATATATATATATATATACCTGTTAGGATATATATTAGTGGGCTTAGGCGGGGTATATAGCGTAGGTTGAGATATCAGATACCGAGGGTATCCCGGTATCTCAAAGAGGCAAGTTTGTGGGTTTACTAGCTTAATGAGCTAGTTTTGACCTAGAATTTTAGGGGCACCCTAGTTTGACCTAGAGTTGACCGTAATGGCTCCGGTTGACCGTCAATGTCAACCTTTGACCTAGTTTTGGCCTAGAGTTGACTTTTTGGACCCCGGGTGGACTTTTTCATCCAGATTTTACCGGTTTGGCCCGTTTGACCTAGAATAACCCTAGAAGCTTGTTTTTAGTTATTTTATATCTGTATAACTCTTTAGAACCCCGTTTAACCTTATTTTTTGCAATAGGTCCTTGCGATGCTAATTCGGACCTCGATCATCGCCTGTTGCTCCGGACGTCAGGCGAGTATATTCTCTGATAGTTTTTATTATCTGATAATTATTATGATTCAGCTTCTAGTATAGTATTATCAGATTTTCTGGCACGACACTGGCTAGTATTTCTGGATTCATTTACTTGCGACACGTATATTTCATGTTTCTGGCATTTATTTCTGGAATCACCTACTGGCATCACATCAGGACTCACTACAGGCATCACTCATATTTCTGGCTGAACTCATATTTATATTACGTGTCGGGTCTTGGATTCACTTGTTCTAGTCGGGACGAGAAAATACCCGAGTAGACATGTAAATATTCCCAAATCTGAAATTACTCCCTCTGGTCTAATCTGGAATGATAGTTGTCGCACACCCAGTGTGTGGTGAGCCGTACTTACCCCTAGCATTTTACATGTCAAAATAGGTATTTCAAAGACACTAATTTATTCTTTCTAGTCTGGTGTCACTTACACTTCTTGACTGGTCTCACTTATACTTTTTGGATTGGACTCATTATATTTACTCTTGCTGGACTCACTTCACGTCATTGTGCACACACTTGCTCTTAGTTTAGATTTCTTGTATCCTGCAGTCATTATTATCTTGATTCTGATTTTCATGCATCTTTACCTTTATGCACCAGTTGACATATATATATATATATATATATATTTCCTTGTTCATACTTTATTTCCTTCACCTTGTGCTACTTGCTACAACTGCTTTATAATTTTTATCATTTAACTGGAACTGCTGTTAGAGGTGTACTTGCTCCAATCCTGACTGGGTATATTTTTTAGAGGATCCGAAAGATTGGTGTCCGACATTTTATGGACCTCAGCCTGTCGATGGTGCAGACAGGGACCCCCTAGTTCATGAGTAATTTTCGGGTTGGTAGTCGGGATCACTAGGACCTCAGTTGTATTTATTAGCTTTTGGTACCGGATTTGTCCTCGACTTTTGGTTTGAGACTTTGTATTGTATTTGATTCAGGATATTATTATTATTGTTATTATTATTATTATTGTTGATGTCTTTAGTAGTAGTTGTTGTTTAGACTTTGTAGTTGTTAGACTTCCTTGTTATCTTATCGTGCTTAGATCATGATTGAGTACTTGTGTTATCTTTATCATATTGTTCCTCCGTTTGGAGTTGAGATCTTAATAGGTACTTATATTGTTGTGTGAGATTGTTAGCTAGATAGTAGACCTAGACCACATTCTACCGCCGATGTTGTGGCGTAGGCTGGACATACCAACGACTCATGCCCAATTTTTGAGTGCGGGTCGTGACAAAATAGTATAGAGAGGAGTCCTAGATAGACAGTCTAAGTACAAATTTTGTGTTCTGGGGGGTAACGATGGAGGGTTAGGAGTGTAGCAACTCTTTTTACTTTATGGACGATCCGATGCAGAAGCCCTTCTCTCTTGCTCGAGTGTAGATTCGCAGACAACCAGCCAGCCTTTTGTTCGGGTGTAGTACCGTACTATTTATAGTTATCCTGGGCGGGCATGTCTTGGGTCACATAGATGCTAGAAGGTGCCGCATGTCCCATCATAACATGGTACAGCTATAATCGTGAGCAGGTCGAGCTACCACGTGGGCGTTTATTAGAATTTTCTGTTGCTGAAGATCTAGGTGATTCTATTTCTTTGTGCAAGAGACTTGGTCAGCTTGACACATAGTCCATACTTGGTTGGAGAGAATCACTCTTGTCGTAACAACAAGATTTGGTCTTCATGGAATCTGAAATCCTTGTTGCCAGAGATGCATGGGTCGCATGGAGTCTGGGATGCTTAGAGCCAGAGACGCATAGACCGTATGGAGTTTGGGATGCATGAAGCCAGAGATGCATAGACCGAATGAAGTATGGGACACATGGGGCCAGAGATACATGGGACCGCATGGAGTCTGGGATTCCTGGGGCCAGAGACGCATGGGAATGTATATAGTCTGGGATACATGGGGCTAGAGACGCACGAGACTACATCGAGTCTGGGACGCCTGGGGCCGGAGATGCATGGGACCGCATGGAGTTTGGGATGCATACATGGTACCGCAAGGAGTCTGGGACGCCAGGGGAAAAAGACGCATGGGGCCAGAGATGCATGGGACCGCGTGGAGTCTGGGATGCATGGGGGCAAGAGACGTATGGCCCGTATGGAGTTGCATGAAGCCGGTTGTGCTGTACATTTGGTGCTGTACATCCTTCGAGAGTAAAATTTTATGCTGAGGTAAGAATTTTGTCCTTAAGTGTGTTCACATCTTTTGAGGAAGTCAGAAAATCCTTTTCGTTAGGATTCTGTGTCAGAGACTATCCTGCTGACGGGATGCCACATTAGGTCCTTCTGCGAACAAGCTGCTTTGGCTGATTGGGGATGCATGGATGTAGCCATTGTTTAGGTCGCAGGGTGATACTGTGGCCTAATTTGAGCCTCCTTTTTGGGGAACATAGTTGTTGGCTTGTTGGGCCGCAGGGAGACTCTGCGGTCTGATCTCTTTTGAGTTTTCATTTTTGGGGTATAGGGTTACATTGTTGTTCGATATTTTCTATGCTTCTATAAGAACCCCTTCAAAGTTTTCAAAATTATGAGTTTATAATACTTTGAATAAGAAGCATGAAGAAGACGTCTTCGGTCGCATGGTTGGAGGGTCTCATGAGGGACGAGCTTTCGGTTCTCCGTCGGTTATCATGGAGTTTTCGTTTGGACGAAGGGCACAAAATAATGGTGAGTTGCCTGCGGCTGAAAGCTTTCTGTCCTCGTTGGTGTTAACTTGGAGGCTCTTGCTCGGCCTCTAGATTCTACTCCGAACTTTGCCTTGTTGCCCGTAACTCTAGATGAGAGGGAGACGTTGGAATAGAGGGAAGGATTGCACTGCTAGTTTTATCGTACGGGTATACGTTCGCTCCAGGATGTTGCGAATGTGCTTCATGAGGCTTGCGTCTCTTTTGACTGATCGCGTCTTCCTCTCTTTGTTGTTTTCATTGTGTATGGTCCTTAATGGCTATATGTTGTAAGCCCCCCTTTTTAGAAAAATAAACTTGTTTTATTTTGTTTTGATCAATCTTTCTTTTATGTGCCCCCCTGTATTCTAAGGATGATCAGGCCGCATGAGGGACACCCATGCAGTTGGATGTTCTTGTCGCATAGGTCCCGTACGGCTCCTATACAGTTTGCTTTCATATTAGGGGAGCATAAGCTCTTATGCTGCCTGCATAATTTTTATGCTTCTACAAACCCTTTATTAATAAAATAGGGTAACTTCTCTTCGGGGATTACATCATCGAGAAAAGGGATATTAGCATGAGCAGCCACGCACTTCTCCAGTTCATCCTTCTCGAGAGCTACCCCCAGCGCGAGCAATGGCTTCGGTGGATTCCTGTGCAGTTTTATCACCAGGGGTTTAGAATTTGTAGGAGGTGGCAGAGCTTCCCTTGTTGGTCTTCGAAGGTAAACTACCATAGGCATAGATGGCGCCGGATATTTCCTCTGCGGTTGATTTATCCTATAAAGGCGAACGACCAGAGGTTCAGATATTTTAGATGGTACCGGATCTTCATTTGATAGTCGATTTGGCCTGCGAAGGCGAACGACCAAAGGTTCGTATGCCTTCTTGTTCAGTTTTACGACAAGGGGAACGGTTGTGTAGGGAGCACGTGCCTTTAGACAAACTCTCAAGGGTTCATCTGGTGTAATCCCGGCCTCTGCCTCATCATCAGCATCACTGCCGGCTTTATCTCAGTGAACTTTCTTGTAGAGGATTGAATCGGAGTAGTAGGCCTCGACCCCTTTAAACCGGTCCACATCCACGAATTCTATTTTGACCGTGCTATGATCGTCCACATACTTTAGACATTGGTGTAGAGTTTATGGCACAATAATGTATTAGTGTATCCAAGCTCATCCCAACATGATATTGTAGGATACATCTACGTCAATGACGTAGCAAGTGACCTTTGTCTTCAAGTCGCTGATCTGGTATTTCAGACGAATCTTGCCCAGAGGGTAGCTTCTTCCTGTATGGAAGCCACTGATGGCATTATTATTGGCTGCCAGCTGATGTATCGGGATATCCAAGGTCTGAAGCAGACTCCGCGGGATGATGCTGATTGATAAACCAGGATCTATGTGCATCTGGTCCACCTTAATGGCGCCGATGTACCATATCTAATATAGGGGGCAATCATTCCAGTTGTTCTTTAGCAACATATCCTATTGCGAGAAGGTGATATTGGGAATTTCCTCTATGATACTAGTGCAGTAGGGCGAGCAGCTGGATCTTCAGCTGGCGGTTTGACTTGCGCCAGGTAGGTGTCGACATTTGTAATGCCTCGCTAAGAGCAGCCTGTGTGTCTCTGGAGAGCCGCAGAAGCTCAAATAATAACAACTTTGCTGGGTTATTGGCGAGTTGAGCCAAGACGTCAAAGTTGTAGGGCTTTTCCAGTCCCTGAGCCATTTTCTTACATAACAACTTGTGGAAGCGTCCCTCTTTTGTTTGGACTTTTCCACTGGTGGGGGTTGAGATGGACCCAGATCAGAAGCGACAAATGTAGTAATTGGAGGTGCATTGACGTCGGGAGCTTCGTAATCTCGATGGTAAGCAAGGCCCGACCTGGTTGTCCCTGCCCAGGCCTCCTCAGCGCTGGGCGAAACCATGCGGTAGGACTTGGTTTTTCGTATTTTAGGCTTGACGGCGGGAGGCGTTGCTATCTGCGTCAAGTCTGGGACCAGATCCGGGTGGACCCACATGATCTTACCCCGAGGCGTAGTAAAAGGTGTCAGCCCGACTGCTTGATCGCGATCTGGGGGAAGATTGACCACCTCCATTTTTGCCCTTGGTATCGGTGTAAATCCGTCCAGGGCTTCCGTTGCGAGAAAGTTGCCGAAATAGAGGGATACAAAATTGGCGGCAACTATTACGTCATCGAAGTCCAAGGAGATAGCTTTGGTATCGCTCAATCGCTGGATGTACCGCTTCAATGTGTAACAATCCCTTGTCGTATGGTGTATGTACCGGTGGAAGTGGCAGTACCTCGGGTTATTTGTCTGCCGCTTTCGGCTAGCGTTTGACGTCGGGGAGCGAAAGTTTACCTCCCTGCATCAGCATGTCAAAGATGGACATGGCATCACCATCTTCGAAAGAGTAGGTCTCCTTTGGTTTTGGAGCCTCTGCCTACTTTTGCTCAGGCCTCTTGGTTATGTTGGCGACCATAGTCTGCTTTCTTTTTCTATCGCGGCTGGTATTACCTCTATTGTTGTTGTTGTTGTTGTGAGAATGCTTTCCCATATCGTCGATGATAGGGATATGTATTTCCAAAAGTCGGGCATCCTTGACCTTCTTCTCGTCGCTGACGGCGCTTAAGATGAACGCCGTCCAGTATTTAAACAGGCTATCACCTATCCAGAAGTTGATGGCTGGAAGGAGGTTTCTCCAGCATATCTTCATTATCGTCGTCTAGGGATTTCCAGGAGGTAGCCTCAGTGCAGCTTTTTGGATCCTCTCGATATAATTTTGTGCAAGCTCCCTTCCCCCTGGGTGACATCCATCAAAGAGGACATCGTCATATTATTTTTTCCTCATAGAATCTTCTGACGAAGAGACTCTTGAGATCGTCGAACGATAAGGTATAGTTATCTGAGAGGCTGCAGAACCAATCGAAGGCTACCCCGCACAATGACCCGATGAAGATCCTAGTGAGAATAGCATCATTGCAGGGTAGATGCCCCATTGCGGTCTCAAAGTAGCTCATGTATCGACGGGGGAGGACTTCCCGTCAAATATATCAATATTGAAGGGTTTGTACTTGGGCAGATATGGTACATCCCTCCATTCTAGCGAATATGGTTGCCGCAACTACGAGATCGCGGAGAGAGTGCCAATTGCCCTTGGAATCCAGGCGAGATCGGAGTTCTCAGACCTCCCTTATTGCTTCCCTAGCTTCATCAGTTGCTGGATGAGCAGACGATCCTAGCAGAGCATGATGGCCGCCAACGGGGGGAGCGGTTGCATTTGAATCTGCATTAGTTCCTAGGTCTTATCCTGAGGCCCTTAGTAGTTGGGAGGCTACATTCGCCTTGATTTATAGCACTGCTTGGGTCAAGGCTTGCATTGATTCACTCATCGTATGCATCATGGCTTCGAGGGTTTTGAGGCACTGCCAATCACTAGGGCCTTCGTGGTCATCCTCTTCCATATGTGCCATTATTTTATGAGGTGAGTAGAAATGGACGATTGACGTAGCACTTTCCTCCTCGGACACTTGCAGTAAATAGTCATCGGAGAGAGCTGGTAGTGCTACATCCTGTTTGAACTCTGATGGAACACTACCACCAGCGTGGGAGGCTGTGTATCCTTGGGGAGGGTGGCTACCCCCGGTGTCTGTTCCTTGAGAATCGCTAGCAAATCGGAATGCCAAATTATTGTATAGGTCCGGGGGATTACTACCCCCAGCTTGCGCAAGTCCCCACTAGTTTTGAGAAAGAACTACCCCCAGCAACTGGGAGGAGCTTCTTCTTTTTGCGGGTGCTATGAATAATACCTTCTGCAGGTCCCGCTGCTAGTCCTCCTGGTAGTCGCCTTTGTAACACAATGGTAGAGAGTGACGGACTGGAGGTACCCGACTTCTTTCGTTCCTTGGTGGCGAGAAGCCTCCAAGTCGAGTAGCATGAGATAAAGGGAAGATCATCTACCTCTAGTACATGTACCTGATCTACGGGTTATTGTCGGATTGGTGCTTTCTACTGCAGTCACCGGAAGGCCGACTGCCTGCTTATGGGTGTTGCCACTTTGTTGTAGCAGTAATTAATAATGATCTTGGCATAGTAATGCCCTGGAGAGGAAGTTTCATCGGCTATAGTTTTTTCCCTCACCTTACGCTTGCGATTGATCACATTACGCAAGTCAAGTAAGAGTTTTTCCACCTTTGTACCCTTTTGTGGGCCCGGAAGGACCGAGCGCACAGGTGCGTAGGTGTTGTATTTTCTCTCTGATCTGGGGTTTGTAAAAGAACTTCCCTCGGATCGTCAGCAGAAGACTTTTAAGACCGACATTGTCCATTTGTTGTAGCGGGCTGGACGCACGAGGCGGTCTTATATAGCTTCCCATCAGGAGCCCGTATAATGGTTAATGGTGCCTGCTGATGGTCAGCTAATTGGACAGTTGCTTGATTCTAATGAGCTCGTGCTGCCCCGGGCTTCTTTAACTTAGCACCTGCAAGCGCATAATACAAAAAGTCCAAGTTGGGCTTTCGCCATTCTTGGCGAGTCGCATAGGATCTGCGCCGCATGAGATGCGGTCAAAAATAGAAGTTTTGTTGCTGTCAGGGCCGCATGCGGCTGTCTGCTTGCGACTTTGGATTGGTGCCGCATGGTCAGTCTTATA
This sequence comes from Iris macrosiphon, assembly GCA_036927795.1. Taxonomy (NCBI): domain Eukaryota; kingdom Viridiplantae; phylum Streptophyta; class Magnoliopsida; order Asparagales; family Iridaceae; genus Iris; species Iris macrosiphon. Next base: position 280,727,418 of record JAYESA010000005.1, on the reverse strand, counting down.
CAGCCTCCTTTTTGGTTGCATAGCACCTGCCACAATACTAGAACGTCTGGCATCGTAGTACTTTCCTCTGCCAGAGTCTGGATGCTGAGCAGTTTCTGCGTCAGACGGGGATACCGCATAGACGTAGACATCCTGGTTATTTGCCTGACGACTATCATCAGCAACATAGTGAGAGGCGGGAAGCATCAGCTCCACAGTTGGACGAGGCGCAACGGCCTTTGCTACCTACATCCTGCGGATCTTTTTGGGCTTGGCTAGCCTTGGCGAAGGAATATCACTTCCTTCCGAGTGCTTTTCCTTGAACGCTTGCTAGTCAAAGGGAACTACCGGCATCTTTTACATTGAGCCTCGGACTGCGTCACCAACTTCTCATCAGAGGAAAATGAGGTCCCCAGTAGTGTCGCCATCTTGTTTTCTATTAAATTTGAAAGTTCTAAAACAGCTTGATTTAATTAACAAATAAAAAAGGAGTGCATAGAGGTCCTAGGCAGACAATCTAAGTACAAACTTATTTTTTGGGGGGTGACGATTGAGGGTTAGGAGTGTAGCAACCCTCTTTACTATGTGGACGATCTAATATAGAAGATCTTCTTTCTCGCCTGAGTGTAGGTTCGCAGATGGCCAGCCTCTTGTATGGGTGTGGTACCCTACTATTTATAGTCACCCTGGGCGCACATATGTTGGGCCGCATAGATGTTGGAGGGTGCCACGTGCCCCTTCTTAATAAGGTACAACTGTAACTGTGAGCAGGCCGAGCTTCCACATGGGCGCTTATTAAGATTTTTAACTGCTGAAGATTTATGTGGCTCTCATCCTTTTGTGGGCATGAATTGATCAGCTTGACACATAGTTCGCAATTGGTTGGAGAGAATTACTCGTGTCATAACAACAAGATTTGGTCTTCATGGAGTCTGAAACACATATGGCCAGAGAAATATGGGACGCATGGAGTCTAGAATACATGGGCCCAAAGATGCATAAAACTCATGGAGTCTGGGACGCATGGGGCCGGAGACGGATGGACCGCATAGAGTCTGGGACGCATGGGGCCAGAGACGCATGGGACCGCATAGAGTCTGGAACATATGGGGCCAGAGATGCATGGAACCGCGTACAGCCTAGGAGGCATGGGGCCAGAGATGCATGGGATGCATGGAGTCTGGGATGCATAGGGCTAGTTGTGTTGTACACATGGCGCTGCACTTCCATTGAGAGTGAAGTTCTTTGCTGACGTGAGACTTTTGTCATTTAGTGTGTTCACGTGTTTTGAAGCAATAAATAAATTCTTTTGTCAGGATTCTGTGTCAAAGACGATCCAGTTGACGCGATGCCACGTTAGATCCTTCTACGGGCAAACTGCTTTAGCTGATTGGGACGCATGGATGTTATATTAATGGTCCACAGGGTGACTCTGCAGCGTGATCTCTTCTGAATTTTTTTTGGGGTACAGGGTTGCATTGATGCATATTTTCTATGCTTCTATAAACGGCTCATCCGATGTTGTCCCAGTCTCATCCTCATCATCGACATCATTGCCACATTCATCTTGGTTGACTTGCTTGTAGAGGATCGAGTCAGAGTAATAGGCCTCAACCCCTTTAAATGGATCAATGTCGGAAAACTCCATATTGGCGACACCATGATCGTCTATGTACTTCAAGCACTGGTGTAAGGTTGACGGTACAATCATATACTGATATATCCAAGGATGTCTCAATAGGACGTTATAGGATACGTCTACGTCTATGACTTAGCAGGTAACCTTTGTTTTTAAATTATTGATTTAACATTTCAAGCGAATCTTTCCTAGAGGGTAGCTCCTCCCTGCATTGAAGCTACTAATGGCAGTATTGGTTGCTGCCAGACGATGCATCGGGATACCCAAGGTCTGAAGCAGACTCTTTGGGATGATGCTGATTGACAAACATGGGTCGATGTGCATCCGGTCCACCTTGATGGAACTGATGTACCTTGTGTAATACAGAGGATGATCGTGCCTATTATTCTTTAGCAACATGTCTTATTGTGAGAACATGATGTTGGATATCACCTCCATCACATTATTGGAATGAGGGCATCCAGCAGGATTCCCAATTGGTGGCTTGACCTGTGCAAGGTACGTGTCGGCATTCTACAATGCCTCACTCAGAGTAACTCGAGTGTCTTTGGAGAGTCAGAGAAACTCGAATAGTAACAACTTAGCTTGAGTATTGGCCAGTTGTGCCAAGATGTCGAAGTTGTAGGGCTTCTCCAGCCCCTAAGCTGTATCTTTGTGCATCGGTTGTCAAAGCGAGTTTCTTTCTGCTTGGACTTGTTCGCTGCCGGAGGCTGGGATGGACCCGAATTATATATTGTAGGTGTAGTGATTGGGAGTGCACCATTGTCAGGGATATCATATTCTCATTGGTACGTCAGGCATGACCTTGTTGTTCCTGCTATAGCTTCTTTGAAAGGGGGAGAAACAGTATAGCAGGACTTAGACTTCTTGTCCTTGGACTTGGTGGCGAAAGGTGTTGCTTGCTAGATCAAGTCTGGAGCCAGATCTGGATGAACCCACATGACCTCCCCCCGTGATGTGATGAGAGGTATCAGCCCGGCTGTTTGGTCATGAGACGAAGGAAGATTGACAACCTCCAATTTTGCCCTGGGGATCGGTTCACTCCGTCTTGGGCTTTCGTTGCCAGAAAGTCACCGAACTGGAAAGATACCATGTTAGCGGCAACTGTTTTGTCATCGAAGTCCAAGGTGAGGGCCTTGGTGTCTAGCAGACGCTGGATGAACCGCTTCAGTGTGTAGTAATCCAGCATCGCATGGTGGACGTATCGGTGGTAGTGGCAGTACTTTAGATTATTTACCTCGACTGCTGTCATGATCCGTATCCTGGATTTGGGCATGAGTCATGGGTACATCCAGCTTACGCCACAGTATCGGCGGTAGAACGCTATACAATAAGCCACATGAATAATCTATAACTGCATCCTCATCGTAGTCACCTAACATATGGTTATCCAGTCAGGAAAGGAATGAGTACATCACAGTGAAAACAGTTCCAACACAAGGTAGAAGCTATAAGACAATAAATAGTAAAGAATATATGATAGCAACAAAACTAAAATTACAATAAGGCAACTAGAATAACTAAATGCTAAAGTCCTGTCATGGCAAATTTGTAGTACAATATCTCCAAGCAACAAAGGAAATAACTACAATGTATGGAAGAACAGATAAGAACAACTACTTTATGTGATTTGAAATACCTTGTTGACATGTGAACGGCCAAGGGATAAAATTCGACAAACCACACGTGTCGTGCATGGCTGCTATTATTCCAGTAAGACTATGAGATAGAAATGGTAGTTCACACATCCACTAAATATTTTCTCGCCCGACTAGTATAACATGGATTCTGGACTGGTCACGAAAAAATAACAATAATCCAGAACAGTCACGTATCTCATAATAAGAATCCATCATACTAATTCATGTAACAAGTGTCAAGAATGAAATAATTAATACTAAGAATGCAGTATAGAGACTATCAAGCACTGAAAGTAATCACGGAAATGTACTCGCCTGCGGTCCTTAGCTGTGGTTGGATCATGTCCCAATTTAGAGTCCAGATCGTACGTATGATATGTTACTATGTCAAGAGATAAGTTTTTTTTAATTTATTTAATTCTGGAATAATTACTTTAAAAATCCTATTTTCATCTTATTATTTTGATTTTTAGGTTAATTCATAAATTTTGTCCAAAAAAACTGAATTTTATCAACTCGAGACTCATGTCACGCAAATCAAGGCTATCTGTTGACCGAAAAGTAAACCGATACAAACTCGACTTTCATGCATAATTTCTTATAAATTTTAGCATCACCATTATGCTAGAATTTATGGCTCATCCGAATTCAAATTTGTTTGGAAATTATTGCACATACCAAAATTGTATTGTGCAACGGTGGTTGATTGCTAACCTAGAAGTTCTATAGAATTAATAGCAAATAAATATTTAAAATTAAATTCTGGAAAAAACATATGTCAATTATCTTTCCGAAACTTTAAACGGTTCATGATTCTGATTCCTGGTTCTCCCGAAATCATGAAATTACCAAGATGCATCTATTTTTGGATATGATGTACTCTACGAATTTTCTAGAATTTAATACTCCTAATTTCGTGAAACAATTTATATATTCAGAAAACTAACTTCAATATGGTTCTAACACAAGAAATTGGATCACATTTGGAGTCCGAAGCTATGAGTAATGGTTTTGGAAGATGAAGGAAACCCTAGATGACAATTCTCTAAAATCGGCTAAAGAAAACCCTAGAAATTATAACATTAATACTATATATATAGAGGAGAGAGAAACTGTCACGGCTCGGAGTGTGCCACATGGCATCCATCCACACACTCCTGCTCGGATCGAACGGCCCGGGTTCAGCCTGGCTTGGCTCGGCTGAGTCCGAGTCGGATAAGGACTCGGCTCGGCTCGGCTCGGCTTAGACCGATTCCACCCGTACCTACGCCCGTGGGTCGCTGACAGGCGGGCCCCACCCTGTTTGCTGCGGTATGCTGACGAGCGGGCCCGTGATGGCTGACTGGGCAGGGTAATTACTTTTATGTGTTTTCTTTTTCTGAAAATTAGTTTTTAATTTAATTTTGCATAATTAACCCAAAATAAATAATAAAATTAATCAAAAAATTCCTAAAAAATTCTAGAAAATATATTTGATTATTTAGAACCTAAAATAATTTTTGGAAAATTTTAATTATGTTGGCCCTAAAATAAATTCACGAAAGTCCTATGAAATTAGTATTACTAGTTTTTAATTAACGAAAAATTGTGAAAAAATCCCAATGGCCCCAAATTAAACTAATAACAATATTTAAGCTAGAATTTCAGTATACGGAGGTTACAACTGCCTCATTAGGGTGCTTGATATTAGAAATTCGAAGCTTGTTTTCCTTCATTAGCAGGTCAAAAATTGCCATGACGTCATCATCTTCGAAAAATAAGTTTTCTTCTATTTCAGAGCCTATGCAGGCTTTTACTCAAACTTCTTGATTATATTGGTGACAAGGGCCTGCTTTCCTTTACCATCCCGTATGCTATTGTCGCTATTGTTGTTTTTGTTGTTGTTGTAAGGATATTTTCTCCTATCATCGGCGACGGGGATCTTTATTCCCAAGAGGCGGGCGTTCTTCACTTTTTTCTCAGCACTGACAACATTTATGATGAATGTCTTTCTGTCTTTAAACTGAGATTTGCCTATCCAGAATCTGACTATGGGAAGGAGATTTCTCCGGTAAGTGTCCATCAGCGTGGACTCAGGATTACTAGAGGGTAACTTCAACATCTATTGCCTATACCGCTAGATGTACTCCCATACATACTTTTTCTCTTTTAGCGTAATGTCCATTAGAGAGGAAATCATCATGTCATTTCCTATGTCGTAGAACCGAGCATGGAAAGGACCTTTGAGATCATCAAATAACGAAATAAAGTTGTCCTGGAGGTTGCAGAACCAATCGAAGGATATTCCAGACAATGTCACAACAAAGAGCTTGGTTAGGAGGGCATCATTGTGAGGAAGATGCCCCATTGCCTTCTCAAAGTAACTCATGAATTGACAGAGAGATATCTTTCCATCAAATTGAGTCAAGTTAAAGGGCTTGTATTTGGACGGGTACAGTACATCTCTCCATTCTTGGGATACGGTTATTGGATCCCGAGCTCACGTCGTGAGTACCGATTGCCCATTGGGTCAAGTTGGACCCAGATTTCTCGTACCTCCTACATTGCTTCCCGGGCTTTATCGACTACACAAGGAGCAGACGATCCGAGAAGGGGATTATTACCGCTAGTGGGTGGAGCAGTTGCATTTGAATTCCTGTTGGTCCCGGGATCCAGGCTTGCTTGATCAGAGGCCCTCGCTGGTTATGAGGTTATATTTGTTTTGGTCTCCAATATTATCTGGGTCAAGGCCTGTATTGAAGCGCTCATGGTTTGCATTATGGCCTCAAGGATTACGAGGTGCTGTCGATCGCTGCGGCCCTCGTGATCTTTCCCAACCATGTATGAAGTTCTCACATTGGAAGAAATGGATGGGACAATGGACGTCACACTTTCTGCCTCAGACTCTTATCGTGAATGGTTATCCGTAAAAGTTAGAAGTGTTGCATCCTTTTCGGACTCGGAGGGAACACTACCCCCAGCGTAGGAAGTTGCATCTTTTTGGCGAGGGCAGCCACTCCCAGGGATATCAACATCTGTTCTTTAGAAATCACCGTCTTCTCGGAACGTCGGATTGTCATAAAGGTTCGGGGGATCACAACCCTAAGCTAGCATAGCTACTTGGGGCCCTGAGGAAGCACTATCCCTAGTGGCTGACAGCTTCTTCTTTGAGCGAGTGCCCAAAAAATTACCTTTTGCAAGTTTCGCTGCCTGTCCTCCTTGGACCCATCTTCTTGACCTACTTGCCGAGAGCGGCGGACTGGAGGTGCAGGACTTCCGACCTCCCCTCATGGAGGGGGCCTCCCGAGCAGAATAATATGAGGCAAAGGACTTCTCCTCTTCCTCTGGTGCTTGCACCTATTCTCCGGGTTGCAGCTGGGTGGGTGTCTTTGGTTGCTGCCGCTGTAATATCGACTGCTTGTTTGTGGGTACAGCTAGTTTGTTACAGTAGCAGCTGATGATAATGCTGGCACAGTAATGTCCTGGGGATGACACTTCATATGTCGTAGTTATTTTTCTCGCTTTGGGCTTGTGATTGATCACGCTGCGCAAGTCAAGCGAGAGTTGATTCACCTTTGAACCCTTCTTATGAGCCCGGGTAGACTAGGCACATGGGTGCGTAGGTGTTGTCTGCGCTTCCTGACATATGATTCGTACAAGAACTTTTCCTAAGTTGCTAATGGAAGACTATTTAGACTGACCCTATCAAATTTTCTCTACGTGCTTGACGCATGGGTTAGTTTTGTACAATATTCTGTCAGGGACACGCATTACAGTTAGCGGTGACTGCTGACGGTCGGTCGAATGAGCAATTGTTTGAGCTTGGCGACCTTGTATTGCCCTAGACTTCTTCTTCCTAGCACACATCGGTGCATAGTATAAATATTCCAAGTTTACATCTTCTTATTTCTCACCATGGCCTACAGAACCATCGTCGCATAAGATTCGGTGGAAGACGAAAATTCGGTTGGTGTCTAAGCCGCATATAGCCTTTTGCTTGCGACTGGAGCCCGGTGTCGCATAGTCCCACTTATGCGACTTTTGACGTGACTGCATGGAACATGCCTTAGCACTCAATCTTCTGGCATCATAGTATTTTCCTCTGTCAGAGCTCAAGTGCTGAGCACTTTTCTTATCAGAAGAGGCTGCCGCATGAGTAGGGCCAGCTCATTTGGACGCAAAATATATATTTTCTGCGGTAGGGAGAGAGACGAAGAGCGCATGCTCCACAGTTAGGTGAGGCACATCGGCCTTTGCAACCCATGTAATATGGGTCTTCTTAGGATTTATCAGCCTCGGTGAAGTTCAGCCCTCAAAGAGCACTTTCTCAAAGGTTTGTTGGTCGAAGGGTACAACCAGCATCCTCTGGATCAAACCCAGCTTCGGCGCGTCGGACTGTATCACGAACTTCTTATTATAGGAGAAGGGTGTCCCCTGCTGAGTCGCCACCTTATTTGACATTAATGTAAGTTCAAGAAACTTTTTCTTAACAACCAACAAAAAGTACAAAAAATCCTAGACATAAAATCTAAGTACAATATTTTTGATCTGGGGAACGTGACGATGGAGATCGAGTACTGTAGCGACTTATTTACTCCGTTGACGGTCCGACGAGGGAATGAGGATGCTGTCTTCTCTTTTCTCTCTTTTGAGCTTTTGTGCACGTATGTTGCTCGCCGAGGGGTTATGGTCTCTAAAAAAAGCCTGGAGCATAGGAATGTCCAAGTTTCTCCTATTTATATCCATCATACTAAAGGGCTATAGGTGTCATATATGCCTCTGTTTGGTGGCCACAGGGGGCTCCTTCAACAGAATATGGTTGCAACTGTAGCTGCAAACTACGGGCAAACTGTCGTACGGCTTCGGTTGGGATCTGCTATTGATAAGATCTTGGGGTTATTTTTAACTCTATTATATGCGTGACTTGGTCAGATGGACACGTAATCCGCACTAACTGTATAAAGATCTTTTTGGTTACAACGGACAGATCTTGCAAGCTGAAAGTCGTATAACATCTTGGCCGCATAATATCTTGGCCGCATATGTGCTCTCCTTTGACCTTGGTCTTACGGATACTTCGGTAGCATGGCGTTGTGGCCATATACAAGCTCTTGTCTACCCTTGGTCGAATGGACACTTTAGCCGCATGATGACCAGGCCGCATAGGGCCGTAGCCGTATATGAGGGAACACATGACATGGCACATCTGACGAAGTTATTAATGCATTGATATAATTTTTTGTCTTTTTATGGTCCGCCGCCTCTATTACGATTCTCGAGACCCTCTGGGTGATCAGTGGCGTGTCAGAACTTTTGACAGGCATTGAATATCATGTCAGAGAATCTCATGTGGCCCCTTACTTCTTATGCGGCTTCCAATTCTTGAGTTGTTCGGGCCGTATGGATGCTTTACAGACTGGACGACCCCTTCGGCCCCATGTGCTTTCATTGGCTCCTCTGTGACCTACTTTCATTTTGAGGGTGCATGGGGTCTATGTGGCCTACATGATTTTCATGCTTCTACACTAATCCTATGTGCATGACATAAAGTGTAAACCCCATCGACCAAATTTATGTCTTCTTAGCTTAGATAGAGAGACTAGGATTAATTTGGAGTCAATTAGAATTAGAACCCAATATTTTAGATTTTTGTGAAATACTTGTATCACTTAGTGCACCTTACCGTTGCTTCGATATTTGGAGCGCTACACTAGCATTAGTTTTTAAACAAATTTTACACACTTTACTAGACGTGTTAACCTTCCATTCTGACCCTTGTGTAACTCATAACACTCGATATTGTGCTTCAGTTTAGTCGCACAATATTTATTATAAACGTACATCTTTAAATCCCAATAAATCCAACTTTGCATCTTTGTCTGTTCCAATCGAAATTAGAGACCCAACCTCACCCAAAACTAGACCCAACCTAGCCCATCTACACCCTACATTCCTTCATGTGAACATTTTCCCCACCCCTATGAGCCCTAGCCTGCCCAATTCCCGAGGACAACCCCCCTCTATCTCTCCTATATAAATAAAACCCTTTCTCCCAAACCCTAAAAAAACTACCCTAACCGAAACCCTAGCTTTTTCCCAACCGACCGCCCCTCCTTTCCCAACCAACTCTGCTCAACGACCACCACCTCAGTCACCATCTCCTCCTCCAGTCCCACCAACCTCGACCACTGCATAACCCACCACCGTCAGTCTCCTCCTCCTCCATCTCCGTTCAGCATCAACACCATCACCATCCCGACACCATCACCACCCTCAACCCGACTCTACCGCCACCCTCTTCATCACCCCCTCTACCTTAGCCACCAGTGCCACCGTCATCCCCGTCACCATCTCCATCGCCCTAGCCCTACCATCAATAATCACCAACACCCTCACCACCATCCCCATCCACATCCTGATCACCATCACCAACTCCATCATCACCTTCACCCGCACCATCCATTTCCAGACCACCACCACCTTAGACCACCACTACCCTGACCGCCATTCCCCCATGGCCATTCCCTACCTCCAGCCGCCGCTGCCACTGCTGTCACCGCCTGCTGCTGTAGCTACTGCCGTTGCTGTAAGCCGTTGTCGAGGCTGCTGCTGTAGTGTACTGTGCTCGCCAGAGCTCCGCCCTCCCTCACCGGAGATAGGCCATCGACGAGCCAAAGACCCCCCTATCGGCCACGACTAGGTAAACATATTATTGTCTTCTTTTCTTCGTGTGTCATTGTGTCTTTGACTGGACACGTGTAAAGTAATGTGAAACCCTAAGTGCAATATGTGTGTGTGTATGTATTTATTTTAAATTAGAAATTAATATGAGTAATTACTCAAAAATAAAAATGACTATTTTAATATGAACACTATGTTGACCAAAAAGTTTAGACATTGGCCTGGTAAACACTAACATGATAGCTAGGACTGGTATATCTGTACTATACGTAATTAGTTACGTAACGTATTTCGATAATTCGTTGTCTTGATCTACACGATAATTGAGGATATGACACGCGTACATCTTAGCTGCGTGCATACGCGACCCTACTAGATGACCAGTTGTGACCCTTGCGTCAGTTCCTAAGTGCAGCATAGTATATTCTGTGCGTATTATTGTAGTGACTGATGATCGTATTATTATATTATATTATATCTATTGGGTTGCTGGACCGTTCAGGTGAGACATCAGGAGCAGGTTATTGGCACTCGCAGCTTGAGGACCCAGGCAAGTATACCTTGCCATATTTACTGTTTAATTTAAATTATAAAATATTGTATGATATCTTGTTACATTATTTCATATAACTGTGCGTGTCCGAGATTGACTCTGGTGCAGTCGACGAGTACGTCGATGAGTAGTGTATTTGACTTAGTCACTAGCAGACCCATCCACCATTGTGAGGATACTATGATGTCTTTCTAGACCTGACATTCTTACACATATCACGATGACAAACTCATATTGGAATGCGGGTTCGCGTACCCGACCAGCTATCGGTACGTGTGACATGCATCACTGTTTAGTGCATAATCAGGATTATCTAATTAGTTGAGACTTGGCATATAGTTACATGGTATGTACGTCGTGTATTCGACTTGTATATCTGCATTGGGTGGGGAGGAAAACTAGTAGGCATATGGGATACACATATTATAATCCATAGTATCCAGAGGAGCCACAGATCCAATGACTTCCTATATACAGATACCGCGTTCTTCAGAGCGATACAGACATATATATTTGTAGATACCTCATTCTTCGAAATAATGGATGTTACATGTACATATACCTCGCTCTTCGGAGTGTGGACGTTATGCCTACACCTACCCATACGCACCAAGGTTATCCTCATATTGCATTCACTTAGATGGTTAGCACACCCCCTTTATTTTATTTAATATTTATATATGGCATACATTTTTGTATCTTGTTATGTACCTCTGAGGACCTGATTCCCTTCCAGATTTGGACGAGACATATTATCCTACTGTGTACGGACCCGGACAGGAGACGAGGTACCCATCCGAGGAGGAGCTAGAGGTGCTACCGTTAGAGTTTTCTTGATCACTGGTAGGCCTTCCGCCTAGGGCTGGAGTATCCTTATCTAGTTAGCTGATGCTCTAGTCGCATTCTCTTATCTATCTTTCAGTACTCTTATTTCATCATTGCAGTGGGTTTATTCCCATCAGACATATCTGGATTATACTATGATATATCAGACTTGTGCTTATGTTACAGTATTTATTTTAGTACTTCTTGTTTATATTGTGGATAAGATTAGACATTACCTGTTGTATGTTAGTATTGGACTTGTTAGTATTTTAGGACAACGTTGTACGTTTTGTTAGATCCATTAAATTGGGTATTCCCTCGGAGACGTATTAGTTGGCCATTGCCATGTGGCCTGGTCCCGTGTATTTTGGGACTGGGGCGTGACATAAAGGTTCAGACACATGGTAGTCATTCGAAGTTGTAGATGACTCCGCGAATAATTTATGAACTAAAAGCCAAAAAAAAAATTCCTTTTATGCATTACAAGAGAAACCACAATTGTACATTATTTTTTTGGATTTTTTCAAATAAAGTAATAAATTTTTGAATAATTACGAGAAAGGGAAGAAGTTTTGACAAATGGCAGATGGGGGGAGAACTCGCCAACTGAGTTGGCGGGTTGTTGGGGGATCAAAGGGCTCGCCAACTGAGTTGGCGAGCTAGGTGTGTTGAAGACAGAGCCCGCCAACTGAGTTGGCGAGGGAGGGTATATTGGAGGCAGAGCCTGCCAACTTACTTGGCGAGTGAGGGGAGGAAATTAATTTTAGGCCGTTGGCTTCTCGGGATGGAGGCTGGGAGAAATTATAGCCGTTGAGGGTTTGGGGCAGGATTATAGCCGTTGCACAATGGCTAATACAAACTTCTATATATTTCCTATCTCAACCAAATCATTCAACACTATCCCTCTCTTCCCTCTAGAAAAGTCCCCAGCACTCTCTCTGTTTCTCTGCCTCTAGCAAAGCTTCAGCCAAAGTTCTGCCTGCAACTAAAGTTCGTCTGAGTTTCTTGTAGCAAAAGTTCTCAACCGTCATGGATCGTAGTGTCACGACCCGCACCCGGTGTAAGGGTACTAGTCGGAAACAACGCCCAGCCTACGCCGCAGAATCGGCGGTAGAACGCTGTCTAGAAAGTCTATCTAATATAATGAACCACCAATAATGATAGAATACTCAATCACAGAACTAAGATAGAAATGAGCACGAATCAGATAAAGAATAGAATAGTCACAACACAACTCATGAGTCTAAAATAATACATCAATGAGTCAGAATAAGTAACAAAATAAGATGGAGACAAATCCAGTACAAAAGAATACTACAAAGCTACAAAGCTACAACTCCAGGGTCAACTGTCTCAGTTGGGATAAGTCCCTCTTGAGCCAGGGTCTCAGAATCTAAACCCACAACATCCTGGGGTCCATAAAAGGTATGGTACTCCTCAGTGTCATCTGGAAAAATATATCCAGTCAGGAAAGGAGCAGAGTACAACCCTAACAGCAGTTCTCAAACAATGATAAAAACTATGTAACAGTAAATAGCTATGGATAAACAAGATGCACAATAGATAGGAGAGATATATGTACAATAAGGAAATACTGGAAATAAATGCAATAAGGAATAATATGCCAATGAAACAATAATACTAATGACTAAGTGTGTGAGTACTAGCTTAACATGTGATCGGCTTGGGCAAGATGCAATGCGGCCTGGCTAATCATACGTGCGGTGCATGATCAACACTATTCGCTTACCAGTACTTTATTCAATAGGGATTTGATCACATATTTATACTAATACTCCCCACCCCCGACTGGTATAATAGATCCAACCACGGTATGCTATGGCACTAGATTCCCCAAGAAGATAGCTAGTCTCCCCGAGAATCGGTGTCTGTACATGTACAAGATAACCAATGAAACAATACTTGCACCATATACACCATATACCAAGGAATAACATCTCATGACGAGATCCGGATATACCAATCCGTGTAACCATAGTGTCAAGAGAAATATGGATATCTACACTAGATACAACGAACATAGAGGATATCATAAATGAGAAACTATCAGAGAATGTACTCGCCTGAAGTCCAATGAACAGTCTCACAAAAGTCTGACTCGGTGCCTCGAAGACCTAGATATGGAATACAACATCAATACAAGGTCCCGGAAAGAGAACAAGTCAAACTAGTCAACTTCTAGGTCAATAAATCAATTCTAAGTTAAAAGTCAACTATGGTCAACTCTAAAGTCAACTAAAGTCAAACATGGTCAAACCAAGGTCAACCTCACAAGACATCTATATAAATAATATAGAATAAAAATACAACAATTAGGAATCAAGGTTTGATCCCAATTGGTACCCACACAAAGTATACTTAATAATACAATTAATGTACACTCTAAAATAATGTATATACAAACCAATATTTATACAATTAAAATAATATATCACTACTAGTATTATACCTCACAAAACACATATATAAATACATATATATATACAATAATAATATATAAAATATAATTTTAATCTGCCAAATCGTCACTGAAAACAGTGAACAAAACAAGATTTAAATAAAATAGGCTTTCAGTGACAGTTCTTACTGTCACGGAAACCACCGTCGCCAAAGCCGCTGTGCAAACTGCACTGCTGTCACCTATTGGTGACAGTTCTCAACTGTCACAGAAAAGTCTGTCACTGCTGCTGCGAATCCCGCCCATTGCATAGGTTATTAATGACAGTGGCGGCTCTGTCATTAATAATCCGCCGCCACTGTTACAGCGGCTGCTGCTGTAACCGCCTAATTAATGACAGTTCTCTGTCATTAATCCTACTGTCACTAAAAACACAGTAAATATATATATAAATATATATATATAAATCAATAAATATATAAATCAATATATTTATATATATAAAACAATTAAATAAATAAATATACTTATATATATATAATTAAATAATAATTGTTATAAACACATTGCATGACTTAATATACATATTTTACATGGCTAGAAGCACACATAAAATATATTCATTAATAAACAGATAATTATATAATAATTATAAATAATATAATTACACAATTAAACACATAAATATAATTTATAAAATATTTTATGCATAATTTATTTATTTAACATAAGTACATATATAATTGCATGTAAGAAAGCTACATACATATATTTATACATCACATTAAAACACATAGAAATATATAGATCTATGCTACAAAAATTACCATAATAAATACACTAAAATAATATATAATATCTATATATATTTGCTAATTATAAATGAAGAATTAAACCACAATTAATTAGATCTATACAAAAATACACACAATTGGAGAGTATCACACCGTATCCCACTAGATTTAGGATACGCATGCGACACGAGTCCAACACACAACCAAATGCACCCCGAAGGACACAAACAAGTCAAAAATAATATTTATAAACAAATCAAAGTGTCAAAAGTAGATCTATGTGTCCGTGTCAAAATACGACATGTACAAAGTCCCGTGTCGGAGGGAAAACCCCCAAAACGACACGTATCACCAAATTGTTGGGATACGAACTACATGTACCCAATTGTGGACACGACACTAGCCCCAAATACATAATCACATGCCCAATTGATCTATAGGATCAATTGACACACACAACAAAATGTCAATTCGGAATTTCTCCAAAATTGACACAAAAAGTACCATAACTTTCTCCATGGGTCTCCTATGAACACAAAACCAAGTCCTATGGGTAGTACATACATATGGGTTAATTTTACATGATTAAATCTCAGATTTAGAAGCTATTTTAATGGGAAAAACTGAATTATACCTATTGGGAGATGGATTCCCAATGAAACCTCCAATTGAGATGAACTTGCTTCCAAATTGTAGATCCTTGCTCCTCTTTGTAGATCCTTGCTTCCTTCTTCTAGATCCTTGCTTTCTCCTTCTCTAATGGTGAATTGGGAAGAATTTGGAATGAATTTGGTGGAGAATTGGAATGGGAATGGAGGGAATTTGGTAGTGGGAAATTCTAGATCTAGATTTGGAAATGAAATGAGAGGAGAGAGAAATTTCCCCCCTCTTTTAATAGGCCGGCCATGCCCCCCTCCCCAAGCAATTATGAAATGTCCAATGTACCCCTTGGGGCCTCTCATGAAGAAATAATTAAGGAAGGAAGCTTCTAGTCTAATCACTTAATTAATTTAATCCATCTCCTTAACTATGGGCTTTCTAAATGGGCAAAGTCTAACTATTTAATTCATGTTGGTCCATGGGTCCAAACTAAACTAGTTGGGTCCACTAATATAAGTCCAAAATAATTAAATAACATCTAACAATAATTAAATAATACAATAAATAATTATTTACCATGCACAATATTTATTTAAATAGGAAATTACTAAAATACCCTTTTTCCTAAAATGTGGTAGTGACAAGTCTACCCTCCTTAAAATAATTTCGTCCTCGAAATTCAAAGACGAAAACTACCCCCAGAAAATCACAGAACAGAACTAAAGAATCACAATTAACTAATGAACAGAACATAACTAGAAAATAACATACCTCAAGGTACAAACAAATATGGATAACGCTCTCGCATTTCATCCTCTCTCTTCCAGGTAGACTCCCCCGGAGAGTGATGCCTCCATGCAACACGTACCAAAGGAATAGTCTGGTTCCTCAGCACCTTCTCTCTCCGATCCAGAATCTCAACTGGCTGCTATGGATAGCTAAGAGTAGGGCCCACCTCTATCTCTGAGTGATCCAATACATGACTAGGATCTGCCACGTATCGTCTCAACTGCGACACATGGAACACGTTGTGCACTCCCTCCAATGCAGGTGGCAAGTCTAGTCTATAAGCAACTGCACCGACCCTCTCTAGAATAGTGAAAGGTCCGATGAATCACGGACTAAGCTTTCCGCCTCCACCGAAGCGAATCGTGCCTCGTGTCGGAGAAATCCTCAGAAACACCAAAATACCCACCTATAACAAAACACCATCTTAAGAACTTAATCTATAACAAACAAGAACAAGCACAAACAAAAATCTAAACTATACCTCGAACTCCAAAGGTCTCCGATGGCTATCGGCCCAATGCCGCTGTCTGTCCTGCGCCACTCGAAGTCTGTCTCTGATCAACTGAACCTTCTCTGCTGCATCCACAACCATCTCTGGCCCAAGCAAAACTCTCTCTCCAACATCGTCCCAAGACAAAGGAGTACGACACCTCCGACCATATAGAGCTTCAAAAGGTGACATCTCTATACTGGCCTGGTAATTGTTGTTGTAAGCAAACTCTACCAAATGGAGATGGTCCTCCCAAGAACCCCCAAAATCTAATACACAAGTGCGCAACATATCCTCGAGAGTCTGGATAGTCCTCTCTGACTGCCCATCTGTCTGGGGATGATATGAAGTACTGAACTTGAGCTGAGTGCCCAAACTCTCCTGCAAACTCCTCCAGAAATGAGAAGTGAAACGACTATCTCGATCTGAGACTATGCTGACGAGAACTCCATGTATCCTAACGATCTGCCTCACATACATCTCTGCCAGCTTCTCCGTAGACAAACCCACCTTGAAAGGCAAAAAGTGGGCCGACTTGGTCAACCTATCAACAATGACCCAAATTGCGTCTTTCCCTCCTGGAGATCGTGGAAGTCCGGACATAAAATCCATAGTAATGTGTTCCCACTTCCACTCTGGAATGGGTAATGGCTGAAGTAAACCTCCTGGCCTCTACCTCTCGGCTTTCACCTGCTGGCACACTAAGAATCTGGATACAAACTGTGCCACTTCCCTCTTCATGCCATACCACCACACACTCTCTCGCATATCCCGATACATCTTGTTAGCACCTGGATGCATGGAATAATGAGAGCGATGCGCTTCCTGCAACACCTCCTCTCGCAACTCCCCACTAGGCACACACAATCTAACTCCATGCCTCAAAGATCCATCCTCTGCAATAGTGAAATCATCCTCCAATCCTGCTCTCACCTGAGCTCTGATACTCCTCAAAGATACATCATCATACTGTGCTGCCTTGATCCTGTCCATCAAATCTGAGTGTATATGCAATCCCCACATCTGTATAGCACACCCAGGAACAATCACCTCAATGCCCAAGCTCTCCAAGTCCTCCAACAAATATCGATCCTGTGTCAAGAATATAGCTATCGGATACCTGCTCAAAGCATCGGCAACTACATTGGCTTTCCCAGGATGATATTGCAAAGAGATATCAAAATCCTTTATCAGTTCCAACCACCGACGCTGCCTCATGTTCAACTCCTTCTGCGTGAAAACGTACTTCAAGCTTTTGTGGTCTGTGAAGATCTCCACACGCTCTCCGTACAAATAATGTTTCCACAACTTCAGGGCGAAAATGACAGCTGCCAACTCTAAATCATGGGTAGGATAGTTCTTTTCATGAGGACGTAATTGCCTGGATGCATAGGCAATCACTTTCCCATGCTGCTGAAGAACACAACCCAAACCCTTACCCGATGCATCACTATAAATAGTGAAACCTCCGGACCCTGATGGCAACGTCAAAATAGGAGCAGACGTCAACCTCTTCTTCAACTCCTCAAAAGCAACTTGGCAATCCTCCGTCCAGACAAACTCCACATCCTTCCTCGTGAGTCTGGTCATCGGCTCGGCAATCCTCGAAAATCTTGCACAAACTTCCTGTAGTAGCCTGCCAATCCCAAGATACTCCTGATCTCTGCTACTGAACTCGGAGTCTTCCAAGATTCTACTGCTGAAATCTTCTTTAGATCCACTGAAATACCATCACCAGTCACAACTTGCCCCAAGAATTCTACCATGTCCAAGAAAAACTCACACTTGGACAACTTCCCATACAACTTCTCCTTCCTCAGCACATCCAACACAATCCTCAAATGCTCCTCATGCTCCTCCGGTGTCCTCGAGTATATGAGTATGTCGTCGATGAACACCACCACGAACTTGTCAAGGTACTGGTGGAACACCTTGTTCATCAAGTTCATAAATACCGCCGGTGCATTAGTCAAACCAAACGGCATCACCATAAACTCGTACTGACCATACCGAGTTCTAAAAGCAGTCTTCGGTATGTCTTCCGGCTTCACCTTCACTTGATGGTAGCCTGATCTCAAATCTATCTTAGAAAACACCTTCGCACCACTCAACTGATCAAACAGATCATCAATCCGTGGCAAAGGATACTTATTATTGATAGTGAGATTATTCAAAGCCCTATAATCAATGCACATGCGCACCGATCCATCCTTCTTCGGTACAAACAATACCGGGGCTCCCCATGGTGAAGAACTCGATCTGATAAACCCCTTATCCTGCAATTCGTCCACCTGCTTCTTCAACTCAACCAGCTCGCTGTTTTTTACTCTATAGACATGCTGCGAAATTGGTTCTGCACCTGGCACCAAGTCTATAGAAAATTCAACATCTCGATCTGGCGGCAATCCTGGCAATTCCTCAGGAAACACATCCAAGAATTCTGCTATCAACGGATGTGGCAACTCCTTGTCTTCCACCATAGCTCCACAAATAATGCCTCCTCCCTGCTCCGCAGCTCCTCTAGCAGACTCGAACTCTGGCTCTCCTGGCGGACCAAATAAAACTCTACCTCCTCTACAATCTATGCTAGCACGGTGCCTACTCAACCAATCCATTCCGAGTACAATATCGTAGCTCGGAAGTGGCATTACAAGTAGACACGCACTCAACTCCCGGCCTCCCAGAGTAACTCTCCGATCCTTGCAAATATCATTAACCAGGATAATGCCTCCCCCGGTCATGATCTTGCAAGTCCTAAGCAAAGACTCAGCTACCAAACCATGCTTTAGAGCAAAAGAAACAGATACAAAACTATGGGAAGCACCACTATCAAACAAAGCTAAAGCTGGAATGGAATCAAGAAGAATAGAACCTGCGATAACATCTCCGGTGGGTTCCTCCTCTTCGACGGTCATAGCAAACGCTCGTCCCTGCCGAGCACCTCCCTGCTGCTGATGCTGGACAAAACGCTGCTGCTGTGTCGGAAGCGGTCCCCTTGGCTGTGCTGCAGGTGGTCTCGTCTGTGCCCTCGGAGCTGGAACTGCTCCCTGAACTGTACGACGTGGACACTCCCTCGATTGATGCCCTTCAGTACTACAATACAAACAAACTCCTAGCCTCCTCCTGCAAACTTCCCAGATGTGGCCGGGCTTCTTGCAGAAGTTGCATGGAGCTTGCTGTAACTGTCTCTGCTGCTGAGGTGCCTGGTGAAAAGGCGCTCTAGCTGGAGTCTGGTTCTGTTGTGGCTGCTGAAAAGGTCTGGACTGGAAATGAGGACGTTTGGCAGATACTGCACTGCTGTTGGCCCCCAGAAAAGAATCACGGTCTCTCTTGGTCTTCAAACCCAGATCCCGCTCAACCTTGCGTGCCTCCGCAAGTATCTCCGAGTATGTCTCATAAAAAGACGAAATAAGAATCTTCACTTCCCAGTTTAGACCCTCACGGAAACGAATAGCTCGAACCTCCGGCTCTCTCACCAGATACTCTGCAAATCGGCTCAACCTGCCGAACTCCGCAGCGTATTCCTCCACATACATGCTCCCCTGAATGAGACTCTCAAATTGTCTCCCCAAGTCAAGCCTGTCTATCCGGGCGAAAAACTTCTTCTTGAAAAGGTCTTTGAATACCTCCCAAGATTGTCCTACGTCAACTAGAACTGGCTCATTCCTAAACCAAGTACGAGCGACGTCGAACAGTTGAAGTCCTACCGCCTCAACCTTCAGATCTTCAAAAAGACGGGACACCCTCATAAGATGCTCAATGTCCTCGAGCCAATCATCAGCATAGACGATGCCCTCCGTCCCTTTGAAAACCCTAGGCTCTAGTTTCTTGAAGTCCTGAATGTTGCCTGGCCGAAGCTGAGCAACTTGAGGAACAACCTGCTGCTGGACTGGAACTCCTCTCTCAACTACAGCACGAGCAAGCTGATGAGCACTCTCGATGCCCTGCCGTAGAACGTCGGTCTGCCTCTGCTGTGCTTCAGACTGAGCCCTCTGTGCCTCGAGCATCTCACGAAACAGTGTAAACATCTGTGACGCCTCTGCTGGCACAGGAGGTGGAGGTGGAAGCCCCTCAGATACAGCTGGCACAGTCCTCTGAGTAGGTGGTGGACCTCCGAAAGCAGCTGACACTCCAATCACCGGAGAAGTGACTGGTGCAGGCCCTCGGGATGTCGCAGACCTCTCAGAAACTGCTCTCCCCTACTGTGATCTAGTCTTAGGCGGCACCCTGAGACAAAGCGAAAGAAAGAATCAATATGGCACAAGATGTAAGATATCAAGGAAATGACAAGTTTAAGGGATCAAGTATCAATATCAAAGGAGAATAGTTGAATCAAAAGAATTTTCCTAGATGTGATTGAGTATCTCAGCCTATATCCTATATCCTATTGCAGGCTCGCAGTAGTACAACTAAGTTGTCGCACTACCACGACGTCACATACTTATGAAGCTTGACCTGCATGGGCCACCACCAAAAACGTGTCACGACCCGCACCCGGTGTAAGGGTACTAGTCGGAAACAACGCCCAGCCTACGCCGCAGAATCGGCGGTAGAACGCTGTCTAGAAAGTCTATCTAATATAATGAACCACCAATAATGATAGAATACTCAATCACAGAACTAAGATAGAAATGAGCACGAATCAGATAAAGAATAGAATATTTACAACACAACTCATGACTCTAAAATAATACATCAATGAGTCAGAAGAAGTAACAAAATAAGATGGAGACAAATCCAGTACAAAATAATACTACAAAGCTACAAAGCTACAACTCCAGGGTCAAATGTCTCAGTTGGGATAAGTCCCTCTTGAGCCAGGGTCTCAGAATCTAAACCCACAACATCCTGGGGTCCATAAAAGGTAGGGTACTCCTGAGTGTCATCTGGAAAAATATATCCAGTCAGGAAAGGAGCAGAGTACAACCCTAACAGCAGTTCTCAAACAATGATAAAAACTATGTAACCGTAAATAGCTATGGATAAACAAGATGCACAATAGATAGGAGAGATATATGTACAATAAGGAAATACTGGAAATAAATGCAATAAGGAATAATATGCCAATGAAACAATAATACTAATGACTAAGTGTGTGAGTACTAGCTTAACATGTGATCGGCTTGGGCAAGATGCAATGCGGCCTGGCTAATCATACGTGCGGTGCATGATCAACACTATTCGCTTACCAGTACTTTATTCAATAGGGATTTGATCACATATTTATACTAATACTCCCCACCCCCGACTGGTATAATAGATCCAACCACGGTATGCTATGGCACTAGATTCCCCAAGAAGATAGCTAGTCTCCCCGAGAATCGGTGTCTGTACATGTACAAGATAACCAATGAAACAATACTTGCACCATATACACCATATACCAAGGAATAACATCTCATGACGAGATCCGGATATACCAATCCGTGTAACCATAGTGTCAAGAGAAATATGGATATCTACACTAGATACAACGAACATAGAGGATATCATAAATGAGAAACTATCAGAGAATGTACTCGCCTGAAGTCCAATGAACAGACTCACAAAAGTCTGACTCGGTGCCTCGAAGACCTAGATATGGAATACAACATCAATACAAGGTCCCGGAAAGAGAACAAGTCAAACTAGTCAACTTCTAGGTCAATAAATCAATTCTAAGTTAAAAGTCAACTATGGTCAACTCTAAAGTCAACTAAAGTCAAACATGGTCAAACCAAGGTCAACCTCACAAGACATCTATATAAATAATATAGAATAAAAATACAACAATTAGGAATCAAGGTTTGATCCCAATTGGTACCCACACAAAGTATACTTAATAATACAATTAATGTACACTCTAAAATAATGTATATACAAACCAATATTTATACAATTAAAATAATATATCACTACTAGTATTATACCTCACAAAACACATATATAAATACATATATATATATACAATAATAATATATAAAATATAATTTTAATCTGCCAAATCGTCACTGAAAACAGTGAACAAAACAAGATTTAAATAAAATAGGCTTTCAGTGACAGTTCTTACTGTCACGAAAACCACCGTCGCCAAAGCCGCTGTGCAAACTGCACTGCTGTCACCTATTGGTGACAGTTCTCAACTGTCACAGAAAAGTCTGTCACTGCTGCTGCGAATCCCGCCCACTGCATGGGTTATTAATGACAGTGACGGCTCTGTCATTAATAATCCGCCGCCACTGTTACAGCGGCTGCTGCTGTAACCACCTAATTAATGACAGTTCTCTGTCATTAATCCTACTGTCACTAAAAACACAGTAAATATATATATAAATATATATATATAAATCAATAAATATATAAATCAATATATTTATATATATAAAACAATTAAATAAATAAATATACTTATATATATATAATTAAATAATAATTGTTATAAACACATTGCATGACTTAATATACATATTTTACATGGCTAGAAGCACACATAAAATATATTCATTAATAAACAGATAATTATATAATAATTATAAATAATATAATTACACAATTAAACACATAAATATAATTTATAAAATATTTTATGCATAATTTATTTATTTAACATAAGTACATATATAATTGCATGTAAGAAAGCTACATACATATATTTATACATCACATTA
Source organism: Iris macrosiphon (assembly GCA_036927795.1). Classification (NCBI taxonomy): domain Eukaryota; kingdom Viridiplantae; phylum Streptophyta; class Magnoliopsida; order Asparagales; family Iridaceae; genus Iris; species Iris macrosiphon. The sequence continues at coordinate 280,704,383 of JAYESA010000005.1, read as the reverse complement.
AAACACATAGAAATATATAGATCTATGCTACAAAAATTACCATAATAAATACACTAAAATAATATATAATATCTATATATATTTGCTAATTATAAATGAAGAATTAAACCACAATTAATTAGATCTATACAAAAATACACACAATTGGAGAGTATCACACCGTATCCCACTAGATTTAGGATACGCATGCGACACGAGTCCAACACACAACCAAATCCACCCCGAAGGACACAAACAAGTCAAAAATAATATTTATGAACAAATCAAAGTGTCAAAAGTAGATCTATGTGTCCGTGTCAAAATACGACATGTACAAAGTCCCGTGTCGGAGGGAAAACCCCCAAAACGACACGTATCACCAAATTGTTGGGATACGAACTACATGTACCCAATTGTGGACACGACACTAGCCCCAAACACATAAGCACATGCCCAATTGATCTATAGGATCAATTGACACACACAACAAAATGTCAATTCGGAATTTCTCCAAAATTGACACAAAAAGCACCATAACTTTCTCCATGGGTCTCCTATGAACACAAAACCAAGTCCTATGGGTAGTACATACATATGGGTTGATTTTACATGATTAAATCTCAGATTTAGAAGCTATTTTAATAGGAAAAACTGAATTATACCTATTGGGAGATGGATTCCCAATGAAACCTCCAATTGAGATGAACTTGCTTCCAAATTATAGATCCTTGCTCCTCTTTGTAGATCCTTGCTTCCTTCTTCTAGATCCTTGCTTTCTCCTTCTCTAATGGTGAATTGGGAAGAATTTGGAATGAATTTGGTAGAGAATTGGAATGGGAATGGAGGGAATTTGGTAGTGGGAAATTCTAGATCTAGATTTGGAAATGAAATGAGAGGAGAGAGAAATTTCCCCCCTCTTTTAATAGGCCGGCCATGCCCCCCTCCCCAAGCAATTATGAAATGTCCAATGTACCCCTTGGGGCCTCTCATGAAAAAATAATTAAGGAAGGAAGCTTCTAGTCTAATCACTTAATTAATTTAATCCATCTCCTTAACTATGGGCTTTCTAAATGGGCCAAGTCTAACTATTTAATTCATGTTGGTCCATGGGTCCAAACTAAACTATTTGGGTCCACTAATATAAGTCCAAAATAATTAAATAACATCTAACAATAATTAAATAATACAACAAATAATTATTTACCATGCACAATATTTATTTAAATAGGAAATTACTAAAATACCCTTTTTCCTAAAATGTGGTAGTGACACGTAGCATAAGAATTGTATGCTCGCACGGTGATAAAGTAAATGGGTTAAATTACGAAGGAGGAGAAAGTATAATTTTTTTAACTTATCCGAATATTAGTTTTGAAATTATACGTAGTCATATTATTGAACGTTGTTCTATTCATTATAATTTTATTCTGAAGTCTATTTTTGGTTCTAATTATATTTTGATAGATAGTGAAGATGCATGGAATTATATTCTTGGGATTAATTCACAATCATGGTATATAAAAATATTTGTTATTAAAGTAGAAGCAACATTAGATAATAGAAATAGTGAATATTTTTCTGAATACCAGCATGTTAGTTCGGGTGCTAGTTCTTCTCAACAAATTGTTTTATTTTTCCAAGAAGGTCATTCATCAGATGAGTCTAACCATGATGATGATAGTGACAACGACGATAGAAATAGTGATAATTTAGTTGAAAATATAGAATATACGGTAGATGATGATGTTGTAAAAGCTATCACTGATGAAGTATTTAAGGGACAATCATTTCCTAGCCGTTCTCACTTTAGAAGCTTTATAAGTAATTTAGTAATTAAATATAATTTTAGTTGTTCAGCTAGTGTTATGAATAATGCTCGTGGAATTATATATAGTTGTGATCAACCGAATTGTAATTGGAAAGTATATGTCAAATCCATTGGAAATGGCGATATAGTTAAAGTTAATACATTAAAAAATCGTCATTCTTGTTTGGGGAGACTTAGTATAGGACGTCATCGATTAGCTACCGCTGCATGGATTAAGACCATGATAATTGACATTATTAGAGATAACCAGTCATATAGTCCATCACAAATTGTTAAAGATATATATAGGGAGCACCTTATACAAGTTAGTTATTCCAAAGCCTGGAGAGCCCGAGAGATGGCATTAGCTGAAATTAATGGTAGTTATGATGAGGCATACGCTAGTCTTGAGGAGTATTGTTATAGAATTATGGAGACAAATTTAGGTAGTATATGTTTTATTAAAACTGCCAAAAATAATAGCTTTCAACAAATTTTTATTTGTTTTAAGTCATGTATTGACGAGTTTTTAAGGGTCTGTTTACCGTTATTAGTACTGATGCTACATTTCTTTCGTCTAAATATTAAGGTATCTTATTTATTGCTTGTGCTCACGATCCTAACTATCAAATATATCCTATAGCTTATTCTGTTGCTGTAGGTGAGAATAGTGATTCTTGGTCTTGGTTTTTAAACTCTCTTAAAATATCTTTTAAAAGTTGTTTTAATGATTGGAGTACAATTTTATTTATATCAAATAAGCAAAAAGGATTAATAAATGCTGTTCGTGCTATTTTTCCTGCATCTCCTCATTTTTTTTGTATTCAGCTTTTTAAACAAAACATAAAAAAAGTTACCAAAGAACCAGTATTTTAACACTTATTAGACTCGCTTGCTAGATCATATAATGAAACGGATGCAGAGAGTGTGTTTGATATAATTAAAGCCGAGAACATAATGTTGTACGATTGGCTTATTGGTGTAAACGATGAAAGTTGTCGATTTGAACATTGGATAACAGCGTATACTACTTGTCCTAGATTAGATATTAATACTTCTAATCTTGCTGAATGTTTCAATAGCTGGATTAAGAAATTACGAGATAAGCCAATAAAAATACTTCTCGATACTATTAGAGCCAAGATTATTACACTTCATGACAATCGTAGAAAGAATGCTGAAAATATAGACACAGATTATTGTCCGAAGATGTTAAAGACTATGGCTTGTATTATCAAAGAGAAGAATCACCTAGAAATATTAGCTATTGATAGTTATAAGTTTGAAATAATAGACCGTGCAACAAGTAGAACCTATATTGTTATTATAACCGACAGATCTTGTACATATTTTAGATGGTACCATACTTATATACCATGTATACATGCATGTTTTGTGTGTAAACCAAGATCATGGTCGTATAACTATAAAAAATATATGCATTATATTTTGTGTGTAAATTACTTAACTTGCAAACTTTTAATTTAAAAGATTACCTCTCTAGTAAATATCCGACTAGATATGTGGTCTTCACGTTGCTTAATAATAAGGTCGGTAGTCGGTCCACCGGGAATACGACCGTCATTTTGGTTAGCCATCTACACAAAAAATTAACTGTGATCATTTACGACTAAAATATAATGAGTCTGTCAACGTTTTAAAAATTATCACAAATAATATGTTTACTTACATTAGATTTTTGGGTTATTTTTTTTCTAGTTGATCTTGCTGCTTGTAGACAGGGAAGTGGGGGAGAGGAGAGTGCTGTGAGGAGGAGGAGGAGGAGGAGTGTGTTGTGAGGAGGAGGAGTTGGGGTTTATTATAGGGAGAAGGGGGAGCTTTTGTAGGGAGGGGAGGGGAGGAGTGGAGGGGAGGGGGGGGGGTGTCTCCGAGGGAGAAGGGGGGTCTCCGAGGCGTTGGTTCAGCCGCATGGCCCGCCAACTGAGTTGGCGAGCATGTCCAGAGTCCGCCAACTGAGTTGGCGAGTTCTTCCTGGGACTCTGGGCACCGCCAACTCAGTTGGCGAGTTGTCCCCCTCCCTGCCATTCCCGATAACTTCTCCCATTTTTCGTAATTATACGAAAATTTATTACTTTATCCCAAAAAAACCGTTATTTTTATTACTAGGATTTTATTTCATATATCATCGGGAGCCAAAACCTTCTCCAGTCCTTACGGTTAACTATTATGTGTCCATGATTTGGTATCATACATACAAATTAATTGTTAGTGGAAACATAATTGACATGTGTAATGAGTACAAATATTTGTTTCTTCATCCTTGTACAAGTAGTTTATGGTAGAATCATGTTAGTTTGACCTTATTTCCATATTAATTTCAGGATTTATGCTCAAGAAAGTAGATAAAACATGAGTTTGACCTCATTTCCATGTTAATTTGAGGATTTCTGTTCTTCAAAAATTGGACACACACTTGACAATTGGTCTTTATTTTTATTTTTATTTTTATTTTTATTTTTATAGTGCAGTAATGTAACTATAATGTATATTTATTCGAACCCATATCTTGACAATATATCTCCCGTGCCATACTAATCTGGTATATACACTTGCCGTACACTTGTACAGGCTCTTTACAACCCTACGTGGCACCTATTTATCAACCAAACAAAATGACGATATGAAGCAAATTTTGTTGGAATTTAGCTTTGCATACTGTAATGAAAGAATTACCAGTTTACTGTATCAAGCTATGATTACCGGACATAAACACGATTATCACATTTTCATGCACCAACGCTGCAAAATTTAGGCACGAGAAACACAACTATGTGTCTCTATAGTTAATAACCTATAATTGAACATAAATTGCTTTTATATGATGGATTTGAACTTGAATGTTAAGGACATCAATAAGAACAAAATTGTCAAGTATCATAAGATCTTAGCGTATTTGCTAAATAGAAATAAATATTTGATGATTCATTATAGTGGACAATTTGTATTTGTCCACTTTGATACGGCATTAGATGTAGAAAAAACTTTAATTTTGATGGCGTGTGATCTGGCTCTTGCTGATATTGAAACATAGGAAGAATGCACATCATCCTTGAAAGACTCCCAAAAGTTTGGAGTCTTTCTTTGCACTTGCTGTTATGTTTTTGATAAATTTAAACGATTAAATAGGATCAGAAAGACCTAATTTGCTGCATATGCATATCGATCCTATATGGACACAACTTTGAGCTATCATGATAAGTCTTAGTCAAACACCAATAAAGATTAATATTCAAGGAACACAACAATCTTCGCTACCTATGCGTGCATAGTTTCAAATAAAAAGTCTTACGGCTTTAGCATAGAAGTTGAAGACGGGATAAACAAATACTCCATAATGTAGTTTGATGACTTAATGGGTTACGAGAGTCGAATTTCCAACTTTGGGGACAAGTTTGTCGCACTCTTGAAGCAATGATATGGATATAGAATATATGTTAGCCATTAGTTATTATTGATGGTCATTTTTTCCATAGCGGAGAAGAAAAAAGTCTATGAGCTGGTACTGGTGGATGCAACATGTGTAAGGTGTGGTGTCATTGATTACTATACATGTACTCATAGGTCATACTTAGCTTGAAGAGGATAGAAACCATACCATGAGAAGAGCGCGAAGGCAACATCCTAGCCTGAAGGTCCCGCACCGCATCTGTACTACACCCTTCTCCCTTTCTCCCACAAAGAAATTGAAGCGCTTACTCTGTTACTCGAATTAGCAATCTCTGGTACGGGATATGCCTCACTCTAACCCCTTAAGCTAGAGGTTCTTTGTGTTTGTGTGTACGCGTGTATATATATATATATATATATATATATATATATATATATATATATATATATATATATATGAGGAGGTATCCACATCTTTTGCATCCCCAAGCATTCCGGTGTTATAAACATTTGGATCTTGTTTAAGTCATCTAATCTTAATTGTTGATTTGAACCAACGGTGCCAATCCATTGAGCAAGGATGTCCGTTGAGCAAATGGGCACGAATATTCTATACCTTTGGATTTAATTTAAGTTAGGTGGAATGGTTAAGATATATTGTTTGAAAAGAATACATTATAAACCGTTAGATTGACAAAAATAAAAAATAACAGTTCTGATTAACATTAAAATTAACGTTAAAATTAATACTAAAAATAAACTTATATTATAATTATTATTAAAAAATTAGTTTTAATTTTTAATTTTTAATTTTAATGTTAACGTTAAATTTTTTATTAAAAAATTAGTATTAATTTTTAATTTTAATGTTAATGTTAGTTTTTTTTAATGTTCATGTTAAAGCAAAAATTAATATGAAAATTAAAAATTAACACTAAAATAAAAGTTAAAGTTATCATTATTATTAAAAAATTAGTATTAATTTTTTAATTTTAATGTTAATGTTAAATTTTTTTAGTGTTCATGTTAAAGCAAAAATTAATATGAAAATAAAAAATTAACACTATAATAAAAGTTAAAGTTAAAATTAAAACTAACACTAAAATTAAAACAAACATTAGAATTGAAGTAAATTAATATTAATATTAATATTAATATTAACATTAACATTAACATTAAAATTAAATCAGATCTGTTGTTTTTTTATTTATTTAGCCTATCTAATGGTTTATAATATATTCATCCCAAACAATAGATCTTAGTCATTTCACCTAACTTAAATTAAATCCAAATGTCTAGAATATTCGTGCTCCTTTGCTCAACGAGCATCCTTGATCAATTGATAGACGCTATATATATATATATATATATATATATATATATATATATATATATATATATATGGCTTTCTTTTCTAGAAAGACTCTAGACCTGGTTCCCACAGTTTGGAAAGGAGGCGAGGCTGCCCACGGTCTCTCCTCATGCTTGCCATTTTTTCTTCTTGGCACTGACCCGGTAGACGAGATGTAACGACCCGCTCCGCATCAATGCGAATAGACGATTCAAACGACACAAGTGCGACGATTTGTCCCGCGTTGTTCAGTGAGGTGACTCACTTGATGCAAATAAATTCAGACTTGGCCCTTCAGGAGTTCAGGCTTAGACTTTCATAGACGTGCTCAGAGTATCACTCGATCGAGGCGAATCATCGCTAAGGTGGATGGCTACAATAAACTTGTCTTTGCTTAGCTTGCACACATAAAAATATGCATGATACATGTTGGTCACTAGGCGAAACACCCCTTGCATGCTAATAAAGAATACAACGCACCTAGCTAAGGGAATAATTTTATCTTGTATTGCTTGCCTAGAATATGGAAAAGAAGTAACTGGATAGTTTTTCTTATGTGACGCACTATATGCCTCTTCACGATTTTAATCCTCGCACTAACCCTTTAGAATCGTGCTAACGTAGTAGCTTATGTTTCTATTGTCTCAATACTTGCCTGCTTTACGTGCTATCTAGTACTCGCCAGTCTCGTTTCAATGCTTGACATAAATATCATGCCACGATTTAATACAATTCAGAAAATATGGTACACTAACTTGAGCCGACAAGAAGACTATCAAAATAGTCATTTCTGAGCCAAGTAATGAAACATGAAAAGGCTTCGGGACCATAAGATCGCCAAGGCAGTTTTCTGTACCAGGAACTACATAATGAAAGATTTGAAGTATCTAATAAAAGAACTGATCTGTATTGATAAGTAAAGAAAAACAAGCATCATCCGGGATGGCTTATAGAGGGCTCGTGCCCCGCTACCACCATTGTCGTTCAGGGTGGATCATAGAAGATTTGTGCCGTGTAATGCCCCGTTCCCCCTATTCGGGGAGCGCAACTAAGAAATACTTGGTATCCTTCGATCAGGACAGATTGAATCAAGATATTTTCCTTGTTATGGATTAATTTCTTCGGAATTAGGTCCCACATTCAACGGATCATGCCTTAAGGAAGGACTCGACGGCAGAGTCGAGAGGGGCCTTTTCGTTGCGCAAGTTTCTTTACTCGTTTTCGTTGCCGCTTGGTTGCTTTCTTGTTGGTTTTGTGACTTGCATTTTCTTGAACGGTTTTGATGGATTTCATTATCTTCGATCTTTGTATTTCGTATTTTGTATCGAGTCCTTAGAGATCGAAGCAGAAGATATTGATCATCTGTTGGTGTATGGAGGTGATCGTAGAGGTGATCGTATAGGCGACACATAAGCGGAGTCTTGAAGATCTTCTTGTAAAACCCCTAATTTTAAAAACTGTATTTTGCTATTATTAATTATTTATGAGCTAAATATGAGAGAATAGATTTTATTAGATTTTATTTTGAGGTGTTAGAGCATCTAGAGGATTTATGGAGCCATTATAAATTTTTTCTAATTTATTCCATATAGAAGACCCTTTGGACAGTTGCTACCTTAACCGTATACACCAATACACTTTCCAGATTTTCTATGAATAAATATGTATAGTTAAATAAGAAAAAGAAAGAATAGAAAATATAATTTTCTATTGGATCAAACTCAAACCCGTAACCCGTTAACCACCCTCCCCGCGTAAAGTAAGGAAAAATCAACAGCAGCTCATTACCCCGCGTATACTTCTCCGCGCATAAAACTCCTCAGCAGCAGCAGTTCACCCCCTCGTAAACTCTTCTTTTCACCGCGCATAAAACCGGAAACCCGCGTAGAAAATATCACAGCAAGAAGCAAAACCCAATTTTGCTTTGCTTCACTACGCATGTGAGCCGTTCATTCCACCGCCTCTTAAAACATTATTATAAAAAACCCCTCAGCCATAAACCGAGACCAAGAAAGACAGAAAACCAGCAGCAGCAAGTGGTTTTGTAGCCCTAAAATACTAAACTAACCCCGCATAAACCGACCTCATTCCCTAAATATATCCATGCAGTTCACCCCAAACCCTAACCACTTCTTTTACTAAAATATAAATACTATTTTGGACGTGCACTATACAGAACTATAGCTCGGCAAGTATACCTTGCCATTGTACAATTATTTACATTCCATATGATGCCTGATTCTGTTTTATTTTTGTAATTGCATTGGACCTTGTTTATGAGACCACCCTAGTATTATGAAGCATCATTATGTTCCTTGGCCTTGACACAGTTTCTACACGAGTTGTGAGTCCCATATAGATCACGGACTGCGGGACAGGTCTGGCCTCCTGTACGCATGGGCCGTGCGTTAGGGATAACTGCTAATAGAAACTTTGTATGTTAGAGAACTTAACAGTTATTAGTGGTCATGGACATAGCCTATTGTAGTACGATAGTCCAGTCCTTGTCCTTATTTGGTTGTAGGATTGGGCTATTATACTAAAAATAGGAGATGAACCAAACTGTGTCATGGATGTGACATGCTTAGAGCATGGGATGGGGAAAACAACAAGTAAGGCATTTGGACTCCTTTACACTTTCTTTTTATGTAACTCGTACGCTCCACCGGAGATACGCGAGGATCCCCCTACTACCTGGTGGCCTCTGTCGTTCAAAAAGACGACATACTTTATAGGCCTCTAATTCTCCAAGAGAATCATGTCAATCCCATTATATGGCCAAATAGCCCACATATTGGAAAGTTGTTCTCAAAACTGCATTCACTTAGACGGTTAGGCGACCCATTGGTTGTTTATATTTTAGTACTTTATTGGCATGTTATTAAGTATCTTGTTACGTCCCTCTGAGAACCTGGTCCTTTTCTAGATATGGATGAGCAGGAGTACCCGCTGGAGTATGGACCTGGACCTGACGCTATTTACCAGACTGAGGAGATCTTACCCTTGGAGTACTTGTGATTTATTATCACTGTTTAGATATTTTGTTACTACTTCAGTATAGTCATTTTGTAGTAGATTTGTTTCGACCCGACTATCAGACTTGATACCCTTCTTGATATTCAGATATTATTCAGCCCTTGTTTCTACATATTATTGTACTATGGATGAGATATAGATTCTGTGTGACTTGTTGTGACAGTATATTACCACTGGTGGATTGCGTATTCATATACAGCGTACGTGTGTATATGATTTCCATATATTAGAGTTTGTATACATACGACTGGGTGTGTTACGTATTCCTAGTCCTACGTATTTTGGGACTGGGGCGTGACATATTTTTGGTGGTGGCCCATGCAGGTCGAGAATATATTGTCTTGGTTACGAAACTGTACCAAACAAGCCTGCGTATAGGAATAGAGTATAAGGATCTTATCCATACTTGACTGAAACCTCAATTCTTTCTTTCAACCATCCTATATTTGGATAAACCAAAGTTTATGCCGAAGTCCCTTTACCCTTGTTGGCGTAAAAAGCCAAATGACTGTCTTTGTGGCGTAAAAGCCAAGCTATGATTACCTACTTACGCTGTAGGAGATTACCTATTTTACGCTATAGTTATGCCAACTTTACACTGTAGTTATAAACAACTGCTACCCACGTTCCCTTAAGTTTTCCGAATCTATGTATGACACGTATACCTTTGCATGCAAGCCACGTAGGTAACTGTCCCTGCGTAAACTTGAGGATTCATGAAATATAGATAAACAGCGTAGAATAACCGATTAGGCATAACGTATAAATATGATGATATGAACGTATTTGGCACGGTCTTAGCTTTCTCAGTCATAACCAGTTAGAACCGAATCTCTTTCATTAAATACAGAGATATGCCTCGAGCCCTGTGCAGAAACAGCTTTTGACATAGCGTCTGATTTTGTCTCATCTTAAGCGTAAAACACATTCCTATAGATAGCGTATACAGAAGCCTCAACTTTTCTTCCCCTTGGAAGCATAAAAATGACTTGTATTAAATATGTCACTAAACGACAACCAGGATCTCTGTACAAAAATCATCATCACAGCCGACCTCTCGATCATCGTACAAGTACTTTTGTCAGATGTCAGGATCACTGATTTGACTGACAAACTCATGAGTTCCTCATATGACTTTACGCTGCAACATATGCTAGACCTTCTGCACAGACAGATTTTATGCACAGACCTTCGCACAAGCTTTACGCAGAAAGTATAGCAAGACTTTACGCGCAGATTTTTACATATGCAGTTTTTACGCAGCATATCTTTCACGCAGCCGATCTTTTATGCACAGACTTTATGCAAGGAAACTTTATGTAGACTTCTACCCGGACAGCTTTAGAACCCTACTTTATGCCACATTACCTTGATATTCTGTTTTACACCAGAAAACTTGAAACTCTGTGTTACGCAGACAATTTTGAATCTCTACTTTATGCCAAATTATCTTATCTCTGTTTTACACTGACTTCTTTGAATCTCTGTTTTACGTAGACAACTCTAAAATCTTACCTTACGCTTCTTAGTTTTACGTGGATATTTCTGAAACCATGTTTTACGCCAACAATTTTATATCTCTGTTTGATTCCTGTTCTTCTTCTAAACGTTGTGTGTATCACCTGCAGAGAGATGGATATGCAGAAGGGATGTACTATCACCGATGGTGACACAACTCCTGGAGTCAACGGTCAGACTCAAGGAGAGACCCCAACAATGCCTAGGCTTCCAGGACCAGATGGACAGATTCATAATCTAGTTCCATCTGATCTTCCTGTCCCACCTAATGAGAACCTCCCAGCCTCATTAATACCGCAGGATAGCCAGACTCAATTGTTCTAATTCTTTCAGATAATGTTGCAGAAATAGCAATAATATGCCGCCACCCTAGCTGCAGAGCAGAGGCAGCAAGCAGCAGAACAGAGACAAGAGTTTCTAGCAGCTCTTGAAAGGATGGTTGCACAAGCTACTATACCAGCTCAAGCACTAGCTCCAGTACCTCGAGCTAGAGTTGGATCAGTAAAAGACTTTATACAGATGGGTCCAAGGCCGTACAAAGGCATAGAGAGTCCAGAAGAAACTACCAACTGGATCGCTCACACTCAGAAGATATTAGAGGCATCACAACTACCTGCAGACTTATGGATGACAGGTGTAAGGACGCTTCTAGATGTTAATGCTCATCACTGGTGGGAATCTATGAAGCGCCAGCTGGGTACCTACCAGACTTAGGAGCAATTCCTGGAGTACTTTGAAAGAAAGTACTTCCCGAACACTGTCATAGATGTATTTTACGATCAATATCTCCACTTGGAACAAGAGAACAGAGCAGTGGACTAATATGATGCTGAATTTAGCCACCTCAGTAAATATGGCGCTGCCCTAATACCCGATGCTTGGCTAGAGCTAAGAGATTCTATTGTGAACTGACTCAGGAGCTCCAACATTATACAAGCTCCCAGTCCCGAATCTCTTATGCCGAGTTACTGACAGAAGCCAGATTGTAAGAAACTATCAGCCGTGGAAAATGAGGTCAGCCAAGGATGCAACAAGGAACCACAAGGATACAACAAGGACCAGCATGAACCCAACAAGGAGGACCTATCAGACGTCCATTTGCTCAGCAACAACAATATCAGCACAGAGCAGGACCGTACCAGATCCCAGAGAATCCCCACTGCAATTATTGTGGGAAATACGGATATATTATGAGGGACTGTCGAACTCGCTTAGGATAATGTATGAGATGTGGATCCGGACAGCATATGATAAAAGACTGTCCTATGCAACAAACATTAACACTTCCACCACCAGCATAAAGGCTAGCGCTTCCAGCCCCGAGGCCAGCTCAGTAAATGATGAGACCAGGAGCCCCTCGACCTCAGGAAGATTTCAGCAAAAACCACCACTACCTGCATAGGAAGATCAATTCGCAAGGGCCAGACAGAAACAACCCCAGAGGAATGGGCAAGCTTTTGTAATAGAGATGGATGGCATAGATCAGGAGATTGATATCATAGCAGGTATCACTCTTGCATTTACTTTTCCTGTTGTGACATTATTTGATACGGGAGCCACCTACTCATTCATATCATCTAGCTTTATTGCCAAACCCAATATTACCTATACACCTTTACCTAGTTGTGTTAGAATTCTTACCGGAGGAGGAGTTGTACCTGTTAGTAGAATTTGTAGATCGAGCCCTATAGTAATACGTAGCAGAGAGTTGAACGCCCAACTCTTAGTCCTTCCTATGCCATCTTTTGATATTGTGCTTGGAATGGACTGGCTAAGCAAGTACCACGCTTTCTTCGACTGCTTTGGAGGAAGCATTCTTTTTAAGGTACCAGGCCAGCCTGAACTTGAGTTTGTATGAGGTTCTACAGAAATTCTTGATGGTATGCAGCTCACAATGGATAACGTTGTCTATCATCCCATCATTTCTAAATTTTAAGACATTTTTCCAGAGGAATTACCAGGACTACGCCCAGATAGAGACGAAGAATTTTCGATTGAATTAACACCAGGAGCAGCACCCATAGCATCCCATGTTTATAGACTAGCAAAGAAGGAGATGGATGAATTGAAAACACAGTTAAAAGAACTAGAAGATAAATGTTTCATCCGACCAAGTGCATCATCCTGGGGAGTACCAGTGTTGTTTGTACCAAAGAAGGATGGGTCAGTGCGTATGTGCATTGACTATAGAGCCTTGAATACAGTAACCGTAAAGAATAAATATCTACTACCACGCAATGATGACTTATTTGATCAGCTTAGTGGAGCCAAGGTATTCTCAAAGATAGATTTAAGATCAGGATATCACCAGGTAAAGGTACAAAAGGAGGACATTCCGAAGATCGTATTCCGGACAAGTTATGGGCACTACGAGTTTTTAGTCATGCCATTTGGATTAACCAATGCTCCAACTATCTTTATAGACTTGATGAATCAAGTCTTCCATCAGTATTTGGACCAGTTCATGGTCGTCTTCATAGATGATATACTTGTCTATTCAAAGAGCCATGAGGAGCACTTGCGGATTATTTTAGAGACTTGAGGAGAGAATAGTTATATGCAAAGCTCAGTAAATGTGAGTTCTTCTTGGACAAAGTTTCATTTCTTGGATATGTCGTTACAGGAGATGGTATTTCTGTTGATCCAGAAAAGATCTCGGCAGTCGAGACATGGCTTGTTCCTAAATCAGCAGCATAGGTGAGGAGTTTCCTTGGACTTGCGGGATATTACTGGCAGGTCATGGAGAACTTCTCAAGAATAGCAACACCTATCACTCGGTTAACTTGCAAAGATCAAGAGTTCATATGGACAAACGAGTGTCAAGATGCTTTCGAGGAATTGAAGAAGCGACTAACTTCAGCACCAGTATTAACTATTCCATCATGATCCGGAGGCTATGTGATCTACAGTGACGCATCAAGGAAAGGCTTGGGATGCGTATTAATGAAGCATGGCAATATGATTGCATATACATCTAGGCAATTACGAGTACATGAGAAGAATTATCCAACTCATGACTTGGAACATGCAGCAGTTGTATTTGCTCTAAAATTATGGAGACATTATTTATATGGAGAATGAGTGGAAATATATACCGACCACAAAAGCCTCAAGTATTTCTTCACACAAAAGGAGTTAAATATGAGGCAACATCGATGGCTTGAGTTGATGAAAGATTTTGAGATAGAGCTACATTATCACTCAGGCAAGGCTAACGTTGTAGCAGACGCATTAAGCTAAAAACCAGTAGCTTACTTCTTGACAACACAGAAGGAATTATTGAAAGACTTGCAAGGTCTTGGCATTGAAGTAATATTACTCGAAGCAGACGGGACACTAGCCAACTTGTAAATACAATCATCCTTAGTCAAAAGAATCAAGGCGGCACTACCTACCGATGCCAGATTCAGAAGATTAAAGAAAAGGACAGAAGCCGGAGAGCAGACAGGACTGCACATTCATAATGACGGGACATTACGATGTGGTGATCGTCTCTATGTTCCCAATGGAGAAATTTGACAAGAGCTGATGACAGAAGCTCATAGTTTAATATATTCTATTCATCTTGGAGGCACCAAAATGTATCGTGATTTACGACAATACTTTTGGTGGCATAGAATGAAAAGAGAGATAGCTCGCTTTATAGCTAAATGTTTGATATGTTAATAAGTAAAAGCGGAGCACCAGAGAATAGCTGGGTTATTGCAACCACTCCCGATTCCAGAATGAAAGTGGGAGCACATCACTTTGGACTTCATCACAGGTTTTCCCAAAAGTCCAAATGGAAGAGATGCAGTATGGGTAATAGTAGACTGACTCACCAAGTCAGCCCATTTCTTGCCATTTAGAGTTGGTCAAACTACAGAAGCCTTGGCTGACTTATATATGAGGCAGATCATAAGATTGTACGGCGTACCAGTCAGCATTGTATCAGACCAAGATTCGGGCTTTACATCACACTTTTGGAGAAGCATGCAAGAAAGCCTTGGAACTCGTCTGAAATTCAGTACCTCTTATCACCCGTAAACAGATCGGCAGTCAGAATGTACTATTCAGATATTGGAGGATATGTTGAGGGCTTGTATGATAGACTTTGGAGGATCATGGGAGGACCACCTACATCTTGTGGAGTTTTTTTACAACAATAGCTATCAAGCAAGTATACAGATGGTTCCGTTTGAAGCCTTGTATGGAAGGAAGTGTAGGTCTCCTGTGTGTTGGAGTGATGTAGGAAAATGTCAAATTTTAGGACCAGAGTTAGTGGTCAACATCGTTGAGACAGTTAAGAAAATACAAGGACACTTGCGAACAGCACAAGACAGGCAGAAACAATGGGCTGACCTTTATCGTCGTCCCTTGGAGTTTAAAGAAGGAGATCATGTCTTTTTAAGAATATCACCGACTAGAGGCACCATCCGATTTGTAGGGCGCAGCAAGTTGAGTCCAAGATATATTGGACCATTTGACGTGCTAGAGAGAGTGGGAGAAGTAGCATATAGACTTGCGCTACCACCTTCACTTGAGGGAGTACATGGCGTATTCCATGTATCATAGCTCAGACGATATGTGGCAGACACAAGTCATATTCTCGACCATTCGGAGATCACCATTGGGCCAAGCTTATCATATCAAGAGCAACCCGTGGGAATCCTTTTGTAACGCCCCTCTCCGCATCGGCATTATATATCAAGGTGAGTGGGCAGAACTTCGTTCTCTAATTCTTGCACGCCTTAATAATAACCTGAGTTTTTGCTTGCAATGTTTTCATAAGAGAATGATAGAACCTGCCTTGCATGTTAATAAACAAACACACCGAGCTTATTTTTGAAACAATGTCTGCTTAACGAAAATCTTGAAACGCTTGCCTAGAGTGCATGAACATGTTCACTATCCTCTATGCTTTGAGAGAACCATATTGTGCCTGAATGTGTTTAAGTGATCAGTCGGATTGCCCCGCAACAAAGATTGTATTCTGATGGTTTGTCTCGTCTGCATATTAGAGTTTATTTGATAGTGTTCCATGCATTCGCATGCGGTCGGACAATGGCTATTGGTGGAGAGCTGAACTGCATGTGTCACGGCTGCTACAGAGATCGTGGAAAGCAACCATGAGTCACAGCTGTCTCTAGCATCAGATAAAGAGTCATTGTTATGTTGTATAACCAGCTGCCGATCCTGAGATACTCGGGGACCGCCCTGCATATAGCTAAGTCATTGTGTTGGCTCGGTTAGATGACTACCCCTAAGATTGTGTATTGTGTGTCTAGCATTTCATCTGACCCTCGAGTCACACGAGATACGCTACGCACACCCTGAAACATGAACGATTGCTTGTCTTGCTTATTGCATATGAAACTCTGTTGCCAAATATGTTTCCAAACAATGTAAATTGACTCTGCTAGAACTGCATGAAACGAGCCTAGGTAAAACTAGAAAGATCACTAGTAATGTAATATTTTATAACATGATTACTTAGTATTGGTTTGAGTGAATGCTTGTTTCTGTTCAGTTATTTTATCTCACCAGTACTTGTATAAAGTGCTGACCCACCAACAGTTTACTTGCTTGCAGGTACTGGATCGTCCGAGGGAGCGATAGGCGTGCCACAGTCCCTAAGACTCGGAATCCTGGTTTCGATTGTTGCCCCAAGAATGTTATCGTATAAGGGGACATAATGTATGGAACGAACGAATGCCTTTGCTAAAGGAACCTAAGTTGACTCGATTGTCTAGAATACTCAGTTGGCTAAATGTATTGCATTGCAACAATTTCCTTTCCGCTGCTTACTCGATTGATGCGATGATAGCCAACTATCAACTTAAACGATTGGCCTTATGCGGGCGTAACCCCAGGCCCGCACGACATCACGTCCCCGAAAGCTCGAACGGGTCATTCCATTAACTCCCTTCCTTCCTCGCACCCGCGGGACGGGCGCAGTGATTCACGTCCGGCACGCTGAGGCATGGTGATTCATGCCCGGTTCGATAATTTTGGCCATACGGGGTGGGGCAAGGCGGAGCGGCGGCCCGGGGCGGGTCCGGGGCGTGACACCTTGATCATCGAGAGAAAGTATTAAGGAACCAGTCTATTCCCTTGGTCCGCATAGCATGAAAGCATGGCGCACCAGGAGAATCCACTTGGGAGCATGAGGACGACATGCGCAAACATTTTCCGAACCTATTCATTGACCAAGGTATGAATTTGCTTTGTAAATTTATATTTTCTACCATCCTTGACCTTCTACCATGACTTAGTTTTAATCTTAAGGACGAAATTTTTATAAGTTAGGTAGAAGTTGCATTATTAAACTTGAGGTGAATTCTTTTGTGATCAAGAAAGATTAGATAGAGAGAGTCCCTACTCTATTTTAATTTCAAGGACAAAATTTTTATAAGTTGGGTAGAATGTAAAATCCCTAATTTTAAAAATCGTATTTTACTATTATTAATTATTTATGAGCTAATTAAGAGAGAATAAATTTTATTAGATTTTATTTTGAGGTGTTTGAGCATCTAGAGGATTTATGTAGCCATTATAAATTTTTTCTAATTTATTCCATATAGAAGACCCTTTGGACAGTTGCTACCTTAACCGTATACACCAAAACACTTTCCAGATTTTCTATGAATAAATATGTATAGTTAAATAAGAAAAAGAAAGAATAGAAAATAGAATTTTTGATTGGATCAAACTCAAACCCGCAACCCGTTAACCACCCTCCCCGCGTAAAGTAAGGAAAAATTAGCAGCAGCTCATCACCCCACGTATACTTCTCCGCGCGTAAAACTCCTCAGCAGCAGCAGTTCACCCCCGCGTAAACTCTTCTTTTCACCGAGCGTAAAATCCGAAACCTGCGTAGAAAATATCACAGCAAGAAGCAAAACCCAATTTTGTTTTGCTTCATTGCGCATGTGAGCCGTTCATTCCACCGCCTCTTAAAACCCCATTATTACAAAAACCCCCTCAGTCGTAAACCAAGACCAAGAAAGTAAGAAAATCAGCAGCAGCAAGTGGTTTTGAAGCCCTAAAATACTAAACTAACCCCGCATAA
This sequence comes from Iris macrosiphon, assembly GCA_036927795.1. Classification (NCBI taxonomy): domain Eukaryota; kingdom Viridiplantae; phylum Streptophyta; class Magnoliopsida; order Asparagales; family Iridaceae; genus Iris; species Iris macrosiphon. The sequence continues at coordinate 280,686,233 of JAYESA010000005.1, read as the reverse complement.
ACCAACCTCATTCCCTATATATATCCATGCAGTTCACCCCAAACCCTAACCACTTCTTTCACTAAAACATAAACACTATTTTGGACGTGCACTATACAGAACTATTGCTCGACAAGTATACCTTGCCATTGTACAATTATTTATATTCCATATGATGCCTGATTCTGTTTTATTTATGTAATTGTATTGGACCTTGTTTATGAGACCACCCTAGTATTATGAAGCATCATTATGTTCCTTGGCCTTTACACAGTTGCTACACGAGTTGTGAGTCTCATATAGATCACGGACTGCGGGCCGTGCATTAGGGATAATTGCTAAAAGAAACTTTGTATGTTAGAGGATTTACCAGTTATTAGTGGTCATGGACATAGCCTATTGTAGTACGATAGTCCAATCCTTGTCCTTGTTTGGTTGTAGGATTGGGCTATTATAGTAAAAATAGGAGATGAACCAAACTATGTCATGGATGTGACATGCTTAGAGCATGGGATGGAGAAAACAACAAGTAAGGCGTTTGGGCTCTTTTACACTTTCCTTTTATGTAACCCGTACGCTCCATAGGAGATACGCGAGGATCCCCCTACTACCAGGTCGCCTCTGTTGTTCAAAAAGATGACATGCTTTATAGGCCTCTGATTCTCCGAGAGAATCATGTCAATCCTATTATATGGCCAGATAGCCCACATGTTGGAAAGTTGTTCTCAAAACTGTATTCACTTAGACGGTTAGGCAACCCATTGGATATTTATATTTCAGTACTTTATTGGCATATTATTATGTATCTTGTTACGTCCCTCTAAGGACCTGGTCCTTTTCCAGATATGGATGAGCAGGAGTACCCACAGGATTATGGACCTGGACCTGACGCTATTTACCAGACTAAGGAGATCTTACCCTCGGAGTACTTGTGATTTATTATCACTGTTTAGAGATTTTGTTACTACTTCAGTATAGTCGTTTTGTAGTAGATTTATTTCCATCCGACTATCAGACTTGATACTCCTCTTGATATTCAGATATTATTCAGCCCCTATTTCTATATATTATTGTACTATGGATGAGATATAGATTCTGTGTGACTTGTTGTGACAGTATATTACCACTGGTGGATTGCGTATTCATATACAGCGTATGTGTGTATATAATTTTCATATATTGGAGTTCGTATACATACGGCTGGGCGTGTTACGTATTCCTAGTCCTACGTATTTTGGGACTGGGGTGTGACACTCCCTTCTCTTTCTCCTAATTCACCAACTTGTGAGTGGCTTTACTTATATTAGTACCCTTCTCTCAAGCCTTCATTCCTAATAAATTGACTTGTTTGTGTATCCCAATCAACGATACCAAAAGAATAAAATTGAGTCCGGATAAAAGAAGAAGTAGACTTGAAACACTAATAATGCTTGTCACATAAAGTCTCAAAGATCACATTGTTGCATCCTTGTTCGCTATGTATACATCTATTTTATGTTCAGTTGTAGATATAACTTATTCATCTATAACTGTTCAATAAGTAGTACATAACTTGTTAATTGATCATATCAGCTAGTAGACTATGCCATCGTACTGTGCGAAATTAGTTATGTTCATGTTGATGTCTTAAAATACTTTGTATGTTAACTTAGTGTTCAGATCGTCAATGGTCATGGATAACTTGTGCACAATGTATATGGTTCCTGCGAACGGTCGCCCGAGGTACCGGGGCATATTCATCCCGGGCGGAACAACAGTTAGTCGTGCTAGCAACCTAGCACGGGTGAGGCAGGCGTTTGTAGCGGGGCTCGCTACCCGCACTGCAAGCATCATCGTCTACCCAGACTATACTCCAGGACGGCTAGTCAAGACAGTGATCCTTATGCATATTTAATCTTTGCAGACTAACTATATCTTCGTGGCAGGAAAGTTCATGGTAGGTTTTGTAGAGGTGGTTCAGACGGTACATGTAAAGTCACCGAACGGTGGCATATTTTGTTATGTCATTCCCTTCTATCGTATATAAAAAATTGAACTAAGACAAGATAGAAAGATCACATAATAATAATGTTGCATGTTCACATGAATATGATATCTATTTTGGTATGTTGGTTTAGCTTGCCCTCACCATTACTTTTTGAAGTACTTACCCTCGTTGCAGCAGGTTCCCCGAGCCGAGGTGACGCGACGAGGAGCTGAAACTTTCCCAAACCTTCTACTAATCTGGCGCATTTCTGTTTGTGATGTTTGGAGCTCAAGTACATAATCACAAGGATCTCATACATACCTTTTGAAGCTCCTAGACGATGGTGCTAACTCGCAACAAAGGTGGCTTGCGCTTTTGAAATATAAGTAAGGGATGCAATGTATGGATCGGCTATCTCATTTTGCGTCCATGTTGTAAGCCCATTGTGGCATCATTATTACTTTTGGGTCAAGAGTCTATAAACAGATATTCATTATCAATAAAGAGAACTTTTCTATACCTCATTGTGTGATATCTTATTTGTGTACTATGTTGCATGTGTTCCAAACTATATCATTATGCCTAGGCCTTATGCATGCGTGCCTTACGCGTGCATGGCATCACGTTCGAGGGACGATTATCGATTTAGCAGAAATTAGGGCATGATATATTGGTATCAGAGCATGGCTTCAGATCCTTTGACCTTCGTGTCAGAGAGTTTTTTTGAAATGACCATGTCCCTCCTAGTTGAACTCTTAAATTCACTTGGCCAAAATGAGATGTGTTCCATACATTGAGTCCATAATATATTTTGAGACTGATACAAGTTACTTTTCTTTAAAGAAATAGCCTCAGAGGCAGATGCACAATCGCAGGTAGTGGCGCAGGTACAAGGGAGCAGTTTTGGCACTTTGGGCAACTCGAAAAATCCGGCAGCTGACCCTCTATTGATCCGTTCGAGCGGATGATGCGTTTGATGAAAACACAACAAAGGCAGGCGAAACTACGTCAAAGCCAATTCGAGTCCCGGATTGAGGCTCAATTTTAGGTGCAGTCGACTCAGGCCAAAGCACAGCAGAAGCAAATGGATATCTTACAAACAATTATGATGATGCTCGTCGCTAGCAACCATTCTACATCAGCGGCCGCTATGACAATGCCAGTTGTAGCCGAGACCGCGGGGCTTCCGGACTTTCAGGAACCTTCATCCTCAGGCGAAAAGGGTTCCATCCTGCAAATATCAGAGTTTAAGAAGATGTGTCATGCTACCTTCAAAAGGACCGAGGATCCCTCTGTGGCATTGGATTGGATAGTTGAGTTGGAAGACCACTTTGAAGTGCTTCGCATGGATAAAACAAAGAGAGTTGCTTGCGCTCAGCTTCAACTCCGTTTAAACGCACATAATTGGTAGGATATTCACAAATAAGCTATATTGAGTGAAGATGACAAGGCAACTATCTCGTGGTCCGTGTTCCGTAAGGCCTTTGTAGAGAAGTACCTTCCACCTACCGTACGCCACGAGAAGGAAGACGAGTTTAGACATCTGCAAAAAAAATATGACAGTGTGGCACTACGCCACAAAATTCATCAGACTTACAAAATTTATTATGTCTCATCTCTGTGATGCCGAAAGTCAAGCTCGAAGATTTGAGATAGTGATGTGACCTAATATTCGTTCCCACATCTTCGTCCCTCAATACCGTACCATGCATGAGTCTCTAAATCATGCCCTCTCACTAGAGTCACAGTACCCCCAGTTCACCCCGGCGCTGTGCAAAATTTCTATCATAAGTTCCCTAGCAACACAGGTGGTAACAATGCGCACAAGCGCCATAATAACAATGACTCTCAGGACCAAGATCCAGGGAAGAACCAAGGGCAACCTTATGCCAACTGCCATAGGCCATGGCACTTTGTCAACGACTGTCGTATTTGAAAAGGGGGATGTTTCGTTTGTAGTAAGTTTGGCCACGTAGCTCATGATTGTCGGGATCGCCCCAACGATCCCCCTCCGTGCCGGCAACAACAACAACATCGTCCGTCTCAGAATCTGGGTCAGGCACCTCGAGCGAACCAGATAGCCCCACAGATCGCTCAAGGCCGGGTCTATGCTTTGACTCAGGAAGAGGCGTTTGCATCAAACACGACGGTGTCAGGTATATTAATTTTCAATAATGTTCCTGCTCGAGTATTATTTGATTCTGGTGCCACACATAGTTTCATTGCGACAGATTTTGCCGTCGAGAAAATATTTCCTATTACACTGCTAGTCCTAAATCTTAGCGTCCGTACTCCATCGGGCATAGATTTGCTGGCTCACTTAGTTTGTCGTGAAGGTAACATTTGTATCGATGGAAGAAAATTATCACTTGATGCGATAGTCTTAGACATCAGGGACTACGACATCATTCTGGGGATGGATTAGATTGGTGCTTGCTCGGCTACCTTTGATTGTACAGAAAAGAAAGTCGTGTTTTGTCTACGTGGCGAGATAGAGTTTTTTTATGTGTGCCGTCCACCGTCAAGAGCGCCGAATGGATACATGGTGATCTCTGTAATATCTGCTCGATGGATGATACATTCTGGCTGTGATGGGTATTTAGTGTCTGTTTGAGATACGAGATTGTGCAAACATTGAACCTACTTCCGTTGTGGTAGATTTTCCTTATGTGTTTTTCGATGAGTTGCCTGGCATGCCGCCCGACCGAGAGATATAGTTCACTATTGATTTATTTCCAAAAACTCGACAAATTTCTAAAGCTCCGTATCGATTGGCCCCGACAGAACTAAAAGAGTTAAAGATTCAGTTTTAAGAATTGCTAGATCATAGGGGTATTCGTCCGAGCGTGTCTCCGTGGGGTGTGCCTGTATTGTTCGTAAAGAAAAAAGATGGCTCGATGTGGCTCTGTATCGACTATCGTGAATTGAAAAAAGCAACTGTTCAAAACAAGTACTCCCTTTCCAGGATCGATGACCTCTTTGATCAACTATAAGGTGCAACTATTTTCTCAAAAATTGAACTTCGCTCAGGTTACCATCAGCTCAAGATTATACCGAACAACGTGCTAAAATTAGCCTTTCATACTCGTTACGGCCCCTATGAGTTTTTAGTAATGCCAATCGGATTAACCAATGCCCCTGCCACTTTTATGGACTTAATAAACTGTGTGTTTCGGCAATATCTCGACAAGTTTATAGTAGTGTTTATTGATGATATCTTGGTGTACTCAAAGAATAGGGAAAAACATGTAGAGCACTTGCGGACCATGTTACAGACTCTTCGGGATAACAAGTTATACACAAAACTGAGTAAGTACGAATTCTGGCTGATCAGTGTATCTTTCCTCTAGCACATCATTTTTGCGGGAGGCATTTCAGTCGATCCAAAGAAAGTTGAAGCCATCGTCGAGTGAAAGTGACCTGCATCCGTTTGTGAGATTCGAAGCTTCATCGGGCTAGTAGGCTACTACAGACGCTTCGCAAAATACTTTTCCAAGTTAGCATCACCTCTGACTCACCTCACATAGAAGGAAGTCATATTCGAGTGGTCCGCCGACTGCGAACTCTCGTTTAAAGATTTAAAGCAATGCCTCACCTCTGCCCCACTACTTGCACTACCAGACGAAGCCTCGAGATTCCAAATATTTAACGATGCGTCAGTACAGGGCTTGGGGTGTGTGCTCATTCAGCAGGATAGGGTGATAGCCTATGCATCCAGACAACTGAAAAAGTACAAAAAAATTATCCTATGCATGACTTGGAACTAGTGGCAATTGTGTTCGCGGTAAAATTTTGGCGATACTACCTCTATGGAGTAGCTTGCCGAATTTATACTGATCACAAAAGCTTAAAGTACTTATTCACCCAAACAGACCTTAACCTACGATAGCAGTGTTAGCTAGAATTAATCAAAGACTATGACTTGACGATCGACTACACACCTGACAAGAAAAATATTATGGCGGATGCGTTGAGTCGAGTGTTTACGGGATCCCTATTTGTTGATCGCAGTTTACAAATGGACTTAAAGGAAATGGACATTGAACTCCGAATTCGATATCGCGGCATACAAATTGCTCAAATGTGATTCTTATCTAACCTGTAAGATAGGGTCATATCTACTCAGAGGGACAACCTATTCCTAAGTAAAATACGTGAGCAGATCCTAGCAAAAAAGGCGAAGGACTTTACAGTAGATGAGAATAGAGTGTTATGAGTGAAGGAAAGGCTATGCGTGCCTAATAGCATAGAACTCAGAAAGAAGATCCTTGCGGAAGCTCACTATGCAGCCTATACAGTCTATCCCGGGAGAATGAAGATTTATAAAGACCTTCACACTATTTTCGGGTGGAACGACATGAAAAGATATGTGGCTCTCTTCGTGTTGCAATTCATAACCTGTCAGAGGATGAAAGAAGAACATCAGAGACCGGGAAGAAAGATGCAGAATCTTGCTATCCCGGAATAAAAATGGAAGCACATAAGCATGGACTTCATTGTTGGCTTGCCAAAGATGCAACGGAAGAATGACACAGTCTAGGTCATCGTCAATCGGTTAACTAAGTTAGCGTACTTTATTGCCATTAAAGTTACTTGGAGCATCGATCGCCTCGCACAGACCTATCTTGATGAGATAGTTCGACTGCATGAAGTACCAATTTTTATAGTGTCTGATCGGGACAAAAAATTCCTATCACGTTTCTGGAAAAGCCTTCATTCAGCGATGTGGACCAAGTTGAAGTTCAGCTCAGCCTACCATCCTCAAACTGATAGCTAAACAGAGTGGGTGAATCAGGTACTAGAAGACATGCTTCATCTCTGTACAATTATTTCGAAGTCAAGTTGGGACGTCCATCTACCGTTGGCCGAATTTTCATATAACAACAGTTATCATTCCAGCATCCAAATGGCTCCGTACGAGGCTCTGTATGGGCGAAAGTGTAGATTACCGATCTGCTGGAATAAAGTTGGAGAGCGTCAAATCCTTGGGCCAGAACTAGTTGAACAAATAGTCTAAAAGGTTTGGTTGATCCGAGAGTGACTAAAAGTAGCACAAAGCCGACAGAAAAGCTATGCCGATATTCGTCGTCGACCCCTTGAGTTCATTGAAGGTGACCATGTATTTTAAAGGTGAGGAGTTATGAGATTTGGAATAAAGGAGAAGTTAAGTCCAAGATTAGTTGGCCTGTTCAAAGTCCTCAAATGAGTCACATCAGTTGCATATCAAATTGTATTGCCACCAGCCTTGTCAGATATGCATCCTATATTTTATGTGTCACAGCTTAGAAAGTATGTGCATGACCCTAACCATGTGGTAGATTTTGGTCAGCTGGATCTGTAGGCAGACTTGTCATACGCCGAAGAACCCTGTTCAGATCTTAGATCGTAAAGAGAAGCAGTTACGGAATTGGACAGTCTCGCTTGTGTGCGTTCTTTGGCGGAACCACTCAGTCGAGGAATTGAGCTGGGAACTCGAATCGAACATAAAGGAAAAGTTTCCCTCATTATTCCTTAGGGGTAGGTTCTATTCCTAAGTTTCGAGGATGAAACTTTTTGTTAGTTGGTTAAAATATTGTGCCTCGTTCCCCGTATTCGGGGAGTACGGCTAAAAAATACTTGTTATCGTTCGATCAGGACAGATTTAATCAAGATCATTTCCTTGTTATGGATTGGTTTCTTTGGAATCAGGTCTTATATTCAACGGACCGTGCCTCAAGGAAGGACTCGGCGGCAAAGTCGAGAGGGGCCTTTCCGTTGTGCTGGTTTCTTTTCTCGTTTTCGATACCGCTTGGTTACTTTCTTGTTGATTTTGTGACTTGAATTTTCTTGAACGATTTTAATAGATTTTATTGTCTTTATTCTTTGTATTTTGTATTTTTTATCGAACTCTTGGAGACCAAATTAGGAGATATTGATCATCTGTTGGTGCGTGCAGGTGATCGTGTAGGCGACGTGCAAGCAGAGTCTTGAAGATCTCCCTTCTCTTTCTTTCGATTTACCAACTTGTGAGTGGTTTTACTTCAATTAGTGCCCTTCTTCCAAGTCTTTATTCTTAATAAATTGGCTTATTTGTGCATCCTGATCAACGATACCAAAAGAATAAAAATGATTCAAGATAAATGAAGAAGTAGACTTGAAACACTTATAATGCTTGTCACATAAAGTCTCAACGATCACATTGTTGCGTGCTTGTACGCTATGCATACAACTATTTTATGTTCAGTTGTAGTTAGAACTTATTAGCTATATCTGTTCAATAAGTAGTATATAACTTATGAATTGATCATATCAGCTAGTAGACTATGCCATCGTACTGTGCTAAAGTAGTTATGTTCATGTTGATGTCTTGAAATACTTCGTATGTTAACTTACTATTTAGATCATCAATGGTCATGGATAATTTATGCACAAGGCATAATATTCCTACGAACGGTCGGCCGATTCGTCCCGGGCGGAACAACGGTTAGTCGTGCTAGCAACTTAGCACGGGTGAGACGGGAGTTTATAGCGGGGCCCGCTATCCGCGCTACAATCATCGCCGTCTACCCAGACTATACTCTATGACGGCTAGTTAAGAAAGTGATCCTTATATATATTTAAACTGTGCAGACTAACTATGTCTTCGTGGCAGAGAAGGTCATGGTAAGTTTTGTAGTGGTGGTTAAGGCAGTACAGGTAAAGTCACCGAACAGTGGCATATTTTGTTATGTCATTCCCTTCTATCGTATATAAAGAATTAAACTAAGGAAAGATAGAAATATCACATAATAATAATTTTGCATGTTCACATGAATACGATATCGATTTTGGTATATTGGGTTAGCTCGTCCTCACTGGTACTTTTTGATGTACTGACCCCCATTGCAGCAGGTTTCTCGAGCCGAGACAACATGGCGAGAACATGAAGCTTCCCCAAACCTTGCACTGATCTTGCATATTTTCATTTGTGACTTTTGAAGCTCAAGTACATAATCACAAGGAGCCCGCATATACCTTTTGAAGCTCCTAGGCGATGGTGCTAACTCGCAGCGAAGGTGGCTTGCACTTTTGAAATATTAGTAAGGAATGTAATGTATGGATCGACTATCTCATTTTGCATCCAAGTTGTAAGCCTATTGCGGCATCCTTATTACTTTTAGGTTAAGAGTCTGTAAACAGATATTCATTATCAATAAAAAGAACTTTTCTATACCTCATTATGTGATATCTTATTTGTGTACTCTGTTGCATGTGTTATAAAGTATATCATTATGCCTAGGCCTTGTGCACGTGCTCCTTACGCATCCACAACATCACGCCCAGGGGACGATTATCGATTTATCAAAAATTGGGGCATGATATGCCGTGCTTCCACTATCGACGCGTAAGAACAAGAAGTGAAAAGATTAGTGAACAAGAACAAGAAAAGTGACTTACATTGTCACGGACAACTCGTGCACGAGGTAATGCTTGTATTTCATTGATTCCTCGGACGATAACTGGGGCATGGGGATCGTGCCAGCCTGAGAGAAATCAAAGGTATTGGGCAACCAAAATGGTGCTTGGATGCCTATACTCCAGTTTGGGAGGACGCAATATCGGTATTCAGGGCCTTGGTAGAGAATCATACACTTGGTTTCTGTCTATCTCATGTCATGTTAGTCGCTCAAGCGGGTTGAATGGCATGCGACACCTGAAGTTCGTAGCATTGCATACCATTCTCGCCCAGGACTATAACTCGTACTTTATGGTTATGCAAGTGACCTAATGTTTATATAGATTAAGGCAGGCTCGGTTGCAATAATTCGCGTGTGAGTTCATTCCATTGAAAAAAGTAACCTGAGTATCACAATCTGAGTATATCGTTCACCTAAATTAGAAATACGCTCGAGACACTTGTGTTTCCTTATGCAAGTTTTGAGTCATTATATATATTATGTTTGGTTAACTTGGTTTCATCTTTGTTCAGGGAATGACAAATGGTAAGTTTATAAGTTTTGTCATATTTCTCTTATATATCGAACGACACACTACCACACGAGTTAGGCTTTACATTATTGTCATAAAATTGATCCTAAGACAAGACTAGAAAGACAACTTAATAAATTGTGCATGAAACTAATATAATGTGTTGTTTGTCGAGCGGGCGAGAAGCCTCCCCACCAGTGCATTCATGTACTGATAACCTACCAGATAGCTTGTATGGTGTGAGAGAACCTCGTTCGGTGCAGAGTATCCCCTCGTGCACACTAAGGCGTAAAGTTCTCTCTGGAGCCTTAGACTGTTGCGTCCGAAGATGAAGCACATATACAGGAGATAATGTTAGAACATCGTCTATGTATCATTCTATATTTTTAGCCGCTTGGCACGCTTTTATTATTGAGAGAGAGAGAGAGAGAGAGAGAGAGAGAGAGAGAGGGGGGGGAGCTTTAGCGACTTGTAATCTTGGCCTAGTGCCGCTTGTTACCTTATTTAATATCAATAAAGAATTTTTTATTGTATCATACTTGTGCTTATTCTATGCTTCCTCTATGTCGATTTTGAGAACTAGTTATTAAACGGTCACTCTTATTTTTCAAATATCCACTGCATTGGAGATTATCTGTGTGACTCTATGGCTTAGTCATTTTATCGCCTTTTCGAACATTTTATCGCCTTTTTGAACCCTGGCTCTGCATGGGTGAGATTCTTTCTCGCACGATATCATGTCCTTGTAGAAGCATAAAAAATCTATATCTATGCGCTAAACAAACATGCTCCCCAAGGTCGACTCAATAAAGATCAGGCCATAGAATGACCATGCGGCCAAGAAAAGAGCAGCATCCATGCGTCCAAAATATTGGCCGCATAAAGGCCTGACACAGATTATATTTGACACAGAATCCTGACAAAAATAATTTTTTGACTCCTCAAAATATATGAGCACACTAAGCGATAAGAATCTTTCATCTGACTTCTGACAGGCGTGTCGCGCCACATATACGAGGCCACATGCGTCCCAGACTCCTTGCATCTCTGGCTCCATGTGTTCCAGACTCCATGCATTCTATGCGTCTCTAGAACTATGCATTCCAGACTCCAAGCGTTCCATGTGTCTCTGGCCCTAGGCGTTCTAGACTCCATGCGTTCCATGCATCTCTGGCCCAAGGCATTCTAGATGCCATATGTTCCATGCGTCTCTAGACCTATGTGTTCCAGACTCCATGCGTTCTATGCGTCTTTGGCCCAACGCATTCTAGACTCCATGCATCCCAAGCGTCCCAGACCCCTTATTTCTAATGTGGTTGGGTTCACTGAGACAAAATCTTTATATTGTGACTGAAGTGATTATGTCCAAATAAATACGGGGTACGTGTTAAGCTAACCAAGTCACGCAAATAAAATAGTAGAACCGCCAAGATCTTCGTCAACAACAAATCCCAACAAGATTCCACGTGACCGCTCGACCGTGACATACACTCATAGTCACAACCATTCTGTTAAGAACTGACAAGTAGCAAGTTGTCCATGACATGTGCCTACAGTTGGCTACCAACATAAGCATATGCGACACCTATAGCCCATCATTATGATTGCTATAAATATGAGCACCTTGGGCGTTCCAATGGCTGGTTTTTTTTTGGTTCAGAGACCATACCCATCTAGGTGATCTATGTACATGCACATAAGCTCAAGAGAGAGAAGGGAGAATAGAGCATCCTTATTCACTCGTCGGACCGTCGACTGAATAAAAGATTCATTGTAGTACTTGATCTCCATCGTCGTATTACCATGATAAAAAATATTGTACTTCGATTTTCGGTCTAGGATTTTTTTGTACTTTTTTTTTGTTATTAAACGAAGGTTTTCCAAACTCAATTTACATGGAAAATAAGGTAGAAACTCTGTTGGAGACTTCCTTCCCCTCTGATAAGAAGGTCGTGACGTAGTCCAATGCGGCGAAGTTGGGTTCGACCCAGAGGATGCTGGTTGTACCCTTCGACCAGCAAGCCTATGAGAAAATACACTTTGAGGGTGACGCTTCTCCAAGGCTAGAAAAGCCTAAGAATACATGCAGGACATAAGTTGCAAAGGCTACTGTGCCTCACCCAACTGCGTAGCGTGCGATCCCTGTCTCTTTGTCTGTCACAACGAACGCATATCACGCATCCACGTTAGCTGATGCCTCCTATGCGACAATCTCTTCGGATAAGAAAAGTGCTCAGCACATGAGCTATGACAAAGAAAAAAACTATGATTCCAGGAGTTTGAGCACTAAAACACGTTCCATACGGCCAAGTCAAAAGCCACATGAGGGAGACTATGCGGCATCGCTTAGCAGCCACGGGCAGATGGCCGCATGCGACTAAAACTGCTATAGAAGTTCCATCTTCGACCGAATCTCACTCAGCAATGACTCCATGTGCCATATTGAGAAATGCGAAGATGTAAACTTGGACTCTTTGTACTACACACCAGTACATCCTAGGAAGAAGAAGTCTAGGGAAATATGAGCTCGCCAAGTTTAAGCAATTGCTCATTCGACTGACCTTCAGCAGGTACCACTAACTATAATGCATGACCCTAAAGGAAAGTTGTACAAAACTGACCTATGCATCCAGCATGTAGAGGAAATTGTATAGGGTCAATCTAAAGAGTCATCCATCAGAAACTTAGGAAAAGTTTTTGTACGATCCCTAGGTTAGGAAGCAAAGTCAATACCTACGGACCCATATGCTCGGTCTAACCGGACTCATAAGAAGGGTGCAAACGTGAATCAACGCTCGCTTGACTTGCGTAACGTGATCAATCATAAGCGCAAAGCGAGAGAAAAAACTATGGCATACGAAGTGTCCTCCCCAGGGCATCACTATGCCAACATTATCATTAACTGCTACTGTAACAAAGCAACAGTACCCACAAAAAGATAGCCGATATTCTAGCGACTGCAACCAAGGGCACTCACCCGGCCAGGTGCAACCACTAGAGACGGAGGAACTGCCCCTGGCCTCATGTTATTCTTCTCGGAAGATCCCCCCATGAGGGGATCTCATAAGTCCAGCACCTCCAGTCCGTCGCCCTCGGCTAGCTTGTCAAGAAGACGGACGCAAGGAGGGCAGGCAGCGAACTCATGGATGTTGTTTTCTGGGGCACCCACTAAAAAAAGAAGCTGTTAACTGCTGGGGGTAGTTCTTTCTTAGGATCCCATGTGGCTACGCAAGTTGGGGGTTGTAATCCCCGGACCTCTAGGACCATCTGACGTTCCGAGAAGAGGGTGATTCACAAGGAACATATGCTGAGATCCTGGGGGTAGATTCCTTCGTCAAGAGGACGCAACTTCCTATGCTGGGGGTAGTGTTCCCTCCGAGTCTGAAGTGGATGCGGTACTACCAACTTTCCTGGATGACTATTCACGACAAAAGTTTGAGGCAAAAAGTGCAACATCCATTGTCCCATCTATTTCTTCCCATGTGAGAACACTATACATGGCCGGGGACGATCACGAGGGCCCTAACGATCGACAATACTTCAAAATTCTTAAGGCCATGATGCAAACCATGAGCGCGTCAATGTAGCACTGGACCCAGACAATGCTGGAGATCAAGGGAAATATAGCCTCACAACCAGCAAGGGCCTCTGGTCAAGCAAGCCTGGACCTGGGACAAACAGGGATTCAAATGCAACCTCTCCACCTGTTGGCATCAATCATCCCCTCCCCGAATTATCTGCTCCTTTCGCAGTCGATGAAGCCCGGGAAGCAACACAAGAGGTACGAGAACTCTGGATCCTTCTAGACTCAATGGGCAATCAGGACTCACTGTGCGAGCTCAGGATCCGACAACCATATCCCCTCGAGTGGATAGATGTACCATACCTGTCCAAGTATAAGCCCTTCAACTTGTCTGCTTTTGATAGGAAGACATATTTCCGTCAGTTCATGAGTTACTTCGAGATGGCAACGGGGCATCTACCTCGCAACGATGCCCTCTTAACCAAGTCCTTTGTCGGGACATTATCTAGAATATCCTTCGATTGGTTCTGGAGCCTCTAGGGCAACTGTATTTTATCGTTCGATGATATTAAAGGTCTTTTCCTCGCCCGATTCTATGACAGAGGAAATGACATGACGATGTCCTCTTTAATGGATATCATACAAAGAGAGAGAGAGTTTGTACGGAATATATCAAATGGTACAGACAAGTGGCACTAAAGTTACCTCCAGTAATCCTGAGTCCACACTGATGGACACCTGCCAGAGAAATCTTCTTCCCAAAGTTAGGCTCTCGATGGACGACTCTCAGTTTAAGGACTGGACAGCATTTATCATAAATATTATCGGTGCTGAAAAGAAGGTGAAGGACCCCATCTCTAAGGGATACAGATCCCCGTCGCTGATGGTAGGGGAAAATTTCCCTATAATAGCAACAATAACAATGGCAATAACACCTGGGATAACAAAGAAAAGTAGGCTCTTATCGCCAATATAACCAAGAACTCCGAACAAAAGCCCGCAGTGGCTCCATAACAGAAGAAAACTGGAGGAGTACGTAGCCGCTCCTGCTAACGTCCCGATATAATTCCTGAGGATAAGATACCTTATTTCATGAATAAAGGTCTATCTTTGGACTACTCGGATGTTGCACATCTCAGCACACTATATTCCATTTAGCACGGTCTGGATCTACAGCTGCATACAAAGGTGACTACCACCTATGTAGTCAACCAAGTTCTCACCAGTCAGAACTCCTACTGCATAGTTCCAACAAGGAAGAGGGAAGATAAACTCATCATCTTCAGCAGAGTAGAGAGTCCTCAATCTTTCGTCCGAGAGGAACTAGAGCCAGAACTCGATACCGACAAAATACTATTTTACTGGTACAGTTCTTAAACCAGGCACCTCATCAAGGAGATGGGATACTTTCTAAAAGCTGCTAGGGGCCTGAAATACAGCAAAGGATGATGGCTTCCTCTACATCTGCAGGCTCCTGCAGGAAAGTCTGAGGATTACTACCATAAGACCAAGCATGGCTTAAGGTACGTCACGCCTACCACAACCCCTAAAGGCTCGGATAAAAAAGATGAGTTACACTCCCACTCTTCAGAATCTTTCCCTTGGGACTCCGATATCAGTATTAGAGAAATGCTCAAACAAATATTGACTTTCAATATGGTGTCAGTTGACCCTGAGGAAAATGACGGAGATTCAACTAAAATCTTTGAAGTAGAACCATGGGCCCAACGCCTAGATACACAAAAGAATATGTGGTTTGAGCAACGGGAATCTTCCATTGAGGAAAAAATCGTACAAATCGATCTAGACGACGAATCCTCCCCTAAACCTATCTTTATCAGCGAAAATCTTTCGATGGGGATCAAAAATCCTAATTATAGCTTGTCAGAGAGTACATCAATGTCTTTGCCTGGAGTTACGAAGATATTTCAGGACTAGACCCCCAAATCGCGGTCCATAAACTCAATATCTTGCCAAACGCTAAGCCGATCAAGCAACAGCAAGGACATTTTCGATCGAATATCATGAACGCATCAAAGTTGAAGTCAACAAACTGATAAATAGTGGCTTCATCTGCTAGAAACAACATCCAGATTGGGTAGCCAATATCGTGCCCATTGTCAAAAAGAATGAAAAGATCCGGATCTGCATTGACTTTCGTGATCTAATTGTGACATGCCCTAAGGACGAGTTTCTTCTTCCGATCACAGAAATAATTATCGACAATACTTGTGGCTTCAAGCGCATGTCCTTCGTTGACATATTCTCAGGCTATAATCAACTCAAGATGTTTGCTAACGACGAGAAGCACTCATCATTCCGAATATTGATAAAAGTGTACTACTACACTTTTATGCCCTTCTGTCTGAAGAACGGATGTGCTACATACGAGCTAGTTATGAGCACCATCTTCCGTGAACATCTACGCAAGATAATGGAGTATTACGTTAATGACATTGCTTTCAAGAGTCACTCCAAAGATGATTATCTCCGAGACTTGAATACTATATTCGACCTTATACGTGCGCACCAGCTCAAGATGAAACCTACCATGTCCTTCCTGGAGTCTCCAACGGAAATTTTTTGGGTTTTGTTATAACTTTGAAGGGTATCGACATAGACCCAGATATGACTAAAGCAATCCTTGAAATACACCCACCGAACAACCTTAGAGAACTTTGGGACCTTCAAAGGAAGACTAGCATACATTAGGAGGTTCATATCAAACCTCGTTGGACATTGTCAACCATGCACTCAGCTCATAAAGAAGGGAGTCTCCTTTGTCTGGAACGAAGAATGCTAACCTACCTTCGATGATATCAAGGAGTATCTCATGACTCCACCAATATTGGTGGCCCCATTGTGGGAAGACCCTTCTTAATATATGTACGGGAACTGTATTACTCCCTCGAAGATCTACTAGCCCAAAAAACTGACTCAGGTCACGAACATGCCATCTACTATCTCAGTAAAATAATGACCGACACAGAGCACAACTATAACCCCATCGATAAGTAGGGCCTCGCTCTGGTCTTCGCCATTCAGAAGATTCGACATTACGTGGTAGGACAAACCATCCATCTGATCTCGTGAGTTAATCCTTTCAGGGTCCTTATGACTAAACCCGGAGCAGTCAACTCTCGCATAGCCACATGGGCAATACTGCTATCACCATATGACATGGTATTCGTCCCACAAAAGGCAGTCAAAGCCCAAGCATTAGAAGATTTTTTGGTAGCCCATACTGTACCGAAAATATCAAAGCTCTACGAGGAGATCCCAGATGAAGTAACGGGCTTAAACATGACCACAAGCATAGAAGCCATTTGGCGAATGTTCTTCGACGGCGCTTCAAGAACAGGGCCCAAAAGCGATATTGTTGCTGGCGTCGGGATAGTGCTGATTTCTCCATACGATCTGTTCACCAATCGCGCTTACTCACTCATAGAGCACTGCTCCAATAATATGGAAGAGTAGAATGCCCTCTTCATTAGGCTCCAACTCTCTAAATAAGTGGGAGTAGACTACCTGGAAGCCAACAATGATTACAAGCTGATAGTCAGTTAGGTTAAGGGTGAATACGAAGTCTGGCATGAGCACTTGATTCTTTACCACCAAGCCATGCTTGTAATAATCTTCACCTTCGAGGGATTCTTCATATAGCACGTCCCTCGATTGCAAAACATTAAGGCTTACACCATGGCCAACCTCGTAGTCTCTTTAGCTGTTCTATTTAATACTCATGAACTGATCACCGTGGTCGGTTAAGAGCTGGTCTGCCAGAAGAAAAATCCCCATCTGTGCGTGAGCTACTCAGTATAGAAAATCACCGAATCTCAAGACTGGAGACTCACATTCATCGGCTACGCAGTCTATGGAATTCTCTATGAGAACCCAAAGGAAGTCACTTCCATCATAAGGTATTCCCTCCGGTTCTATTACGATACGACTACCAAAATGATGTATCTTTGTTTCTACGACGGTCTTCTACTAAGAAGCCTATCTAATCAAGAAGCAAAGCAGGATCTCCGTGAAGCTCATGATGGGATTTTAGGTGCCTATCAGTCCGAACCCAAGCTACGTCACCGTCTCCAAATAATAGGTTACTATTGGCCGACAATGGTAGCGGATGCTGTGGACTATGCGAGAAAGTGCCAAGCGTGCCAAATCTATGCAGACTTTATCCACCAGCTTTCAGAATTCCTACCCCCAACTATAGCATATTGGTCGTTTGAAGCGTGGGAAATGGACATTATCGGGACAATTAGTACACCTTCTTCTAAGGGATATTGGTTCATCTTAGCTATCAATGACTACTTCTCCAAATAGGAAAAAGTTGTTTAACAAATTGAAGTCAAGACCTCAAATATGATTAGCTTTTTCAAGTATCACGTCATATACCACTTTGGGTTGCCACAGAGGATTATCCACGATAATGGTCCATAGTTTGCAAGTTTCAATTTTGTGACAAAAATAGAATGTAGCCTCGATGGCCTACAACCCAACAGCAAATGGTCTGGCGGACGTATTCAACAAGACAATCATAAAGCTACTCAAAATGTTTGTGTCATCCAATAAGCGAGACTGGAATGAGAAGCTGGATGAATGTGTCTGGGACTACCGGACCATGGTCCGGACACCTACTGGCAGCACTTTATTCTCCTAAGTATACGGGAGCGAGACAGTCCACTACCAAAATAAGTCCTATTAGCGACGTTATTATAAAAAATTAGTGACTCCAATAAAAATGTCACAATACGTCATTTTTTTGCGACAAATTTCAACGAATAGCGACTACTGTTAGAGTATTTAAATATACGCCACTAGGAGTTGCGAAACATCGCTAATATTTTCTAAATTGTGACGTTTGGAGATATTATATTTTTAGAGTCGCTATTTTTTCATAAATCAGCGACATTTAGCGTCGTCTTTGGCATCTCTAATTTTTCTTAAATCAGCGATGTTTAGTGACGTCTAGTTTGAAGTTACTATATTTTATAATATTTTGGTTCAACATTATTTCCCCCCAATCTTTCTCTCCCCAAATTGAAAATGTTCGTTCCCCAATTTGAAATCCTCCTACCCCACCAACGCTCCAGCTACCCTCCGGCGGCCCCCCTCCGGCAATACTTTACCCTCCGTGCGCTTCGGCCACCATCGTCTCCCCTCTGCACGGCCACCGTCATCTCCCCTCCGTGCGGCCACCATCGGCTCCCATCCACGTGACCACTGTCCCCTCCCCTCTGCGAGCTCATGCCATCGTCTGCGTTCTCCGGTCTGCAGGTAAGCTCTAACCCTAAACTTTTTAACACGGACACACATATAGACACACTTGGACAAGGACACATATGGACACAATTTGTACTATTTCTAGGTAGCAGAGCCACATGACAAGATTTGTACTAACACAGACACATATGTAAACACACATGGACACAGACACACGAACACACATATGGACACACATGGACACACACCCTGGTTAATATGGAAATTTGGTTGCATAATTAGGAATTTGGGTTGTACATAGCTATTTGTGTTCATGTGTGTGTTCATTTAGATTTATATTATCTATTTGATTATCATAGACTTTTGACTATTGGAAATATATATGATAACAATATACGAGTGTCAAACTACTTAGGATAACAACACTTTGGATGGGTTGATGTGAGCCCTGGTATGATTATGACTGATTTTGAATCGCTTACCTCCATCAAATCCCTATTTGACTTAGTCCCTAATTGATTGATTATGTCATTGGACTACTGGATCACTAGATTTAGTGCTCTTTTCTTGTTTTTGTTGTGGTACATTAATTGGTTTGTTATAAAGAGCCAAATACAGTAAGTTAGCACAAAATTTTCAACTGTCTTAATGATAACAACATTGCAACGATTAGAATTTACTTCCACTTGAACTTTAATGCAGTCTTATAAAAAAATATAATAACTAAGTTAACCATCATTTGCATCGTGTCAAAGGAAGATCGATACCAAGATGAAGTGATGGAATTGGAACTATTGCAGACTTCTAGAATTTAAAGGCTATGATCCTTTGAAGAAGATAAACTATAATTGAATTGTACATTTGTAAATTTTATATATCTACAAATGACAAGTATGAGGGAGTGTAGTAAATCTATAGAATACAAGTTATACTTGAGACTCTAGAATAGCTCTAGGTACAATTTGGGTTGACCACCAAAAACTTAGAAATCAGTTTGGATGAAAAATTATCAAAAAATTAATGACCCATAACTAGAGCATTCAATTATCTGATGGACCTACTTTTTAGGTCTAGAATAGTAGTGACTAGGCTTTTAGGTCAAGTGTCCATGTGAGCCCTTCTCTGAAACAATTTGGCTTTTAGGTCTAGAATAGTTGTGACTAGTCTTTTAGGTTCTACCATATTGAATACTTAGGTTCTACCTATGTTGGACACTCCAAAGTCAAGTGTTACTTCATGGTCCATTATGTGAAAAGTAAATTGAGTTATGAAAGCCTTCTAAGTCTATTATAGTTATACTAGAAAAGACTAAGAACGAAAGGATCTAAATATCTAAAAAGACTTGGGGTGAGAACTAGATTTCAAGTCTTTTTAGGTTTTTTTCTAGAGGAGTAAACAAAGTATCACTACCCCATTTCCAGGGTAGGATTTTTTTTTATTTTAATTTGATAAATTATATATTTATCATAAATATTTGTATTAATATTTAATTAGTTGATTGTATTATTTTTTATTAGTTATTTTAGGGTTTTGGCTAGCCTGGACCCATGTCAGACCCTAGTGGACCCATGTCAGACCAACCAACACCCTTGTTAGACTTATTTATTGGCTTAGAATAGTTATTTATATTTTAATTAGTTAGTTGGAGTGATTAGGGATTAATTAGAGTGTATTTGGAAACTCCAAACCCAAACCCAAACCCTATTATAGCATGACTTAATTGGAGGGCATTTTGGTCATTTCACCTAAATGAAAACCCTAACCCTTAACCCTACTTGGTTGAACCAGCACCCTCCCTTATTTTATTCCATTCTTCTTCTTCTTCTTCTTCTTCTTCATTCTTCATTCCATTCTCTTCTTCTTCTTCCTTCTTCCAATTTCTTCTCTCCAAGTAAATTTTTTCACCCTCCTTCACTTTCTTCATCTATTTCTCTCTTAAATATAAACCCTAACCCTTTGCTTTTTCCTAACCTAGGTGTTTAGAGCTTAGAATTGATGTTGGAGCTTGGTTTGGAGGCTTAGAGGCTTGGTGTGGTAAATTTGGGACTTTTTGGAGACTTTGGCCTTGGGATTCAAGCTCCCAAGAGGTAAACCCTAACTTTTATCTTAGTGATTGCTCTAATATAGTATAATTAGTAGTTTAGAACCTTTCTAGACCTTAGGGCAACCCATAGGAGGAAGTTAGAGCTTGTTTGGATGTATTTGGAGACTTTGGCATAGGGTTTTATGTCAATTTTGGGTAAAATTCGAGATTGGCCCAATTTTGGGTGTTGTCCTTGGTTAGACGGACCTAGATATACATACTTGGGTGTCTTGAGGGTGAGTACGTATCTCCTTCGGACACGTGAGGTCGTGTCACAGAGTTTTGGGCATTTCGGGCAATTTAGGAGTTTTTCGTTGTCGCGGGTTCCATATGCATGCGAATTTTTGCCACGGACCTAGAATTGGAGAGTTAGCATTTTTTTGAGGTTCTAGACATCGATTAAAACACGTGGATAAATTTTGGATAATTTTTGAGTAGATTTGCTATGAGTTTTACGAGGCTCGTGAATCACACTACACGTGTTCGTCGAAATAATCGAATAGCCATTTCGACTTGGTTTCTAGGTTTTAGGCTTGTGCGCGGGCTAGTTTAGCCTCGGAGAGTGTGTACTAAAGTTTACGAGTATATATTTATATATATATGTGTGTGTTTTTATGTGTGTGGGTGAGTATGGTTGAGTGTGTGTGTTGGTGTGGTTGAGTGTGGGTAGTGTGTGTGTGTGGTTGTGTAGTTGTGTGAGTGTTTGTGAGTAGTATGTGTGAGTGTATATATATATATATATATATATATATATATATATATATATATATATATATATATATATGTGTGTGTGTGTGTAGTTGTGTGTGTTAGTGTGTAGTGTATGAGTGTAGTGTGTGTTAGTGTTGAGGTTGAGTGTGTTTGTGTATATATATATATATATATATATATATATATATATATATATATATATATATATATATATATATATATATTTATATATATATATATACCCACACACTCATACATATATATATATATATATATATATATATATATATATATATATATATATATATATATATGTGTGTGTGTGGGTGAGTATGGTTGAGTGTGTGTGTTGGCGTGGTTGAGTGTGGGTAGTGTGTGTGTGTGGTTGTGTAGTATATATATATATATATATATATATATATATATATATATATATATATATATGTGTGTGTGTGTGTATGTTTATATATATATGTGTTAGTGTATATATATGTATATGTAAGTGTGTGTATATATATATGTTTATATATATATATATATATATATATATATATATATATATATATATATATATATATATATATATGTAAGTGTGTGAATATATATGTAAGTGTGCGGGCGTGTATATATTTATGTGTGTGTGTTGGTGTGTGTGTCGAGAGAGAGAGAGAGAGATAAAGAGCTAGAGCGAGAGAGATTGAGAAGAGATAAAGAGATAGGGAGTGAGAAAGAGTGAGATAGAGGGAGAGTGAGATCGAGTGTGAGGGAGAGAGGTAGAGAGAGTGAGATGAGAGGGCAGCAACAGCCGCAGCGATGCAGAAGAGCAGCAGCAGCTGCAGTTTGCGGCAGCAAGCGCATCAGCAGCAGCAACAAGCCGCAGCAGCAGCGGCAGCGAGCCGCGGTAGCAGCAGCAGTAGCAGCGTAGTATCACAGCAGCCACACGGTATCAGCGGCAGCGGGGTTAACCCCCCCTTTATATATATATATATATATATATATATATATATATATATATATATATATATAGATATCTATATATAGATATAGATATAGATATAGATATCTATATATATATATATATATATATATATATATATATATAGATATATATTATATATATAGATATAGATATGTATATAAGTATATGTGTATATAGATATATAGATAGATAGGTAATAGGTAAATAGGTATCGGGTTAGTTTGTATATAGATATATGTATATCTATATAGTTATATATATATATGTAGATATATGTATACTAGTATAGATATATATATATAGGTATAGGTAGCTAAGTTAGATAGAGTTAGAGGGTAAGGTATCTCGATACCTTGAGATATCAAGGTATCGAGGGTAAGTTGGGTATTGGAGGTAAGATATTGAGGTATTGCTTATACTAGATTGTGTATATATATATATATATATATATATATATATATATATATATATATATATATATATATATATATATATATATATATAGCTAGTTAGTTAGAATAGAGATGGGTAATGCGAGGTATCTTAATACCTTGAGATACTCAAGGTATTGAGCGTCGGGGCGAGGTATTGGATTTTTATCTAGGATTAAGGTTAGAGTTGCTTTTATATATATAGTTGTATATATATACATGCTAGTATATATAATAGTGGGTATAGGCAGGGTATATAACGTAGGTTGAGATATCGGATATCGAGGATATCCCGCTATCTCAATGAGGCGAGTTTGAGGGTTTACTAGCTTAATGAGCTAGTTTTGACCTAAACTTTTAGGGGCACCCTAGTTTGACCTAGAGTTGACCGTAGTTGACTCGGTTTACTGCCAAAGTTAACCTTTGATCTAGTTTTGACCAAAAGTTGACTTTTTGGACCAAAAGTTGACTTTTTGACCCAGATTTCACCGGTTTGACCCGGTTGACCTAGAACAACCCTGGGAGCTTGTATTTAGCTATTTTATATCTGTTTAACTCTTTAGAACCCTGTTTAACCTTAATTTTTGTAATAGGTCCTTGCGATGTCAGTTCGGATCGCCAGTTGCTTAGGACGTTAAGCGAGTATATTCTCTGATAGTTTTCATTATCTGATGATTATTATGATTCAACTTCTAGTATAGTATTCTCTGATTTTTCTGGCATGACACGGACTAGTATTTTTGGATTCATTTACTTGCGACACGTATATTTCATATTTCTGGCCTCTATTCTGGAATCACCTACTGGCATCACATCAGGACTCACTACAGGCATCACTCATGTTTTTGGCTGGACTCATACTTGATTTACGTATCGGATCTTGGATTCACTTGTACTAGTCGGGGCAGAGAAATACTCGAGTAGACATATAAATATTCCTATCTGAAATTACTGGAATCATCTCCTCTGGTCTAATCTGGAATGATAGCAGCCGCACACCCAGTGTGCGGTGAGCCGTACTTACCCATAGCCATTTACATGTCGAAATAGGTATTTCAGAGACACGAGTTTATTTTTTCTAGTCTGGACTCTTTTGCATTTCGTGACTGATCTCACTTATACTTTATGGACTGGACTCATTATATTTACTCTTGCTGGACTCACTACACATTTTTGTGCAGACACTTGATCTTAGTTTAGATTTCTTGTATCTTATAGTCATATTTATCTTGCTTCTAATTTTCATGCATCTTTACCTTTATGCAGTAGTTGATATATTTGTAGATTTTCTTGTTTCATACTTTATTCCCTTTACCTTGCTACTTACTACAACTGCTTTATAGTTTTTATCATTTAACTGGAACTGCTGTTAGAGGTGTACTTGCTCCAATCCTGACTGAATATATTTTTTAGAGGATCCAGAGGATTGGTGTCCGACATTTTATGGACCTCAGCCTGTCGATGGTGCCGACAGGGACCCCCTAGTTCAGGAGTGATTTCTGGGTTGGTAGTCGGGATCACTAGGATCTCAGTCATTGTATTTATTAGCTATTGGTACAGGATTTGTCCCCGACTTTTGGGTTAAGACTTGTATTGTATTTGATTCAGGATATTGTTGTACTATTATTATTATTGTTGTTGTCTTTAATAGTTGTTGTTGTTTAGCTTTGTAGCTGTTAGACTTCTTTGTTATCTTATCGTGCTTAGATTCGTGATTGAGTACTTGTGTTATCATTATCATATTGCTCCTCCATTTGGAGTTGAGATCTTGATAGATACTTATATATTATTGTGTGAGATTGTTAGCTAGATAGTAGACCAAGACATCGTTCTACCGTCGATGCTGCGGCATAGACTGGACGTACCTACGACTCATGCCCAATTTTTGGGTGTCGGTCGTGACACATTTTTGGTGGCAGCCCACGCAAGTCTCGAGCTTCGTAATTAGTGCAATATCGTGGTAGTACAATAATTTAGTTGTACTGCTGCGAGCCTGCTCTAGGATATAGGATCTAGGATGAGACTGTACTCAATCACGACTAGGAACAATTCTAATCTAATTATTCTAAAATTACTCTCTTTTAAAATAGATATGATGAGGCTAGACATTGAGAATGCCCACCAGGTGGCCATGACGGTAGTGGATAGAGTGGCTCGGATCTAGCCACAGGCAAATCAGATACAGCATTCGAGATCGTGCAGCATCATTGACTTCCAGAGGATGTGGCCCAAGAAGCTCTGGGGTACAGAGGGGATCCTTTACGCGGATGACTGGATAGAGCAGATTGAGGATATCTTCAGGCTGGCATAGATTCCTGATAGTATGCAGATAGAGGCAGCGGACAGTCAGATGTTCGACCTCGCTTTGACGTGGTATCACACTGATACGAGGATCGCGGCACCAGGACTTACTTGGGAGACTTTCAAGAGGCTTTTTAAGGAGAAGTTTTTTCCAGATGTGACGCTCGGTGCCTTGAAGGGCCAGTTCGAGGCACTCATCCAGGAGAGCATACTGGTGGACGAGTACGCAGTGGAGTCCTGCCGTCTTGGCAGATTTGTATAGGGCTTGAGTGAGGCAGCAATGGCGAGGAAGTTTTACAAGGGCTTGGTTATGGCGGTCAAGTCTTTGACTAGGAGTAACCGCGAGATAACTTTCGAGCAGATCATAGGGGACGCTCATAGGGAAGAGGATGACTTGGAGCTCAAGTCCTAGAGAGATATGGATGATTAAGGTAGTGGGAGTGGTAGTGCAGGACCGGCTAAGCGTTCCTATGTGCAGAAGATAGCACAGCATGGTCAGGATCAGAGAGTGCCCACTTGTGCCTACTACAGGAAGGCAGGACACACTTGGGATATTTGTACGAGAAGGTTGAAGGTGTGTTTGTTCTGTGGATCCGCTGCTCACCAGATGTGTTATTGCCCACTACACCTCCATTTGGTAGAGCACAGGATCAGAGAGGTGGAGCTAGGCCATTTGTGGCACAGCATCATGCCCCATACCAGGAGAGGGAGATACCCCAGCAGGACAGGGCTTATGCGTTGACGGTCGAGAAATCCGATACTACGGGTGTCGGGTTAGCAGGTCTGTCTCTTTGTTCTTCTTTCTGTCCTTTTTTATTCCTATGGTGTACTTTATTAGTACCTGTTAGCCTTTTTTTTGTGTACTGTGGTAGATAGTGTAGTGACCCCAGATTGAGACTGTGATAACACGACCAGTAGGACCATGATCTTGCATGTTATTTAGGTAGAATTTCTTAACTGTGATTGTTGGCGGTTTGACCTAGAAGAAGTGCGATTGACTTTAAATTTTGAGGACAAAATTCTCTAAGGAGGATAGGCTTGTCACTACACCATTTTCAGGGTAGGATATTTTTTATATTAATTTGGTAAATTATGTATTTATCATAAATATTTGTACTAATATTTAATTAGTTGATTGTATTATTTTTTATTAGTTATTTTAGGGTTTTGGCTAGCCTAGACCCCATGTCAGACCCAACCAACACCCTTGTTAGACTTATTTATTGGCTTAGAATAGTTATTTATATTTTAATTAGTTAGTTGGAGTGATTAGGGATTAATTAGAGTGCATTTGAAAACCCCAAACCCAAACCCTATGGTAGAATGACTTAATTGGAGGGCATTTTGGTCATTTTACCTAAATAAAAATCCTAACCCTTAACCCTACTTGGCCGAACTAGCACCCCCCCTCATTTTATTCCATTCTTCTTCTTCTTCATTCTTCTTTCCATTCTCTTCTTCTTCCTTTTTCCAATTTCTTCTCTCCAAGTAAGTTTTCTCACCCTCCTTCACTTTCTTCATCTATTTCTCTCTTAAATATAAACCCTAACCATTTGCTTTTCTCTAACCTAGGTGTGTAGAGCTTAGAATTGGTGTTGGAGCTTGGTTTGGAGACTTGGAGGCTTGGTGTGATAAATTTAGGGCTTTTTGGAGACTGGCCTTGGGATTCCAACTCCCAAGAGGTAAACCCTAACTTTCCTCTTAGTGATTGCTATAATATAGTATAATTAGTAGTTTAGAACCTTCCTAGACCTTAGGGTTACCCATGGGATAAAGTTAGATCTTGTTTGGATGTGTTTAGAGACTTTTGCATAGGGTTTTGTGTCAATTTTGGGTAAAATCTGAGATTAACCCAATTTTGGGTGTTGTCCTAGGTTATATGGACCAAGATAGACGTGCTTGGGTGTCTTGAGGGTTAGTACGTGTTCTCATTCGGACACGTGAGGTCGTGACACAGAGTTTTGGGCATTTCGAGCAATTTGGGGTTTTTTTGCCGCCACAGGTTCCACATGCATGCGAGTTTCGCCACAAACCTAGAATCGAAGAGTTAGCATTTTTTTGAAGTTCTAGACATCGATTAGAACACGTAGATAAATTTTGGGTCGATTCTGAGTAGGTTTGATGTACTTTTCATGAGGTATCGTGTATCGCACTCCATGTGTTCGTTGAAATGACCGAATAGCTATTTCAACTTGGTTTCTAGGTTTTGGGCTTGTGCGTGGGTTGGTTTACCCTCAAAGAGTGTGTATTAGAGTTTACAAGTATATATATATATATATATATATATATATATATATATATATATGTGTGTGTGTGTGTGTGTGTGTGTGTGTGTGTGTGTGCTTTTATGTGTGTGGGTGAGTGTGGTTGTGTAGTTGTGTGAGTGTTTGTGTGTAGTGTGTGAGAGTGTGTGTATATATATATATATATATATATATATATATATATATATATATATATATATATATATGTGTGTATATGTGTAGGTGTGTGTGTAGTTGTGTGTGTTAGTGTGTAGTGTGTGTGAGTGTTGAGGTTGAGTGTGTTTGTCATATATATATATATATGTGTATGAGTGTGTAGGTATATATATATATATATATATATATATATATATATATATATATATGTGTGTGTGTGTGTGTGTGTGTGTGTATATAGATATATGTGTGTGTGTTTATATATATATATGTGTTAGTGTATATATATGTATATATAAGTGTGTGTATATATATGTTTATATATATATATATATATATATATGTAAGTGTGTGAATATAAATATAAGTGTACGTGCGTGTATATGTTTATGTGTGTGTGCTGGTGTGTGTGTCGAGAGAGAGAGAGAGAGAGAGATAGAGAGCTAGAGCGAGAGAGATTGAGAAGAGATAGAGAGATAGGGAGTGAGGAAGAGTGAGATAGGGGGAGAGTGAGATCGAGTGTGAGGGAGAGAGGTAGAGAGAGTGAGATGAGAGGGCAGCAACAGCCGCAGCAATGCAAAAGAGCAGCAGCAGCTGCAGTTTGCGGCAGCAAGCGCAGCAGCATCGGCAGCCGGCCGAGGAAGCATCGGCAGTGCCACGGCAGCAGCAGTTGCGGGCAGTAGTATCAGCAGCGCAGTATCGTAGCAGCCGTGCGGTATCAGCGGCAGCTCGATTAACCCCCCCTTTATATATACATATATATATATGTATACATATAGATGTATATATATACGTATATAGATAGATAGGTAATAGGTATCGGGTTAGTATGTATATAGATATACGTATATCTATATAGTTATATATATATATATGTAGATATATGTATGCTGTAATAGATATATATATATATATATATAGGTATAGCTAGCTAAGTTAGATAGAGTTAGAGGGTAAGGTATCTCGATACCTTGAGATATCAAGGTATCGAAAGTAAGTTGGGTATCAGAGGTAAGGTATTCAGGTATTGCCTATATTAGATTATATATATATATATATATATATATATATATATATATATATATATATATATATATATATATATATATACTAGTTATCTAGTTAGTTAGAATAGAGAGGGGTAATGCGAGGTATCTTAATACCTTGAGATACTCAAGGTATTGAGCGTCGGGGTGAGGTATTGGGTTTTTGCCTAGGATTAAGGTTAGAGTTACTTTTATATATATATATATATATATATATATATATATATATATATATATATATATATATATAATAGTGGGTATAGGCGGGGTATATAGCGTAGGTTGAGATATCGGATACCGAGGGTATCTCGTTATCTCAAGGAGGCGAGTTTGAGGGTTTACTAGCTTAGTGAGCTAGTTTTGATCTAGAATTTTAGGGGCACCCTAGTTTGACCTAGAGTTCACCATAGTTGACCCGGTTGACCACCAAAGTCAACATTTGACCTAGTTTTGACCAAGAGTTAACTTTTTAGACCCAGAGTTGACTTTTTGACCCAGATTTCACCGGGTTGACCCGATTGACCGAACAACCTTATAAGCTTGTTTTTAGTTATTTCATATCTGTTAACTCTTTAGAATCTCGTTTAACCTTATTTTTTGTAATAGGTCCTTGCGATGCCAGTTCGGATCGCTAGTTGCTCAAGACGTCAGGCGAGTACATTCTCTGATAGTTTTTATTATCTGATGATTATTATGATTCAGCTTCTAGTATAGTATTCTCTAATTTTTCTGGCATGACACGGACTAGTATTTCTAGATTTATTTACTTGCGACACGTATATTTCATGTTTCTGGCCTCTATTCTGGAATCACCTACTGGCATCACATCAGGACTCACTATAGGCATCACTCATATTTTTGGCTGGACTAAACTAATACTTGATTTACGTTTCGGGTCTTGGATTCACTTGTACTAGTCGGGGCAGGAAAATACTCGAGTAGACATGTAAATATTCCCATCTGGAATTACTGGAATCACCCCCTCTAGTCTAATCTTGAATGATAGCAACCGCACATCCAGTGTGCGGTGAGCCGTACTTACCCCTAGCCGTTTACATGTCGAAACAGGTATTTCAGAGACACGAGTTCATTCTTTCTAGTCTGGACTCTCTTACATTTCTTGACTGGTCTCACTTATACTTTCTGGACTGGACTCATTACATTTACTCTTGTTGGACTCACTATACGTTCTTGTGCACACACTTGATCTTAATTTAGATTTTTTGTATCCTGCAGTCATATTTATCTTACTTCTAATTTTCATGCATCTTTACCTTTATGCACCAGTTGATATATTTATAGATTTCCTTGTTTCATACTTTATTCCCTTTTCCGTTCTACTTACTACAACGGCTTTATAGTTTTTATCATTTAACTGGAACTGCTGTTAGAGGTGTACTTGCTCCAATCCTGCCTGGATATATTTTTTAGAGGATCCGGAGGATTGGTGTCCGACGTTTTTATGGACCTCAGCCTGTCGATGGTGCAAACAGGGACCCCCTAGTTCAAGAGTAATTTTTGGGTTGGTAGCCGGGATCACTAGGACCTCAGTCTTTGTATTTATTAGCTTTTGGTACCGGATTTGTCCCCGGCCTTTGGGTTGAGACTTGTATTATATTTGATTCTGGATATTATTGTATTATTATTATTGTTGTTGTTGTCTTTAGTAGTAGTTGTTGTTCAGCTTTGTAGCTGTTAGACTTCTTTGTTATCTTATCGTGCTTAGATTCGTGATTGAGTACTTGTGTTATCATTATCATATTGCTCCTCCGTTTGAAGTTGAGATCTTGACAGGTACTTATATATTGTTGTGTGAGATTGTTAGCTAGATAGTAGACCTAGACAGCGTTCTACCGTCGATGTTGTGGCGTAGGCTGGACGTACCCATGACTCATGCCCAATTTTTGGGTGTGGGTCGTGACACAAAGGTCTTCCATTCTTTTTAGATAATTTATAATACTTAGCCTTTTCTAGGATTTTTTTTAAAAATCTTGTATAACTCTCAGTAAATTTCCTTTTCAGATAATAGATCACATGGGAATACCTGTTTATTCTTATGAGCCGCTCATTTAATGGAGTTTGAAATCAGAGTTGTCCTCATGTCTTCTAAGTTTGAAATCATATCTTCATGCTATTACTTTAGCAAGCATTTGAACGATATATACTTGAACGATGTCTATTCATCTTTGTAGAAGTATCTAGAAATGGATCTGAATTACTACTGCGTTATCGTTCATAGATGTACAACCGTCAGCCAGATGACATGTATGGTGTATGAGATAAATTCATACAGGGGGTGGAACAGTTCCTGCAGTTCGCTAAGGTATTCTCTCAGTACATAAATGACACCAAAATTAAGTGTCCATATGTGAGATGTCGTAACTTGAAATTTCTATCAGAAGTGGACGTAACATATTATTTATACTCGAAGAGTTTTATGCTAAATTAATATTAGTGGACCTCATACGGAGAACTTGTATCTTTAGCATCAGTGCCGAAGCCTTATGTGGAGTCGTATATAAATGTCTACGATGACGCTGATTATGACGAAGGGTACATGAACAAATTTTGACGTTATCGAGCCTAGTTTTGATCCGATCAATCATGATGCAGCTGAGGAGGCACAGAATGTCGATGCTTCAAAGTTTATAGAGTTACTGGAGAATATAAGAACTCTATTTTATCCTGGTTGTGAGGATCATTCACCGTTGGAAGTGGTTACAAGACTGTTGAGCATCAAGTTCGATTTTAACATGTCACAAGAATGTAACAACCGACTAATAGAGTTTCTTATAGAGATCTTGCCGGCGGGTACTAAGTTACCTAAAGACTTTTACTAGTCTAAGAGGATATTGAGACCGCTCTGGATATGATACAAAAAATTTGTGCATGTCACAACGGGTGTATGTTGTACTACAAAGACGACAAGGATGAAGATGTGTGCAAATTTTGTGGTATTGATCACTATAAGGAAACTGGTACATGAAGGTCTGTCGGTGCAAGGCAGCCGACAGATTCGATGCACTACTTTCCTTTAACGTCTTTGTTGTAGAGGCTATTTATGGTGAAGGTGACTTTCAAAAATATGAGTTAGCACAGGCGAGAACAGATAAAAGGAGTGTTGGATCACCCATCCGATGGGGAAGCATGAAAGCACTTCGATCGAGAGTATCCTAATTTTGCTTCGGATCTGCGTAATGTAATATTGGGGCTCTCCTTTGACGGTTTTAACCCAATTGGACTTTTGGGCTCCCAGTATTCATGTTGTCCTATGATCGTTACCCCGTATAACCTACCACCTTGGATGTGCATGAAGACTCCGGTTATGTTCTTAACCGTCATTATTCTAGGTCCAAATAATCCAAAGAGGAATATCAATGTGTAATTACAATCATTGATAGATGAGTTGAATCAGCTGTGGAAAGTAGGCACCAATACGTACGATATTTTAGAAAAGTAAAATTTTCAAATGAGGGCAGCACTTATATGGACAATCAACGACTTTCCAGCTTATGATATGTTATCAGGATGGAGCACTCATGGCCGTCTCTCATGTCTGTATTGCATGCACCGGACTAAGACTTTTCGTTTGAAACACCGAGACAAATTATGCTTCTTCTATTGTCATTGATAATTTATGTCGAAGTATCATCCGTACTGGAGGAACATGAATGATTTTCGTGTCGGCGTTGTGGAGAAGGCCAATCCACCGCCAAGGTGACCAGGATACACAATATGGAAAGAGGTAAAAGATTTACCAAGTGCTATCGAAGAGCCTGGTATGGCGTACAAGTGTGACGGATTTGATCACACTCATAACTGGACAAAAATGAGTATATTAAGGGATCTGCCATATTAAAGCATCAATCTGATCAGACTTAACCTTGATGTCGTGCATATCAAGATGAATGTGTTTGAAAACAAAATCAATACTGTAATAGACGTAAAGGGGAAGATGAAAGATAATCTGAAGGCTAGGTTGGACTTGAATGAAATATGTAGATGTCCTGTGTTGCATTTGATAGAGGAGGGAAATGGAAAGTTAAAGCAGCCTAAGGCAATTTTCTTACTGCAGAAGGAGGATAAAGGAAGACTTTGTAGGTGGATTTAGGGCCTAAAATTCCAGACTGGTATGTGTCAAACTTGAGAAGATGCGCCGACCTCAAGAAGAAAAAACTGACAGGTATGAAGAGCCATGATTGTCACGTATTCATGGAGAGGTTAATTCTGATTGCATTTCGGGAATTCTTACCACAGGTCATTTGGGATCCATTGATATAGCTCAGCATATTCTTCAGAGATCTTTGTTCTACTAAGTTGCTCGTCAATCGTCTAGAAAAACAAGAGAAGAAATTATAGTAATACTGTGCAAGCTCGAGAAGGTGTATCCTCCTGGATTTTTTGACTCCATGGAATATTTGCCAATTCATCTTTCCTATGAGGCACGTTTTAGTGGGCCTATCAGTTATCAGTGGGTGTACCCATTAGAATGGCATCTGAACCGCCTAAAGGGAAAGGTAAAAAATAAGGCATGGGTTTAGGGTTCTATTTGTGAATCTTATATGCTCGAGGAGATTACAAACTTTTGCTTGGCGTATTTCAAATCTCATATTGCTACTAATCGAACAAGAGCTCTGAGAAACGACGACGGATATCAGGAATCCAATGATGCAATACTGAAAGTATTCAATTCATCCGAAAAGCATTCGGGGAAAATAAAGAAGCAATATTTGAATGACGATCAGCTAATGGCTGCTCAAATATATATATTACTCAATTATAACGAGGATGAAGTAGAGAAGCTAGATGGATAAGTAATTAATACATCCACGTTTACGTTATCTAAATGTAATGGTATAAACTCGATAAGGTTATGCTACTAATTGGCGGTTGCTTCATTGTTTTTCAGCACATATAATGATGAGTTGAGGTCGGTTAGACCCTACATAACAGACGAAGAAGTAGAACAAGAAATGAGACATTATTTTTCTTCTTGGTTGAGCACATATGTAAGGAGCTCGATAATTACTTTTTGTATATGCACTTTACACAATAATTAACATAATGTTGTACTTAATTTCTTATCTTATGGTATTTAGGTCGATCGTCCAAACGCAACACTTAAGAATGAATCTATTAGAACTCTAGTTAAGGGGCCAATTTATGCCATCAAAATCTGGCTAAGCTATTGTGTAAATGGATTTAGGTTCAAGTCAACAACTTCCCCGATCAAAGACAACTTCCTAGATCTCGAGGATACCAAAAATAGTTGTTTGTGTATCAAATCTTTGAACTATAAAGATGTCGAAATAGGCAATGATTTCTATGGCATCTTACAGAAGATTGTGGAGCCGATATATAATTATAGAACAGAGCCTGATAAGATCGTGTTATTGAAGTGTGAATATTTTGATCCGATCCAAGATCAAGGTTGGAAAATAGACAAGCATGATCTTGTAGATATAAACTACTGGCGTTGCTATCAAGACTACGAACCATTTTTCCTATCATGTTAGGTTCAGCTCGTGTACTTTATAACTTATCCTAAATGGAGAACAATAAGGTCGAACTGGTAGGCAGTATGCAAGACCAAATATCACTACCACATTTTCTAGGAGAGGGTATTTTGGTCATTTAATAATTAATTAAATATTATTCATATTGAATAATTATTTATTTTATTATTTAATTATTGTTAGATGTTAGTTTATTATTTTGGACTTGTGTTAGTGGACCTAACAAATTTAGATTAGATCCATGGACCAACATTTATAATTAGTTAGATTTGAGCCCAATTTTTAAGTCCATTCATTAGGAGGATGATTAATTAAATTAAACCTATTAGACTAGAACCTTCCCTCCTTAATTATTTCTTCATGAGAGGCACCAAGGTGTATATTAGTCATTGTATAGTAGCTGGAGGGAGGGGCTAGGGGGGCGGCCATTTAATAGAGAGGAGAATTTTATCTCTCCTTTTTTTATTTCAAATCTAGATCTAGAATTTCCCTCAACCAAATTCCTTCATTCCCACATCAAATCTCTACCAAATTTCTTTCCAATTTCTTTCCAAATCACCATTGGATACTAGTAGAGCAAGAATCTAGAAGGAGGAAGCAATAATCTTCAAAGAGGAGCAAGGATCTACAAGTTGGAGACCAATTTTATCAAATTTGGAGGTTACATTGGGAATCCATCTCCCAATAGGTACAATTTAGTTTTTATCCCTTTAATTAGGTTCTAAATCTGTGTTTTAACCATTAAGAACTATCCCATATGATGAGGCTACCCATAGGAATTGGAATTCGGTTCATAGGAGGCTTATGGAGAAAGTTATGGTATATTTTGTGTCAATTATGGAAAAATTTGGAGATTGACATATGTTGTGTTGGTAAATTGGTCAATTAGACCAAATTAACATATGTTTGATTTTTTGTGGCTAGTGTTGTGTGCACAATTGGATACGTGTAGGCCGTATCCCAATAATTTAGTGATACGTGTTGATTTGGGGATTTTCCCTCCGACACGCAGCTTTGTGCATGTCACATTTTTACACGGACACTTAGATGTATAATTGACTCTTCGTATTGTTCATATTTATTATTTTAGACTTGCTCGTGTCCTTCGGAGTATGTTTGATTGTGTGGTGGACTCGTATCACAAGCGTATCATAGATCTAGTGTGATATGGGTGTGATGCACTCCACATGTTTGTTGTATTACATTCTAGATCCAATTTCCATTGCTCGTAGCTATTGGTAATATATGTATTCATATGTATATATATATTGTTATGTATATGTATATAGATATCTATATATATGTATGGATACATGAATGTAGATGTATATGTACTAGTGTATGAATGTATCTATATGCATATGTGTTTATATATATATATGTAGATATATATCTATATATATCTATATGATGATTATGTTATATGTATATATGTATCTTGTATATATATGTATATATGTATGTGATACTATCTATATGTGTATATGTATGTTGATGTATATATATATATATAGGTGAGTATACATATAAAGGTATATATATAGTGTAGTGATATCTATGCATAGTGTTTATGTTTGTAGATATATACATAGGTGTTGTGCTTGTGTATGTGTTGTGTGTTGAGAGAGAAGGGGGCTCGGGCAGTGAACAAAAGGCAGCTGCAACAACAAGGCAGCATGTATGCTGCAGCAGCGACGCACCAATGCACAGCAACTGCATCAGTGAATGAGCTAGCAGCAATAGCAGGGAATAAACTAGCTGCAACAGTAGCAGCGAGGCACCAGTGCACAGAAATTGCAACCGGGAATGAGCTAGCAGCCATCTCCTCATTAGATACATCAAGCTTCTACAGCAGGAAGGTCTCAGCATGATGTGCAGCAGTGTGCAGCCATTCAGTACAGTGTCACAACAACAACATTCCAGTAACAGCAGCATGAGTAGCTCGAGCAACTACAGAGCCAGTATCAGCATGAGCAGCCAAGGTTTCGAGCATGGCTTCAGCAACAGCCTCCATCAGCAGTGTATCAGCAAAGGGGGAGGACAACTAGTTAGGTAGTTGTTTATTTGGTAAGTTAGTTCTTTAGTTATTTTGGTTAAATAGTTAGTGAGTTAGTTAACTAGTAGTAATTAGCTAGTATCTAGAGATATAATTATTCGTAGCTTGATAGTATCTAGTTTAGTTAGTATCTATTTATATATTTCTCTTATATGTATCTCTAAGTTATATATATGAATGCATGTATATATATGTATATGTATTCGTTTGTATTGATAGTTAGTATAGCTTGGTAGTTGATATTTAATATGCATATTAGTATATACTAGTAGTTGGTATTAGTACATACTAGAAGTTTATATTAGATTGATATATACATATTAGTATATAGTTAGTGGGGTAGTTAACTATATGCTAGAGTGATATTACCTTGAGATACCAAGGTAAGTGTCAAGGTATTGAGGGATACTCAAGGTATTTGAGTTGGGTATCGAGATGGGTGTGTAGTGGTGTGATACGGTATTGGTTCAAAGCCAAGGTATCCACTAGACATTTGTAATTAAGATTAATATATATAATATTGAGTGTATATGCATATTATGATTATTTTATATCTACTTGTTTGTGTATCTTACGATACGGTATCTTTCTAGTATCCTAGTTAGCTAGTGTGGCCTGGTTTTATAGTGTATGGACCCAATATCCTAGAATTAGACCCATGTAACCTAGAAATAGGTAGTTTGACCAAGTTTGACTAATTTGACTTAGAGTTGACCTAGTTTGATTGTTTTGACTTAGAAATGACTCTTTGACCTAGATGTTGACCATTTTAACTTATTTTTATTCCAAACCCTTGTATTGATATTGTATTCCATATCTTGGTCTTCGAGGCACCATACCGGACATCTGTGGTACTATTTACCGAATTTCAGGTGAGTACATTTTTTGATAGTTTCTTATTTTTGATTTCCTCTATGTTCCTTATAACTAGTGTAGATATCCTTAATTTCTTAATACGATTGTTACACGGATTGGTATATCTGGATCTCGTCATGAGATGTTATTCCTTGGTATATATGGTGTATCTTGTACAAGCCTTGTTCCTAATTTTTCTTATATATGTACAGACACTGATTTTCGGGGAGACTTGCTACCTTTCTAGAGAATCCCGTGTCATGACATACCATGGCTGGATCCACTATACTAGTCTGGGGTGGGAAGTATTTTAGTATAGATATGTGATCATATCCTCCTTGTGCATGTCTTATTCCTTGTGAGTGTTCGTCATACATCACACGTATGACTAGCCAGGCCCTTATCCTTGTGCAAGTTTTCCAAGATGATCACATATTAAAGCTATTACTCACTCAATTAGTCATTAGTATTCTTGTTCATTGTTGTAGAAGCATAAAAACTATGCTAAGCAGTTATACGCGTAAATTCCTCAACATGCAGGAAGTCGCGTACAGCAGAGCTCCAACACTTGGTGGCGTAAGACATGACTTCAGAGCCATTGGCGTACAGCAGAGCTTCAATAA
This sequence comes from Iris macrosiphon, assembly GCA_036927795.1. Taxonomy (NCBI): domain Eukaryota; kingdom Viridiplantae; phylum Streptophyta; class Magnoliopsida; order Asparagales; family Iridaceae; genus Iris; species Iris macrosiphon. Next base: position 280,648,568 of record JAYESA010000005.1, on the reverse strand, counting down.
TATTCAGAGTAAAATATAGCTCAAGAACAACCCGCATAATACAGCATTTCCAGACTGCTTTGGCGTACAACGTTTGCTACATCGCCACTACGGCATAAAACTTGTCCGCTTTTAATGCAGCGGGAAGTTGTACGAGGAACACCTCATATTCCTCGAATAAACATGTCAGATAGTACAATGAACCTGACTCCTGACAAAGAGTACTGCACGACTATCAAGAGGACGACTGTAATGATGATTCGGCACAGAACCCCAGATTGTCGTTTAGTGACAAAACCTTGATATAAGACATCATTTACGCATTCAAGGAATACGCTGCCTATTTTACACAGGCAGACATGAGCTTTTACGCTCAGGATGAGACAAAGCCAACCGCCACGTCGAAAGCTGCGCTTCGTACAGGACTCGAGGCACATCTCTGCAATTAATACGCAAGATGGAGGCAGATCTATGCATTTAATGTATGAGATTTTATTCTATTTCCAATGACTCGGTAAGCTATAATTAGGGCTAATACGTCTACATCACCATCCCTGCACATTACACCATCAGACTATTTTCACCTATAGGAGTACGCCATATGCTATCTCCTCGAAATACGTCGACCTGGCTATTTTCAACTATAGGAGTACGCCATATGCTATCTCCTCGAAATATGCCAACTCAGGCTATATTTGCAAAGGTGAGTGAGAAGACCATTCGGCCCAGAACAAGCTCAAGACCTCAGTCAAAGAAGGATTATTGGCTATCTCTACATTGGCTACCTATCCGTGCAGCATCAGGCTTCTACGCCTATTTGGCTTCTACGCCAATATGACAGCTATTTGGCTTCTACGCCTATATATCAGCTGTTGGGCTTCTATGCCTACTTGGCTTCTATGCCTACTTGGCTTCTACGCCTATTTTGGCTTCTACGCCTACATGTCAGCTATTGGGCTTCTATGCCTATATGTCAGCTGTCGGGCTTCTATGTCTACTTGGCTTCTACGCCTATTTTGGCTTCTACGCCCACCTTCTCTACGCGAGGGGCAGTTACCTATGTGGCTTTCATGCGGTGATCTTCGACGAGCAGTTATACGCATTACCTCATAATGGGACACGCGTCACACGCTGATTCAGGAGATCATTTATACGTGGGTTGTAGTTATCATAACCGCCACGTAAAGAGTGCCACACTCTCTACTGTTCGATTTTTACGCCGACAGTGATCAAACCCTATAAATAGAGACCTTCAGTCACGAAAGTAAAAGGTCGAAGATTAAGGGTCGAGGATTAAGGGTCGAACAGAGAGAGGTGGGAGACTTTGAGAAGGTCGATTTTCTTTAAGAGAAAGCGATCTGACTTTTATTGAGAGAGAAAATCCTAGAACACAGACAGAGGGGAGTGATTGACGACTTTGGCATCGAGCATCCAATCCCTCTGGCAATTTTTGAAGCTTCTCCTTCTTCGACAGCACTTTTTCATTATCGTGTGGTCCAAGGGACAAAGTGATCGACTGCAGATCAGACTCCTATAGCAATATTTCCCCAGAATCAAACTTTTGTACTTAATATCCTCGTATAGGATTAATTGTACTTCTTTTTCTTGTTTGTAAACCAAAGAAAGGGTTTCGTATAAACCTATTTTTATTTCTTTCGTTTATTATCAAACACAAGATGGCAACTCTGCTGGGGACTACTTTCTCATCTGACGAGAAAGCCATTGCTCAACACGATACTGTATCCGTCGGATCAACGAAGAAGACTATGGTCGTCCAATTTGACCAATCTGCTGATGAAGACAAGCTTTATGCAGGGGGTAGCACTCATTCTCTCTTTGTCCAGGACAACAGAAAGTTGCACAAAGTGAGGATGCCGAAGATATCTCCTACTGTTCCTGCAAACACTCCCTCTCCGACCAACGAGGTTGTGACCTCTCGACCTGTATGCCCCGCGCATAAAATTTTGTCTCCCGTCTGTGACGTGGTAGACAGAGCTTCTGGCAGTGCCTTAGCGCCAATCCAGAAGTCTAAATCGTACTTCGCGCGTAAAACTTTGTCTCCCATCTGTGACGTGGTAGACAGAGCTTCTGGAAGTGCCTTAGCGCCAATCCAGAAGTCTAAACCGCACTTCACGCGTAAAACTTTGTCTCCCGTCTGTGACGTGACAGACAAAGCTTCTGGCAATGCCTTAGTGCCAAGCCAGAAGTTTACATCGCGCCTTGCGCGTAAAACATCATCTCCCATCTACGATGAGGCAGATGATCCCTTCAACCACTGCAAGGAAAAACATGTGGCAACTCGTCCGACCTCTGGAGTTTTACACCATCAAGAGAAGAAGTTAGTCGTTCTTCAGAATATGAGGGCTCTCCCAGTTTTACGCCAACCCACACAAAACTCCCAAGTGGCAGATTTTCCTACCTCTCAGCTTTTACGCCATCAAGAGAAGAACCTGTCCGCCCTTCAGATTATGCGAAATGCTGACGGCCAGTTGAGAACTTCTTCAGCTTTACGCCAGCCTGTGCAAAGTTTCAGATTACGCCAGGATAAGCCCATCCGCATAAAGAAGTCTCATTTTACGGGAAGATACGCTCCTCATGGATCATGTGTTGCTCACATGGCTGAACTGCTATATTCCTATGGCAGGGAAAGGGTTATGGTTCCTAACCTTAGTAAGCCTTCCTCTTCTTCCGTTAACTCCCCTGATTTGTGTGATTTCTTGAGCCAGAAGCGTAACGGCAGGGGTCAAAACCGAGATTCACAGCCCCTAACTACCAAGCATGGGGAGATTATGTGGGATGTAGCGTCAACATCCAATATCGTCATGACAGATGGGCCATATGAAGAATCAGTCTTTATTGTTCCACCTACTCGCAACGATCAGCATCAAATAATCTTCTGTCGAATGCAGAATAGACCAATTATACAAGAAGATTCTCACGAGTCTGATGCTGGCAAAATGCAGATCCACAGGTATAGCCCACAAGATTTAAAGATTATACAAAGCATGGGTTACGATTTGAAGTTGAAGCAAGGCCTCAACCATGGAAAAGGCAGACGAACCCTATTGCATGGTGGTCCCTACTGTCAAAGAACTCATTTTGGGTTAGGGTATACTGCATCTATTGCAAACTCCAAACCTCCAGAGTCCGATCCTGTAATACCAGAGGCAATTCCTTCTAAATCAACTTCTGTCTATAAAGGTGAACAAAAAGAAGAAGAAGAACCAAATAACGACACGTCTGGGGGTAGACTCCCCCGACAAAATAGAGCAGCTTCCAAAGTTGGGGGTAAAATTCCTTCTGAGTCCGAAGATGATGTAACGATGACCATCTTCCCAGAAGACAGTAAAACTCAAGCATCGGGAGCCCGAAGGCCAAAGGGGACTTTCTTCTTCAATGAAGATGACATTGTTAAAATCTTCAATATATTGATAAAGGAAAACAAGCTTCGGCTGCCCAACATCAGATATCCTGAAAGGGCTGGCAAGGTCGATGATCCAGAATATTGTCTCTTTCATCGGTACGTTCATCACCCTACAAGGACATGCTATATATTGAAAAAGAGAATCCAGGAGTTGATCGACGCCAAAGTCATCACTTTGCATTTATAAACAAGATGATGGCCACTGCAAATTGATCTCACTTCAATATGGCAATTTGCATCTCCCCAGCGGAGCAACCTTCAGGTCTATCCCCACTAAGTAAATCACTCTCCAGTGAATTTTTCGGACTTGGTTCACGTCCATATTATCGCTGAACTGTTGTCCAGACGTTATTTTCCCCAACTGAGTTTGCTATGTCCAGGTGACCTCTGAGCAAATCTTCCTGTTTGTGGCTATCAATTATCATGTCCATATTACCTCTGATATCGGTTGTCATCTCAACTTAACATCCGTACTTAACCAAAAGTACGCCAGTGGTGTTGAGTTCACAAAAACTGCTATGTCCATATTACCTCTGAGCAGATATATACCTCCATTTCCAGTGGAGTCTCAACTCAAAAGTTTGTCATGTTCATATTACCTCTGAACAAACTTTCTGAGTTGTGGCTATCGATTATCATGTCCATATTACCTCTAACATCGGTTGTCATCTCAACTTAACATCCGTACTTAACCAAAAGTACGCCAGTGGTATTGAGTTCACAAAAACTGCTATGTCCATATTACCTCTGAGCAGATATATACCTCCATTTCTAGTGGAGTCTCAACTCAAAAGTTTGCCATGTTCATATTACCTCTGAACAAACTTTCTGAGTTATGGCTATCGATTATCATGTCCATATTACCTCTGATATCGGTTGTCATCTCAACTTAACATCCGTACTTAACCAAAAGTATGCCAGTGGTGTTGAGTTCACAAAAACTACTATATCCATATTACCTCTGAGCAGATATATATACCTCCATTTCCAGTGGAGTCTCAACTCAAAAGTTTGTCATGTTCATATTACCTCTGAACAAAATTTCTGAGTTGTGGCTATCGATTATCATGTCCATATTACCTCTGATATCGGTTGTCATCTCAACTTAACATCCGTACTTAACCAAAAGTATGCCTGTGGTGTTGAGTTCACAAAAACTGCTATGTCCATATTACCTCTGAGCAGATATATACCTACATTTCCAGTGGATTCTCAACTCAAAAGTTTGTCATGTTCATATTACCTCTGAGCAAACTTTCTGAGTTGTGGCTATCGATTATCATATCCATATTACCTCTGATATCGGTTGTCATCTCAACTTAGCACCCATACTTAATTCTAAGTACGCCAGTGGTGTTGAGTCCACAAAAAACTGCTATGTTCATATTACCTCTGAGCAGATATATACCTCCATTCTCAGTGGAGGCTCTACTCAAAAGTTTGTTATGTTCATATTACCTCTGAGCAAACTTTCTGAGTTTTTGGCTATCGATTATCATGTCCATATTACCTCTGATATCGGTTATCATCTCAACTTAACATCCGTACTTAATTCTAAGTACGCCAGTGGTGTTGAGTCCACAAAAACTGTCATGTCCATATTACCTCTGGCAGGGCTTGTCCTAAACTTATTACTTGCACTTTGGTGCACAAGAAGTAATAGGTCCAAAATATATATATATATATATATATATATATATATATATATATATATATATATATATATATATATATATATATATATATAATAATCCGACTCTTATGGGACTTATCTTTCTTTTCCCAGCAAAGAAAGATTCAATCCATTCTCATCCCCACAGAGTCATATTTTACAAGCATCCGTCAGGACTTGTCCCAAACCCATTACTTGCACCAACGTGCGCAAAAAGTAGTGGGTCCATCAAAAACTGCCACGTCCATATTACCTTTGGCAGGGCTTGTCTCAAACCTATTATTTGCACACTTGTGCACAAAAAGTAATGGGTCCACTAAAATTTCCCCAGCAGGATGTCTTTACTAGCCAGGGATTTGTTTTTGAACTTATTATTTGCACTCAACGTGCGCAACAAATAATAGGTCCACCAAAGTTCCCCCAGTAGGATTTCCTCAACCTACACGGTATTATACTACGTCCATATTACCTCTAGTACAATATTCGAAGTTCACACAAGCAATCATAAAGAAATGGAGGGCTCTTTTTGATTGAAAGGATATTCTCAAATGGCGCTTACAGATGAGCCAAGCCTAATGAAAATTTGATAATGGCTTCTATCAACTGCAAATTTCTAAAGATGTACTTTACTTGATCTCCTTTGCTTAACAGAGTATGATGAAGATCTCCTTCTGGCGATACTACATATAAAGGTTAACTGGATTATATTCTATCAGGTTCATGTGACCTCCGAATAGATATCCTTAACTAATTTGTAAACCTATCATGTTCATATTACCTCTGATAGTGTTTAGTATACAAATTTAGTCGAATTATATTCTTTCAGGTTCATGTTAACTCTGAATATATTTACATTCAGCAAAACCTTAACGAAAGTATGTCATGTTCATGATACCTCTGATATCACTTTCACCCTAGCCTATCATTTATGTTCAAAAATGATGGGTCCACCAAAGTCAGATAAAGTCTCTTTATTATCTCCAAAAAGAGAAAGCTACATATAGAAGCAAAAAGTACATCATTTGGGAGGAGCAGTCAAATTATGAATCTGTTGTGCCAGAGCGGCCATCCTCTCATTCCTGGAGTTCAAGACATTAGCGCGAGCCCGCTCCAACCTTGCCTCCTCATTATTCAGGAAGATAGTTCGGACCTAGCCTAAAAAAACCAGCACAGGTGACTCCTGCACGTGCCAAGTTCTACTGAGCTGTATCCAGTCAGCCTTTTACCATATCTAGACCTGCCGATGACTAGAGAGCCTACTCCTTTGCCTGAGCGAGTTTGGCTTCCAGTTTGCGGACCCTCGCTTCATTTCTTTCATGTTCGGCCTGGCATTTTATTTGAAGAGTAATAACCTCCTCTAAAATAGCTTTCCCTGCCTCCATCTCTCGCCATTGAGACTGGATGGAATTATTCAGAGACTCCATCTGTTCAACCAGCTTAGTGGTCAAGAGTCATACTCGGCCTGAATTATCTCATCGACATTGCCTCTAGATAATTACAAATACTCGTTAATGGATTGTTCTAAACCATTAACTATTTATCTAGCGCATTAGCTCTTTCAATGTCGTTGAAATATCTAATCTGCGCTATGCTGAGATTGGAGGACATCTTCAGAGCCTCGAAGCCTAGATTCTTATCCAGTACCATCGATATCAGCATTTTCAAAGTGATATAGAAAACGCTAGTATACTGCTCAACTAGCATGGCGAAATTCGAATGGACGCTGGGAGTGGCTGCGATATCGGTGAATCTCCCTCCAGGAATGACTGCAGAGGATGTTGCCACAGTCGTTGCCTCTACAGGTGGCGCTACAAAAGAATGAGCACCAATAATGGTCGAAGCTGCTGACATGCTCAACAAAGGAGGCACAGTCGAGACAATCAGCTCATCCTCCTCCGATATTATTTGCATGGGTGACGAAACAACATCCGAAAATGTTGCGGACGAAGGGTCGACAGATTCAAAGTGTGCCCCTTCAAGGTCAAACACCGCCATTTCATCGGCAGGATCCACAGCAACATCAAAGGTGGCTTCGACTCCGTCCTCCCCTGAGATGTCCTCCACTGAAAAGAAGACAAGAAAATTAGTATCAACTTGATGTTAATTTTCCTAAAAGAGGCGTAAAGACGATATTTACCCATGGCCGATGGTATATATGTCGCATCCGCAGCCAGGACAGCTAAATCAGTTCTTAATGATGCTAAGCGAGCTGTCATACCTGGGGAAAGGGGTGCACCAACTGACGTTGAAGGATAGCCTCCAAGTCTTCACCAAGATCCACTCGAGGCTCATCGGGTGGAATCTCACTGGAAATACTTACAAACGAAGTAGGGGTTACTCCAATTATTGGTCTGGATAAAGATATCCTTATTTTACTCGGCCTCATAGGCGATCTCGCAATACTACCTGAAGCGATAGTAGCAGCAGCGATCACGGGCAAAGAATCTCCGGCACTGCTGACCAAAACTATGGAGGTTCCCTCTCTAAAAGGCGAAGGACCTCTTATCAAAGAATCATCCCCAGCCGGGGAAACGACAGGCTCGCTCCAAGAAGCCTCCCTGGTGGAAGTCCTTTTTGGACCTCTGGTTATCCCCTTCTTACGGGGAGAAGGTTCTCTTGGAGTAGAAGCCTTCCTTTTATGGGAGATAACGAGAGGCTCTGCAGGCGGAGCTATTAAACCTCTCGGTATTGTCGTCAAAATTTTGTCTGCCCCGGGGGTGTCTTCATTCTCATCCGAGGAAACAGACGGAACATCCTCCCTTCCACTGGACCTACGGGAGAGCATTCTAAAACTTCTACGCATATCAAAATCGTGATGGAAGGTGTTGATGGACGCATAGAACTGCACATACGAGTGAAGGATGCACAGCTCCATGGAAAGAGAAGTCGTGGGTACGACAAAAGTCATGTCAGTACAACCTGTGATGAAGTACCGCAACACTCTGGCTCCATCTATAAGTCCACCTCGGGACTTGAAGCTGGTAATGGTATTTCCCATATGCAATTGGTTATACCCAAACTGTCTGGCAAACCGACTAGGTAGATAGGGCTCCAAGAAGCAATGATCATCACTCCTGTATAGCAAATGGGAAGGTCTAATACAGACCAACCAGTAGAAGGTTTCAGGAGAAAGAATGGTTCTCCCATGACCTTCATCCTTGAGCTTCCTTCCCTACTGATTGAGGTGTACAGGGGGAACGATACAGAAAATCTTCCACCTGTGGGCTACGTTTAACGCCCGCCGGCAATCTGTGACGGTCACCACGTTCCACGAGGAATTCTTGTAATTCAACAAGAAGATATTTCCTGAACTGCTGGCGGAACCAGGAGACATCACCCGGGCGTTATGAAGAACCAACCATCCCATCAGATATAGGAATGGTAGTTCCACCCAGGGAAAGCTTTCACGCTGCGTCTCATCAGCGAGCAATCCGTCAGTAAGGGCCCTCAGGCCTGCTTGTATCCTACATATCATAGCAGGTAGCAGGCCCAGTCTTGCTCCGAACACCAAACGTACTGCAGGCCATAAAGTATTGCGATGGATGCGATCCGCAGACGCGATGTTCGGTACTACCCAACGACGTAGCCAGACGGAGAGAAAGCCAGCCAATTGAGCTTCCCTTGACAGAGGCTTTCGGCAATGCCTCATATAACTGAAGGCATTTGTGCCTGCAGCGTAGCCCCCTGTCTCCTCCTCAAGAACATAATTCGGAGCCCCTGTATCTTCAATGAGGTCATCGACCGTATCAGCATTGAGCATGCTCAGGAGGTTCAAGGGCCTATCTTGGCTATCTACCACCTTCTCCGGCTTAGCATTTCTAGCCTGGTGGAAGAAGAGGTATGTTGCCCACTTATTGGTGTGAGCCAAATCAGACGGCTCCTGGTAAAAAGTGGTGCAAGCAAGGTAGTGGCACATCAGCTCCTGATACACTACCACTGCCCGAGGGTTTGTATCCCTCAACTCCCTGTTTGTAGGAACATACTCCTCATAAGGAACGTCCCCCATTGGCAGCTTTGAAACCTCTGCCATCTCGTGAAGGGCTAAGCCCAACTCCCCCAACGGAGTGGCAAAAGTCCCAGTGAGCGAATTGTATCGCTCCATCAAGGCTAAAAACAAGTTCGGGTTGACAGGCAACCCAACACTTGTGGCACTCACGGTCGCGAACAAGCCAATTCTTTCCATCTCTATCTGGAAGTGCTTCAGACCCCAAGTAGTCAAACTGGCCCATCGGAGGTTCCCCGGGCTAAGCCATCCACTGGTCTGAGGATTGACTCTGGGGTACATTCCTCCTTGTCCCATGAAGTCGTTACAGAAGGTCGATATTTGGACAGGCTAGACCAGCGAAGTGTCCTCACTCAGGACACTACCTGACAGCAATCCCTTAAAGGTCACAACAGGGCCTGTAGGACGGCTCATATAAGATCCCCGGCCGCCTCTCTTGTTATATAAGATCTTCCCCGGTCGGCCGTGAAGATCTGGAGTCAGCACCCACATCATCTTCGTAGGATGTGTGGCATAAAATAAAGCCAAAATAGGGTAATCCTGGGGCATCTTCGGCAAATACATCACCGTACCCTCAGTAGTGAACACCCAGTCCTCCTTCTTGGGCTTGGTCTGGGATTGCTTGTCAATAGCATCCCCAAATAAGAAACCCGATTTTTATACTCCGTCCCGTCAATGTATGTCAGGGGATCCCCACTGATCATACTCAGCAGCATGCGCTCTCCTTGGGATGATATCAGGGTTCCCCTCTCTTCAGGATAATTGGTTCCAGAAATGGGGAATGTCACGTGGGATAAATCCTTCAGATAATTTGAGTTCAACATCCCAGCCGCAGAGTCCATCACTTCGGCCAGAAGAGGGATCTGCAAGTCCACTACAAAATGCAAGAGAATAAGTCAGTTTCTACACTAGGCGTTACACTCTTGCAGTTTACTCCAAAAGATTATCAGTCTGAGCTTTTTACGCCGAGACTGCAAAAACTTGATCTTTACGCCAGAACCTATGCCCGAGGCATAAAATTCAAGGTTGACAGTATACTCCAAAACTTAACAGTCTGAGATTTTACGCCAGACTACCAAAATTTGAGTTTTTATGCCAAAATTTTCATCCAGCACGCAAAACTCAAAGTTTGTAGAATACGTCAAATTTTGACAGTCTGAGCTTTTACGCCAGACTACAAAAATATGGAGTTTTTACGCTGACACATTAGGAATGTGGTCATAATGATAAAACATCTCTGTGCATCATCTTCCTCGAGGAAGCTCTCAGCACAAAAGACGACCTAGCGCATTCACGTACAACGTGTGCGAAGGGTTTTTCTCCCACGAAGTCCTCTTACCTACGACGTCCGGAGCACGACTCAACGGAGGGGCATCACGTTCCGATCGAGGCTCGCTCAGCCTAATGGGAGTTGCTCTGCTTGAGCAGAAGAGCGAGAAGAAGAGACAACTTTCTTTCCCTTAGTGGTGGAAGCATGTTTCGGTGCCATTGCTAAAACTCAGAGTGCTCAGAGAAGAAATGAAGAAGAGTTCTCGAAGAGACGAAAGTTTTTACAAAAAGACAGATGAAGGGTTTCTTCTCTGAAGGCCTTGGGCTATTTATAGAGTTCGGATAACTCTTCAAATTCCTAACCAAATCCGATATTTAATATTCGGTTATGATTTGGTGCCACGTCAGCCTATCATTTGAAAAAAGAAGACGGACAGTCAGTGATCCAGATTCTACGTGCAGAGCAGATCTATGATTTTATGCTCAAGAGCTTTTACGCTCGAGAGACTATAAATCTACGATTTTACGCTCAGAGGCTATAAATTTATGGTCTTACGCCCGGATACTTTTATCATCAGTAGATTTTACGCTCGAGAGGCTACAAACCTACGATTTTATTCTCAGAAGCTACAAATCTATGATTTCACACCCGGATGCTTTTATGCTCAACAGCTTTTACGCTCGGAGGCTACAAATCTATAATTCTACGCTCAACAGCTATAGATGGCCAATTGCAAGGATTTATGCAGAAATGCTCCTTCTTGGCTACAAAATATTCCAAGTACCCAAAACACACAGAGTTCAACATTGAAGATGACTCTTCTTTTTGGGTTGATTGGAAGTTCAACAGAAGTCCAGTCTTCTACACAAGTTCTAGTACGTCCTGTCTGACTGCCATTTCTCGCCCTTTTTCTAGGGATTTTCGGGAAATCATTCTTGAAGATGATAGTCTGAAAAAGAATTCTTTGTAGCAGAAAAGTGACAGTTCTGAAATTCTACGCGACTTCTCGTTCAAAACAGCATAAAGTTTGGGTATTTCCACTTAAGTGCTAAGAAGCTTCTTTTTACGCGTCTTCAGTTACGCGTAAAAGATGGGACGAGATCAGATACTTTTTATCAGAGTCGGTGTAAAATTATTCAGACGTGCCAAAGCTGCACATATTCAGACTTCCTCACAGCAAATATGGCAAATCATCAGATGCGTAAAAAAAAAAGACAATTTTATTAATCATGATAGAAATCCAATTTACAAAGGGTTTTTTCATCTTCATGATTACATATGATGAAAATCATTTTTCTATAAAGGGTTTTCTCATTTTCCTCTAAGATCACACCAAGAATCTACTGTGTCAGGTCATCATATTGGTGGAGATCTTTGTCTTCTTCTACGATATTTCATCGGCTTCTGCCGCCGATGAACAAGAAAATGGTGAATGGCGGGAGGATACACAAATGGGCGTGTATCAATTACACAAGCCCACCCTCCATACGCCATGGCAGATTGTGTTGGGGGTTCAGACCCAACTCAATACTGGAAGACAGGTCCAGACTGCTTACCATCGTCCACCACCATGATGGAAGAAAATACAGCTTGCAAGCTGTGTGGTCGAATGAGACCCTTCCTCTCTCCAGGACGAATTGCCACATAAAATTGCTGATCATCCCGAGCAAAGGAAGCTATGATATCCTTCCATGATCCATCGTTGCAGAGGACATTTGCTCGAAGATGCCTCTTTTTATGGCTTCTTATATGTTGGAAGAACATGATATTCTTCTTTCTCAAGTCAGCAAGATGAACATCGGCAACGATCTCTGCTATGGTGAAGGAAGTATGGGAAGAATAGGTTAACTCGTTAGCCTTTATATAAGCAGAGGAGATCACACCAAATCCCAACAAATTCCTGAATATTTACCGAGAAATCAGCCTCGCAGAATGAGTCAGGTTTTACTGTTTCATGCTTTATTCAAAGTGTTTCAAATTATGAGGAATTTGAAAACTTTGAAGGGGGTCTTGTAGAAGCATAAAAAATACGCTAAACAGTTATACGCGTAAATCCCTCAACATACAGGAAGTCGCATACAGCAGAGCTCCAGCACTGGGTGGCGTAAGACATGACTTCAGAGCCATTGGCGTACAACAGAGCTTCAACGCTATTCAGCATAAAATATAGCTCAAGAACAACCCGCATAATCCAGCATTTCCAGACTGCTTTGGCGTACAACGGTTGCTACATCGCAACTACGGCGTAAAACTTGTCCGCTTTTAATGCAGCGGGAAGTTGTACGAGGAATATCTCGTATTCCTCGAATGAACCTGTCAGATAGTACAATGAACCTGACTCCTGATAAAGAGTAATGCACGACTATCAAGAGGACGGCTGTAATGATCACTCTGTACAGAACCCCAAATTATCGTTTAGTGACAAAACCTTGATATAAGACATCGTTTACGCATTCAAGGAATACGCTACCTATTTTACACAGGCAGACATGAGCTTTTACGCTCAGGATGAGATAAAGTCAACCGCCACGTCAAAAGCTTCGCTTCGTACAGGACTCGAGGCACGTCTCTGCAATTAATGCGCAAGATGGGGGTAGATCTCTGCATTTAATGCACAAGATTTTGTTCTATTTTCAATGACTAGGTGAGCTATAATTAGGGCTAATACGTCCACATCACCGTCCCTGCACATTACGCCATCAGGCTATTTTCAGCTATAGGAGTACGCCGTATGCTATCTCCTCAAAATACGTCGACCTGGCTATTTTCAACTATAGGAGTACGACGTATGCTATCTCCTCAAAATACGCCAACTCAGGCTATATTTGCAAAGGTGAGTGACAAGACCATTCGGCCCAGAACACGCTCAAGACCTCAGTCAAAGAAGGATTATTGGCTATCTCTACGTCGGCTACCTATCCGTGCAGCATCAGGCTTCTACGCCAACATGACAGCTATTTGGCTTCTACGCCTATATGTCAGTTGTTGGGCTTCTATGCCTACTTGGCTTCTATGCCTACTTGGCTTTTACGCCTATTTTGGCTTCTACGCCTACATGTCAGCTATTGTGCTTCTATGCCTATATGTCAGCTGTCGGGCTTCTATGCCTACTTGGATTCTACGCCTATTTTGGCTTCTATGCCAACCTTAACTACGCGAGAGGCAGTTACCTACGTGGCTTTCATGCCGTGATATTCGACGAGCAGTTATACGCATTACCTCATAATGGGACACGTGTCACACGCCGATTCAGGAGATCATTTATACGTGGGTTGCAGTTATCATAACCGTCGCGTAAAGAGAGCCATACTCTCCACTGTTCGGCTTTTACGTCGACAGTGATCAAACCCTATATATAGAGACCTCTGGCCACGGAAGTAAAAGGTCAAGGATTAAGGGTCGAGGATTAAGGGTCAAACAGAGAAAGGTGGGAGACTTTGAGAAGTCAATTTTCTTTGAGAGAAAGAGATCTGACTTTTATTGAGAGAGAAGATCCTAGAACACAGACAGAGGGGAGTGATTGACGACTTTGGTATCGAGCATCCAATCCCTCTGGCAATTTTTGAAGCTTCTCCTTCTTCTACAGCACTTCTTCGTCATCATGTGGTCCAAGGGATAAAGTGATCGACTGCAGATCAGACTCCTATAGCAATATTTCCCCAGAATCAAAAACTTTTGTACTTAATATCCTCGTATAGGATTAATTGTACTTCTTTTTCTTGTTTGTAAACCAAAGAAAGGGTTTTGTATAAACCTATTTTTATTTCTTTCATTTATTATCAAAAAATTGCCATATTGTTCATTCTTGTATTTATTTCCAGTATTTTATTTATTGTATATCTCTTATATCTATTGTTGCATCTTATATATTCATATCTATTACTGTTACATAGTTTATATCATTTATTAGAACTGCTGTTAGAGATGTACTCTGATCCTTTCCTGACTGGATATATTTTTTCCAGATGACATTGAGGAGTGGTACCCCACTCATTACGAACCTCAGGATGTTATGGACTAGTGCCGGAGACCTTGGCTCAGGAAGGTCTCATCCCGACTGAGACAAACGACCCGGGACTTGTAGCACCTTAGTAATTCTTTTTGTACTGGATTTGTCTCCAGCTTATTATTTTAGTATTTCTCTGACTCATTTGATGTTACTATTTGACTCATGAGTTGTATTATGACTATTCTATTCTTTTATCATATTCGTGCGTAGTTTCATCTTTGATCGATGATTGAGTATATTTATTTTGTTGGTCGCATATTATATTGGTTAGATAGATTATCCAAATAGCGTTCTACTGCCGATGTTTTGGTGTAGGCTGGACGTTTTTCCTATTTGCATCCCTAACCAGGTGTGGGTCATGACACAAAAGCTAAAAATACCTTTGACGTTGACAAAATAGCTTACCATGAGGATAAGCTACCTCTTGTAACAAATATTATAGAGATTGTCACAATAAAAGTTCCTCATTACACGGCTAATCGTGTTGAAGATGCAGAATTATCCGAAGAGGAAGACGAAATAGGTAAAAGTGAAGAAAAGGAGGACGAGGTCTAGGAAGAGGAGGACAAGAAAAATGAAGAAGATAAATGTTTAGAAGATGATTGAAAATAAAATTAAATCCATTTAGTCTTGGGATATGTACTGTATTTTTTTGGATTAAACTTCTTGGATATTGTTGCCAAAATCTAGACTTTTTGTTTATTTAGACTTTTTGTGTGCAATTCAACGGAGGGTTGCTCCGGGTCTATTTATACATTTTTCTGGATTAGACATTTTTGTGTGTAATTCCATTATAACTGTGAGATTTATTTTATTTTTGTTCTTCATTTAATTTTGTTCATATTATATATATATATATATATATATATATATATATATATATATATATATGTGTGTGTGTGTGTGTGTGTGTGTGTGTGTGTGTGTGTATGTGTGTGTGTGTGTGTGTGTGTGTGTATTTTTTATCATCATATATTGTTATCAGTTATGACAAGACGATGCGGAGGGTTCGGACGTAGAGGAGCATCTAGAGCGGCAATACTCCTTCGGTACCAGGTACTAGGGCTGGACCACTTGCATCTCCTCATGGTAGTACTCCTGGGATGAGCACTTCTGTGATGAGCAGTACTCCACTCTTTCGACCACTTGCACCTCTTCATGACAGTACTCTTAGGATTAGTAGTTCCAGGCCGGAGCCTACTACTCCTCCATCTACTGTTTCTATTGCTGACGGTACCATGGAGACCGAGGAGGAGACGGGCGAGGCCTATCACTCGTAATATCAGAGATATCCTCCATGCACGCCTTAAGAAGAGCATCGAATGGAGATTTGGGCCGATGGCTCAAAGTAAGTTAAGTAGTGTATATATATATATAAATATATATATACATATATATATATATATATATATATATATATATATATATATATATATATATATAATTTTCCATGAATATAATTATCTCTGTATAGATATTGTCCATCGAGGGTACCGATACGCCTAGGGCTCTTTCTGAGATATAATTATGGTGGCCCTTGGATCAACTACTCCGATGCTCCAGATGAGCGGAAGGTATTCTGGTTTAAGCACTTCGAGGTAAAAATATATTTGGTTTTAATATCGATCATCTAATTTATTTATATTGCATAACTTACTATATTAATTCTTGTAGGACACGTATTTCTATCCACCACATCAGGCTGAGGTGATCGAGGAGTTGTTTCCTTCCGTCGCTGCCAAGCTATTTCGGGATGCGATCAATGATCAAAAGGATCGTGATCGTTTGGAAAAACCAAAACAAGGTTGGCTCATGAATGAGCAGTGGAATCAGATAAGGGTTAGATTCGACGATCCCAGTTACAAGGAAAAGTCGGAGAAGGCAAAGACGACCAGGAAGAAGGCAGAAAAGAGGTGTGGTGGTTCGATTCCGATTACAGAATATTTTTGTCGCATAGTAAGTATTTGAACATATATATATTATTTTAATTAAAGTAGGATAAAATAATTAATTTTAGTAAAAATATATCTATTTGTAATTAACAGGTCCAGAGGGGTGAAGACGCTAACATGGTGACCATCTTCCTCGCCACCAATCATAAGGGCGGACAACTCATTGATGATAGGGCCATACAGACTTACGTAAGTATTAATTTTTATTTTTATTTTAATATAACTTAGAAAATATGCAAATAAATATCCATGTAGTTAGTAATAAGTTGATTAGATAATAGGATTATTTACACTAAGAATCTAAATATTTTTGGTTTATAACACCGGGTACCCCTGCTTTTGAAAAACTTAGAAAATATGCAAATAAATATCCATGTAGTTATAACAAGTATATTTATCGAGCAATTCATTTTTTTCCTAGAATGAGTATCTACGTATCCGTGAGCAGTCGAAGAAATATTCTGCGTCTGCATCTCCCGAGGTAGAGGTCGGTACTTCTTCGCACCCACCGACCCACCCAGTTCCGTCGGCTGACGAGTTGTGGTAGAAAGCCGCCGGTGGTTTTCAGAGGGGTACGTACTATGGTACGGGATCCTATGACGCCTATGTTGGGATGCAGGGCTCAAGGATCCCCTCTGCCCATGCGCATACCCCACAGCCTTCCCAGGAGTCGGTGCGAGTCAAGCAGGACATAGTTGACCATCAGATTATGTCTCTGGGTGACAAGATGATGAGGACAGATTTTGCAACAGCCCCAATCCCAACCGCAGATGGACGATGCGAGAATCTTAGCACATTTTGATGCATTCGAGCAAAATATTTTGGAGCTCAGGACCATGACCGAGGTGACACAGCATGATATTATGGATCTGACATCATTGACACAATATTCCATCACTCGGATTATAGGTGTCATTGATTCCTACAATGATCGTCTATCAGCATTGGAGCGGATACGTCCTCCTGGTTCATCGGTATCGACACCGACTCCACCAACGATACAACCTCCTAGTGTCACGCCCCAGTCCCAAAAATACGTAGGACTAAGACACGTAAGCATGCCAGCCGCATGGATATGGCAACTCCAATATATGGAAACCAAATCCATACGTACGCTGTAATATGAATATAAAATCCACAAGTGGTATAAATGTAATACAAGTCACAGGGTAAAATCTAAATCTCATCCACCAAAATCATATAGAAATAAATAACCAGTATCTATGAAACTAGATCTCAATAAGAAGTATCTAGGATGATAGTTGGATGGAAACAAATCCACTACCAACTCGAATATAAGAGCAAATACAATATGAGTACAACACCACAACACAATATAAGAATACCAACTATCCATCACAGCTCGAAGAGAAGACATCCTCGGATCACATGTAACCATCCAAATCTGCGCTCCTGCAAATACTCAAGAAAAGATACACCTGGCAGCGGACCAGGTCCTTAGAGGGACGTAACAAGATACAGAAAATACGAGCCAATTTGAATACAGTAAACATGCATATGGTTTGAAAATAAATAAGTACACTGTACAAGACAATCTATATGAATGCAAATGAGGACAACTTTTTGACGTATGGGCAAGGGTAGGCTACTCAATCTAATCCTCACAACCTTACGCTCGTCCATGAACATCATCAGCCGGCATACCTCGGGGGTAGCGACCCTCGGACTCCATCAATCGACATACCTCGGGGGTAGCGACCATCGGACACGACCCACCATAGTGCGTGCTAGTGACTACGGTGTTACCAGAGTGGTTAAAGCCCATACGCCTAATGATTGTCCTCTATGATACTAAGTGTCAAGTGTGTGTCAACATATCTAATATATAGTAATGACTGAAAGAAAACTACACATGCAAGAATAAACAGAAATGCAATAAATATAAAGAAATATAAATAGCATGCAAAAGTACTGTAACAATTTGGCAAGGTATCTTGCCTGGGGTCCTGCTGCTGGTATGAATCAGAGTCCAAGTCACAGTCCAAATAGCCTATGTATTACAAATTTATCACGTCAAAAGATAATTTATTTTAATTTATTTAATTCTGGAATAATTACTCTAAAATCCTATTTTAATCTTATTATTCTTATTTTTATGTTAATTCCTAAATTTTATCCAAAGAAACTGAATTTTATCAACTCGAGTCTCATGGCACGCAAATTGAGGCGATCTGTTGACCAAAAAGTCAACTGACACAAACTCAACTTTTATGCATGATTTCCTGTAGATTTCAGCGTCAAAAATATGCTAGAATTTATGGCTCGTCCGAATTCAAATTCGTTTGGGAATTATGGCACATACAAATTTTGTATTGTGCACCGATGGTTAAATTCTAACCTAGAAGTTCTACAGAATTAACAGTATGTAAATAATTCGAATTAAATTCTGGAAAAAATTTATGTCGATGATCTCGACATTAGCTTTCCAAAACTTTAAACGGTTCGTGATTCTGACTCCTGGTTCTCCCGGAATCACGAAAACATCGAAACACGTCTATTTTCGGACATGCTGTGCTCTACGAATTTTACAGAATTTAATACTCATAATTTAGAAAAACAATTTATATAATCAGAAAGCTAACCTCATTATCGTTCTGGCAAAAAAAACTGGAGCGTGTTTGGAGTCCGGAGCTAGGAGATATCGTCTTTTTAATTCGTCATAACTAGTGGAAAATGAGGCTGAATTTATGACGAATTTTGACTATTTTTTTGGACGAAAAAGAGAGGAATTTGGGGAAGAAAAATATGAAGGATGAGGTATTTATAATGGTGGACACTACTTAATTAAATAGGACTAGGATTGGTTAATTTGGATAGGATTATGATGAATTTAAATAATGATAGGATATGCATGAAGTTGATTTTCTTGTAGGTTCAGGATTTAAATTAATTTAAAATAGAGTTTGAATTTATCTCAATAATTTATAATCTTAAATATAATTAAAGATAATACAAATAATTTATAAAATCTTATTAATATCTATTAACACTAAATTAGCATCTATCTAATATTAAGACTATATATATCCAAATAAATCCTAAATAATTTTAAAATCTAAATAAATTTCTTAAAATTCTAAATAAATTACAAAAAAATATAATTAAATATTTTAAACTAAAATAGATATTTGGTAGGAACGACATGCAAGTATGGTCGTATAGTAAATCATAGAAGTCCTAGAAATTTATGTTTTCTAAGTTTTAATTACTAAAAATTCTAGAAAAATCTCCAAAAATCTAAAATAACCTAAAATAATTCTAAATGAATATTTATATAAGTAAATATACTAAAGAAAAAATTATTTTCTAATTAACTAAGAGAATACACTAAATAAATTCAACATCTATAATAAATATAATAATATAAAATATACACAAATACCTATTTTGGGTGAGGGAGTTTACACCTAGTTCGACATCGGTGGCACTTTCACACGGCCAGTTGGACTATATCATATCCCATTTGCGCGATGGTGTTCCTCTTCATCCTGATCAACATTAGTCCTAGGTTGGACAGATAGTTATGAGTTTGTGTGAATTTGGCCCATTTTGGGAATTTGTGTGACATTGGCCCATTTTTGGGTCTGTTATATATATTCTTTTTGTAACATAAGGATATTTATTTCAGACTTTTATGTATGTTTAAATTTGATGACATTGGCCAACAGTGACTGTAGATTTGAATTTATCGGTGTTTAATAATTTGCTTATGTGTGACAATCTATTTTTATAAACTATGAATATATTTGTATAAACTGCAGGCAGAATATTGTTATATAAATTATTATGTAACAATCCACATTTTTTTTTAATTTACAGCAATTTAGCTACGTTTATCGACGTCTAGATACGTTTAGCGACGTACAAATACGTCGCAGAGAGGTATCAGAACGTTGCTATCCATGTACCAAGATATCACAAATATGTCGCTAAAAGTCACTAATTTGCTGACTTTGTAATTTCTGCCATGTCATCAAGACATAACTAAAATATGTTGCTAAACATCGCTACATTCAAAAAATATTAGCAACGTACATGCGTTGCTAAACGTCGCTAACGAAAGAATGTCAACGACGTTTAGTGACACAGTAAACGTCATTAATTATAAAAATACCAGCGACATTTTGCGACTAAATTTATGTCGCTAATATACTGATGTTGCGTCACAAAATGTTGCTAATTGGTGAAAATTTTACGACGTTCATATGTTACTAAGATATGTCGCTATTTGCGATGTATAGCAACGTATTTATAGTCAGCGACTAGCTAGACCACGATAATTATAAAATGTCGCTAATAACGTTGCTATTTTATTTCAGCAACATAATTTTACAATTTAGCAACATTTTGTAGCGTCGCTAACCTCATAATTTTTAGTAGTGGTCCTCCCTCTCGAGATCCAAATCCTCTCTCTCCGAGTGGCCCTCTCCAACCAATTGATCGTTGGCAATAATCACCGTCGACGGCTACAAGAATTAAAAACACTCTACGAGAAACGTCTCTTATCTCAATAACGCATTGAGCTGTACCAAGCACTTCACTCAGGAGCCTTCAACAAACGGTTCAAGAAGATGACTTACTAAGGGGGTGACCTCATCCTGACAGTAAGAAGACCGAAGTTTATGACCCACAAGACGACCGATAAATTCTAACCTAAATAGGAGGGTTCATTCATCGTGGAGTCCGTATTCTCCAATGGGGCCTATCGGCTCACAAAATCCAATGGAGACTTGCTCATGATGCCTATCAACGACAAGTTTCTCAAAAAGTACTATGTCTAAACTAGACTTGTACTCCTCTTAATATCAGTGGGACAACCAAAATATAGAGTCTACGTTCCCCGTCATTCATCCACGGCAAGCATGTAAGAACAATATGCACTTCTATTACCACAAAAGTTTGACAAAAGCCATTGTATGTATTCAGAAATCCTGAATTCGCAATAGATAATGGATCCTTAAAATCTCCCCAATGTAGCAACCTTCAGGTCTATCCACACTTTCGGGTAGACCACTCACAATAAGTTCCTTTGGGCATTTATTCACGTTCACATCACATCTGAACTACAGTCCTAACCGATAATCCCTAGTAGGGTTTGTCATGTCCATATTACCTCTGAGTAAATCTCTCTGTATGACTATCGATTGTCACGTCCATAATACCTCTGACATTGGTCGTCATCCAAACTTATCACTCATAATTAACTCTAAGTACGCCAGCAGTGGTAAGTCTATAAAACCTGTAACGTCCATATCACCTGTTGCAGGGATTGTTTCGAACCTATTACTTGCACTTAGGTGCACAAGAAATAATGGGTCCACAAAATATATCACGTCCATATCACCTTTGATAGGATTTTGGTTCAAACTTATTACTTGAACCCAAGTTCACAAGAAGTAATAGGTCCACTAAAGATCCCCTAGTGGGATATCCTCAATGGAAGCAAACAGTTCACGTCCATATTACTTCTGAACTACGAGATGCCCATATTCTCTATTAATAGAAAACAATCATGTCCATATTACCTTTGGCTCATTTTCTTTTCCTTCTACAAAAATACTGGGATCGTATCTAACTTCTCGGTATGACTATTGATTAGTTCACGTCCACGTTACCTCTGGGCTATCGTCCTCATATCCTTCCCAGTAAAGTTTGCATTGTCCTTCTTACCTCTGAGCAAACCTCCCTACTTAACTATTGATTATTACGTCCATATTACCTCTAAAATCAATCGTCATCTAAAACTTATCACTCGTACTTAACTCTAAGTACGCCAATGGTGTTAAGTCTACAAAACCTGCCACGTCCATATCACCTCTGGTCGGACTTGTCTCGAATCTATTACTTGCACCATAGTGCACAAAAGGTAATAGGTCCACCAAAGATCCCCAATGGGATATCCTTAATAAACTGCGGTATTGTGCTACATCCATATTACCTCTAGTACGATATCCAAATTTCACACGGATAATTTCCAATAAGAAGAAAAAGCTTTTATTTTGTTTGCATAAAGGAAACAGAAAGCAAACTAGATTTAGGGGCCACTAAAATATTTTGGTCCAAGAAAAACAAAAAAGAAACAACAAAAACTACTGATCAGTACACAATTGTTCTATTCGTCCTCGAAGACGGGAAACTCTGGCTTCAATCTTAGCTTTGACCCGACACTCGACTTCTTGAGCTACAGCAACGGGATTATCGAGATGAGCATAAATCTGGTGCTTCTCTTCCAATCTCTTCAGAGTATCTTCAAGGGCAACAGAAGACTGGGCAATGGTACTAAATTTTGCGCGAATAACCTCCCGCTCTTGGCGAGCCTCATGGACATCACCCTCCAGGATCTTGGGGTTGGCCTAGAGTTATGCAATTTTCTTCTGGATCTCAGCAATGTTATAGGAAAATTGGTCTTCCTAAGCAAGGCAAGCCGCCTCGCTAACGTCCAACTCAGTACGTTGGTGTTCTAGCTTCTTGAGCTCTTGCACCAAACCTGCCTTGGTCTTCCCAAAGGAAGCCTTCACTTTTTCTACAGAGTCCAAGAGGCGTTCATACTCCGTGGACACTGTCACTTTAACGTCAACCTATTGCGCCTGCTACAACTTGTTCAAACGTTGTTCTACCTCAGTTAATTTCTGAAGCAGCAGGTCAGTCGTCTGCTCAGAGATAGGAAGGGTCTTCAAAATCTGTATCTGGCCTAGGGCACCATTCTTAGACTACACAAAAGACATTCCTTGTCCCAGTATATTGTGAACTCCTTGCCTTAATAATATGTAGAAGCCCAGAAGGATAGCCTTGGAAGTGGCTATTACCGCAACTTTTGTGGAAGGTGTCAATGGACCAAAAATCGAAGGGATTACAGGCAATGCGATAATCTGTATAGCCTGTAAAACAGAGGGGGTAAAACTTGACAAATCATATGGTGGAAGCACAGTTGCCAGACGACGAGTTGCTTTCATGGCAGTCCAACTATGCTCAGTCAAAAATAGTGCATAGACGCTAAGTAAACTGCCAAGCTTGGCCTTCACGCTAGTAAGACCCAGAACGGATCCCTCGGGAAGATCGCTACCCCCAGCAACTAAGGGAGCTGCGACTTCATGTTGCCTAACGTCAGCCTGAGGAGGTGACGAAGTGGTCGCCACTCCAAGCAGGTCCACAACCATAGAAGCATTCCTTATTACCGTCTTCTACAGGGCTCCAGTAAGATATTCTCCATCCCTAGTAGAGTAGGGGCGAGCACACTTCCTTCAAACCAGCTCCCCACCAATTTTTTCTTTTGCACCCTCCTCAGAGGCCACGTTCACCATCCTCAAAGGAGAAGTAGAGCTTGTTGTTATTCTCTGCTTCCGAATAATCGGATACGAGTCAGACACATCCAGCCTACGTTGTGGACACAACGATATTGAGCTATTCTAAAACTTAGTATTCATCAATTTTTATTTATCAATCTTTTCTCATCACAACATTACTAGTATTTCTCTTATACTAACAATCACCACAGTTTTTATTATTTCATTATTATATGTCCTTTTATAATACATATCGGGAACAAACCCAATAAATGATAAAGGCAACTAAAATTCTAAACTACATAACACGATAGTATCATGACACATACAAAACCCTAAATGATCTAGAAATGGCCTAAGTCTCAGAAGGAATCTCCATGTCCTTCTCAGCATCAACTACTTCATCCTCAGAGGGACCAAAATAGCTAGGGTACATCTCATCATCCTCACCTGCCACGGTTATCCGATCAGGATGGAGCAAAGTAACACATATCCCCAAACTAATCATAATATAATACAATACAATACATAATAATTGATAATTTGAAAATAGACAAGTGAACAATAAAATGAAATAATTATGCACTATACTACATGAATGTCATGCAATTAGACACTAACCAGAGCATGTAGGGGCTAATTGATATAAGGCAGTAGAAGTACTAGCAGTCAATCAATATGAATAAGACATTAATTAGTGCTACCAGTCAATAATATAGTAAGGTACTAATTAATGTTAGTAGTCAATCAACTTGGACGTAAGGCACATAAATTTCTAGTAGTCAATTGTTCGTCCGACTAATGGAACCACATGTTATGACTCATGTCACCCTCCGACAATCAATATCAATGATAAAATATGCAAGCAATATGTAGCAAAGAAATACAGTAAATGGAGAGGGAAAGTGTACTTGCCTTGATCCTTGCAAAGGATAGTGGAAGAGTCAAGTCCTCCTATGAAAATAATATGAAATTATTAGAGTCCATTTCAACTTGATTCCCTAGGAAAGATTCTAACTAATTCTCCTAAATGTTTCATGACTATCACCTTCTAATTAGCCCTAAATCTGATTTCTATTAACTAACCTACTTACCTATTAATTACTCCCTTAATAACTATCCCATAATAGTCAGCTATTGTTACTGGATCCTCCCCATGCTTGATGGATCAAATAGGTTAATTAAGAACCTAAACCTAGTCTACAGGCCCTTGGCCCAGTCTCAGTCCCCAACGGGCTTTAGTCTTGTTGGAGGATTCATGAATCTGATTACTGAGTCCAAAGGCTCTACCAAGATCTGGCCTCCTGATGTCAGTTTTAATTCTATAACCATAGGTCAGAATCTATTCCAAGTGCTGCCTATACTGAGATGCTTGTCAATATTTAATTGAGTTACAATACTTAATTTATCACAATTAGCTACAGTTCCTAGATATAGTCGTTGAGTTCAAATATTTCAAACTAATCCTCAACTTCAATCAGACAAAAATCTGTGCATTGAGTCGATCATGTATCGACCCCTCCTTGATGGTTTTAGTTATACAAGGTACTCTCAACTAACAATAAAGGACCAAATAATCAGATTAAGAGGTTATACCTATAATCCGGCCTAGCAGACCTTGAGGACACGATCAGACACAACTGCTCTCTTGTTTAGATTTAAACTGACTCCTCTCTGAAATAATTCATCAAACTTATGGAGATCAAGAACAAAATACAATTTTTAGAGTTTTCTTTGAATCCGAACAAGAATTCGAATAAGCGGAGGGATTAGAAACTCACGAGTGATTGCTGGTATCAAAATCTCGACTGAACTCTGTCCCGTCGACATGATTGATCACTGTGTCGAGTTTGACAAGATCGAAGCTGCTTGTTGAAACTAGAAATTGGTTGATTAAAGATAGGAATAAAATTGAATCTGACATTGAATGGTCAAATCCAGACTTGATCTCCATTCCTGATCGAACTACTGATCTCAAAATCCATCAGGTACCTTGAGGAAGAATTGATTCATTCAAAAACCGACCCCGAATTAAAATCTGTTATCCCTCGATCTTCTCGATCTAGATTAATTGATCCAACTGTCGATGACGAGAATGAGTGATTCGAATTGACCCGAGCTATCACAATCCAAACATGAAGAAAAAAAGAACGAAAGGAGGAGGAGGAGTCAATTTAGAATATACATGCGGTTCATCGAGTGGTTGATCACTTCAGCAGTCCTCGAACCAGGAAAATAATCTCTGGATCATTCGTCGACTCAATGGAGTTCGTCTCCGATGAACCAGTGCTGAACGCCGGAGCTACGATGGCATAGTCGCGATCTTGGAAAACCTAACCGAAGAAGAGGGAGAAGGAAGGAGGGTAGAATTTGACAGGGCTTCGCTGTTGAGAGGTGATGACGAAGAACGAGGGAGGTTGTGGCCTATTTATTGGTAGTGGATAGGTGAAGCTGTTACCGACGAACAGTAGAGATCGACACTCGTAAGTCTGTTGGTAGTCAACGTCGGAGATCAACGTGGCAACGGAATCCTCTCGAGACTTACAGATCCTTCTCGATTCTTCGTTCGACCTCTGTGATTTCCTCGTGGGGGCGGAATTGGCGGTTTGTTGGTGAAGCGGTAGGCTCAAGCAGAGGAGTAAGTAAAAGAGGATTTAATGAAAATAGTGGTGTTCTCTTTGATATATGTTGGCAGGTCAGGTCGGGTTGCGGGTATGCGGGTTGCATCAAAACCCAATTTTGACTCTATGGGCTTAGGCCAGGATAGCTGGGCCTGGTTTGGCTTGAATGAATGGGCTGATTCATTGGTTGGTTAAAATAAGTAATATATATATATAGGTTTTTAACTAATATAATAAATTAATATATTAAAAAATTGCTAAAAATTCTATTTATTGAAAAGAGGGATTACACCTGTAGGACCAACAGGACCAAAATAATATATGACCAACCGCACCAACATAATAAAAAACTAAAGATAAAAGATCTCATCCCGCAAGAAAATATGAAACAACATACCCGGAACGAATAAGAAAATTTGTGGAGCCGCCCCGACAATATCCAAGTCATCCACCAAGATGTTGGGAGTAGCCGGTTTCATTAGCTACCCTTCGGGGATATGTCTGCCTGGACCAACAATATCTCGTCGGTTTAATATCTCCACTGGCTGCTTTGTATATGTGAGGGTATGGCCTACCTCCAACTCGGAATAATCCAATATGTGGCTTGGGTCTGGTATATATCTCCGATATTGGGAGACATGAAACATATTATGCACTCCTTCAAGGTTAGGCGGTAATGCAAGTCTATAAGCAACTTCGTCTACCTTGTCCAAAATTATAAGTTGTCCAATATACCTTGGACTGAGTTTGCCTCCCCTTCTAAATCTTATAGTTCCCCTGGGTAGAAGAAATCTTTAGGAACACAAATTCTCCAACTATAAACTCTAGGGGTCTCCGACTATTGTTCGCCAATTCTTATGTCTATTCTGGGCAACTCTGAGTCTATCTCTGATTAAACTGACTTTTTCTGCTGCATCTACCACCATCCCAGGTCCAAGTAGTGACCTCTCCCTTACATTTTCCCAAGCGAAGGGCGTACAACATCACCTTTCATATAAAGCCTCAAACGGGGTCATACCAATGCTAGCCTGGTAGTTGTTGTTATAAGCAAACACCACCATGCGCAAGTCCTTAGCATATCTTCAAAAGTCTGGATGGTCCTCTCATACTGTCCATCTGTCTGCGGATGGTAAGCCGTGATAAAATTCAACTGGGTGCCCAAGCTTCCATGTAGGCTTTTCAAAAAATATGAGGTTAACCGACTATCTCGGTCTGAAATAATGCTATCTGGCACTCCATGGGTCCTCACAATTTTCCTTATGTATAACTCTACTAAATTCTCGGTTGACGTCCCTACTTTGAAAGGTATGAAGTATGCGGACTTGGTCAATTGGTCCATAATCACCCATATTGTATCTTTTTCCCCGGGTGACCGCGGTAGACACGAGACAAAGCACATGGTAATATGTTCACACTTCCATTCTGGAATAGGCAATGGCTGCAATAATCCTCCTGGTCTCTGGCATTCCATCTTTACTTGCTGGCACACTAAACAACTCGAGATGAAACTGACTGTCTCTCTTCATTCCATACCACCATACATCCTCCCTCAAGTCTTTGTATATTTTTGTTACTCCTAGATGGATAGAATATTTAGATTGGTGTGCCTCCTGTATAATCTCCTCTCTCAAGCTTCCGGTGGGTATACAAAGTTGGGTGCCATGCCTAAGTGTTCTGTCTTTGGCAAGAATAAAGTCATCAAGTAATCCCGTCCTTACTTGTGCCCTGATGCAACGAAAACTCTCATCTAGAAGCTGAATCTCCTTATTCTTCTCCATAAGGTTGGACTAGACTTGAAAATTCATTAGTTGTCCTTCAACTCTAGGAATAACAACTTTTATCCCCAACTTCTCTAAATCTCCTAAAAGATGCCGGTCCATAGTGAGTAACATAACTATCGGGTACCGGCTAAGTGCATCAGCTACCACATATTTCGTCCCTCGATGATATTGAAGCATGATGTCAAATTCCTTCATAATTTCCAACTATCTTCTTTGCCGCATATTCAGTTTCTTCTGGGTGAAGACATTGTTTAAGCTCTTGTGGTTTGTAAAGATTTTTACCCTCTCACCATACAAGTAGTGCTTCCAAAGCTTTAAGGCAATGATGACCGCTGCAAGCTCTAGGTCATGCGTGGGGTAAAAATTTTTATGAGGCCTTAGTTGCCTAGAATCATAAGTTATTAACCTTTTGTTTTGTTCAAGTACACACCCTAAGCCTTTATCCGATGCATCACTATATATAGAAAACCCTTATGTTCATGAAGTCAAAGCTAAGATAGGTGATGTGGTCAGCCTTTTCTTTAGTTCATCAAAAGCTGCTTCATATACTTAACTCCATATGAATTCTTCATCTTTCCTAGTAAGCTTAGTTATTGGCTCTGCTATTTTGGCAAAGTCCTAGACAAACTTCTGATAGTATCCTGCTAATTCCAAGAAACTCCTAACTTCTGCTACCGAACAAAGGGTAGTCCATGACTCTACTACTACGATCTTCTTCGGGTCTACTGCGATACCAACTCATATAAGTACATTCCCAAGGAGAATTCACACTTAGAGAGCTTCCCGTATAACTTCTCTTTCCTCAAAATCTATAGAACTATCCTCAAATGCTCTTCGTGTTCTTTCGGGGTCTTGGAGTATATTAAGATATCATCAATAAAAACCACTACAAATTTGTCCAAGTATTCATGGAAGACCATGTTCATGAGGTTCATGAAGATTGTCGGGGCATTGGTGAGTCTGAAAGGCATCACTAGGAACTAAAACTGCCCGTATCTGGTGTTGAAGGTTGTCTTCAGGATTTCCTATTCCTAAACCTTCACTTGGTGATATCCCGATCTCAAGTCTATCTTGGAGAATAATTTTCCCCACTCAACTGGTAAAAACCCTCTCCTATCCGGGGCAAAGGATATTTATTCTTGGTTGTGATATTATTCAGGGTACGATAATCTGTGCACATCCTGACTGTCCCATCCTTCTTCGGTACAAAGAGGACTGGCGCTCCCCAGGGTGAAGTACTCGATCGAATAAAACATTTTTCCACTAACTCATCAATTTGCTCCTTCATTTCTTTCAACTCCTTTGGGTTAACTCTGTAGCAATTTTGGGACACCGGGGTCCAAAGACTAAGCTAATAGAAAATACTATATTTTGATCGGGTGGAAGACCGAATAGCTCATCTGGAAAGACATCCAAGAACTCTGCGATGACAAGATGAGGTAATTCTTTCTCCTCTAATACTGCTCCATAGTTCACTTTCTCGACCTTCATCTTGTCTTCTCTCTTGACTTCCAACTGAGGTTCTCCTGGCGGCCTGAAGATGACACTCCCTCAATGGCAGTTAATAACTACATGGTGCTTACTCAACCAATACATCCCAAGGAGTACATCAAATCTTGGGGGTGGCATTACGAGAATCCTGTCTCTAAATTCTCTATCTATTATAGTAATAGGACAATCACAAGTGTCGCTGACGGGCACTACTCTACCTCCAGTCATAATTCTATAATTCCTCCTAGTGAAGGCATGTGCTAGGTCGTGTCTATGCATGAACTCAACTGATATGAAGCTATGTGAGCACCAGAATAAATAAAGCAAGGGAAGAAAATGAGTAAAGTAGGAGTGAACCTGTGAAGACGTCTGTTTCAGCCTCTGGCTCCTCAACGGCCATAGCAAAGTCCCGCCCCTATAGCGTTGTACGCTACTTCTGGTGCATGACGAACCTTTGCTGCTGAGTGGGCAAGGGTAGACCCTTCTGCTATGGTTCAAGTGGTCCTGCCCAAACTGGAGTCGATCCTCCTGCTTAACGAGCAAAGAATGAGGGGTAGTCTCTTTCCTGGTAGTCAGCGGCTCCACATACAAGGCAATGTCCAAGCCTCTTCCTATAAATCTGCCAAGTATGGCCCTTCCTCTGGCAATGTCCATATGTAGGGATAATCTGAGTCTGTCTCGGCTGCTGGTGTGGAGGTGCGGGGTCTCTAATTAGTAGACAAGATGGGGACTGTTGCTGCTATAGAAAAGTCCTCGCCTGACTATTGGGCTTCTTTGTAAAGCCCGAGTAGCTGTTGGTGCCTCCGTAAGTATCTCGATCTCTCTTCTGGCGAGGCCCCAGTTTGGATTTGACCCCCTGAGAAATGGTCAACATCTGTGCATAGGTCTCAGCGCTACTAACCATGATATGAACGCCAATCTCAGTGACAAGTCCCTGCCGGTATCTTCTCGCTCGGTCCCCCGGGTCATGAACCATATACTCAGCAAAATGACTCAATCAGCCAAACTCTGCGGCATATTCATCCACCGTGCGATTTTTTTGTTCCAAATTATGGACTTGCCTCTAAGGAATTTTCTTAGCCGTAGTAGGATAGAATTTTTGCTTGAACAAATCTTGGAACCTCTCCTAAGTCAATCTTGGAATGGCAAGCTTAGGCTCACTTCGGAACCAAGTCATGGCTAGATCACGGAATTGTAGTCCTGCGACCTCGATCTTCAAGTCCTTCGAAAGCCTAGCGATGAATAAAAGTCGCTCAACATCTTCTAGCCACTCGTCTACGTAGATGATTCCCTCTGTACCTTTAAACTCTCTGGGGTTAAGTCTCCTGAAATTCAGAATGGTACCGAACTTAGGCTGGGGGGACGACGGTTGGGTTGCCTGGGCTATCATCTTGGATATGGCTGCCAAAGTGACCAAAGATGCATTTTCTATGCTCGCTCTCATGACAGCGGTCTGATCTCGCTAGGTCTCTACTAAGCCACAAATTTGGTCATGCTGGTAGTCTACTAGCCCTCGGATATAATCTTCCTGGGAATCTACCAAGCCTCGGATTAGCTCAAAAAGCTGGATGCCATCAAGGGACGAGGGTCTGGCAGGTCGAACGATAGGAATATCGCCTGGTGGAAGTATGGAAGGTGAGGGAGGAGCCTCAGTCATCTCTCAATCACCAGGGTGGGTAGAGGATGCTCCTTTGGAAGCCACTGTACCCGAAGTATGGCCTCGTATCTCCTTCTTTCTTGACACACACCAGTCCTAAAATACGTAGGACTAGGAATACTTAAGCATGCCAGCCGTATGTATATGTCAACTCTAATATATGGAAACCATACACATACGTACGATATTTTATGAATAATAATTTATAAGTGGTATATAACTTCACCAGTCACAGGCAATACTAATCTCATCCACAAAACCAATTAGAAATATATAACCAAATATGGTAATGTACCAAGTAGGAATTAGTCGAGAAGAACTAGTAGTCGGTGAAGACAAATCCACTACCAACTAGGATATGAAAGACAAAAAAATAAGTTCATCATCTTGTGATAAAGAAGCTTTAAGGGAAGACCTCCTCGAGAGAGAAAGAAGTAGACAATCTTGATTTGTGCTCCTACAGATTATCATGATCTTCTATACCTGAAAAAGGTGCCAGGTCCTCAGAGGGACATAACAAATACACAAGAAATTAACATGTATGAAAGTAAAGAAGTAAACAATAAATAGGGTAACTAAACCACCTATGTGATATGCACTCGAGACATCTCTAATGGCATATAAGGGAGGAGAAATAGAAGAACAATAGTCCACACCAGGCGATCTGTAGAACTCGGGGGTTACAGAGTTGCACCATTTTTACAGTACAGTAAGAAACAGAAATCTCATACGCTCATAAGAAGATTCTCCCCTTCCAATGAACTATCTGAACCGTATATGCGATGCATACATAATACAATAACGTCAAATAATATCTAGAAAACTAAACCAATGCCAACTACTAACACAAGACTCAAACTATCGTACCGATGATCAGTCTACACGCTAGTCCATGCACTCTGTCACTCAGACAGTGAACGTATTTGAAATAGTATCAGGTCAAAAGATACCACGTATCTTTACAAGATACTAGGTAAGTTTGCTACTCTAAGACGCGTGCACACAACTAAACAAATAAAAACTAGGCATATTATAAAATAAATAATAAAATCAAGCAAGGTGTACTTGCCTTCCAACCCAAGCTGCGAGCACAACAAATCTTGTCCGGAGCCCTCACAGGAATGTCACAAATACCAAACAATTAATTATGACACTAATTAAACTCTTATTCTTCTAGTCAAATTGATTTATTATCAAGTTAATACTCCTACGTTGGTTGCACATGCAAGTAACTCCATACCAAAATATTACTAACCATTAACATTTTTAAAAACTATTTTTAAATAATTAATTATTAAAACTATAAATTCTGAAATTTTATTAGAAAATAGGGTTTTTAGTAATATGGCCATCTCCTATAAATTCTATGAGTCCAAAACTAAGTAGAAACCAAAACTAGGTCACAATGGGTTGCCTACTAGTCACAAAAAATTAATTTTTAACAAATAACTAAATCTAGAATAAATACTCATAAATTAGACTTAAAACATAATATTATAATTTTTAAATGATAAATAAATTTTTTTGGTCGTGGTTTACTCAATAATAATTCTATTAGGGTTGGCAACAAGCTTTGCTAGTATATATGTCAAAGGATGGTACATCCATGATGTAGTTTAATTACTAACAATTTTTTTTATTTGATAATTAAAAAAATATTTTATATTCTGATATTAAATATTTAATTTTTGGAAAATTATATTTTAATAATAAAATATCAACATGCAACAATAATAATTTAATATGATCACGACATTGACTAGAATTGGTTTGTGTCATCTAAGAGCAGTTTTTATGTAAAAATTAGGGTTTCACATGCATGGAGTTTTATTTATTTTTTATCTAACATATTTATGAGTTCTCACAAGGGTTTATACATGAAAAAATAATTATTTAAAAGAAATTCCAAAACTTACTAGATCGTGATTATGGCAAAACTTCTTCTTGCGACACAGACCTTTTGGAGTGCCAAAAGGACTCCAAACTCCACAAAACTTGAGGAAGATCTATATGACTTCTAATATATGAATAATATAAAGTTATGGGGGTGGTTTTACAACATTAAGTATCCCAAATGATGTAGTTTAATTACTAACAAATTTTTTTATTTGATAATTAAAAAATTATTTTATATTCTGATATTAAATATTTAATTTTTGGAAAATTATATTTTAATAATAAAATATCAGTATGCAATAATATTAATTTAATATGATCACGACATTGTCTAGAATTGGTTTGTGTCATCTAAGAGCAGTTTTTATGTAAAAATTAGGGTTTCACATGCATGGAGGTTTATTTATTTTTCATCTAACATATTTATGAGTTCTCACAAGGGTTTATACATGAAAAAATAATTATTTAAAAGAAATTCCAAAACTTACTAGATCGTGATTATGGCGAAACTTTTTCTTGCGACACGGACCTTTTGGAGCACCAAACGGACTCCAAACTCCACAAAACTTGAGGAAGATCTATATGACTTCTAATATATGAATAATATAAAGTTTTGGGGGTGGTTTTACTACATTAAGTATCCCAAATATACTGCAGTATCAGTCGACCTCAAGGAATATTTTTGGTCGGCCTAAGGGATTCGGCCAAGGGCTTTGGGTGGTCGGCCTTGAGGGGAAAGATGGAGGAAATGAATGAGATGAAAAAAAGATAAGAGAGGGAGGGGGAGAGACTTCTTGGTCATGGGTTTGGGAAAGGGGGAGGTCCGCTATTAGGTTTAGGTATTGGAGGGTTAATAAATATAAGTAGTTTAAATAGGTGGATGGTTAGGATTTGATTTAGTATTTTTATCTATGGATATGATTTAAAAAAGCTAAAATAGGGTGAGAGTATGCTCTAGAATCTTTAAATTAAAATTTTAAAAATTTATTTCAGATTTAAATTGATATGCAACAAGATTGCATACGGGTCTTTCCTAATTTAGAAACTACATATTTAATTAAGATCCTAATTTGCAGGAAAATAAATCAAAGATTTGATTCATAAATTTAAATAGGTGGATGCTACAAAAAATAGATATATCAAATATTTAAAGCAAAAGATTTCTAAATATGAAAATATTAGAATTTGATTGACTCTAAAAGTAGATAAGGTGCAAAGGTGGACCCTATCTCAAGAAGGTTTTAAATTATATCTTCCTAAAATAAATTCAACATAATATATATATATATATATATATATATATAATTATTTAATTAATTAATTAATTATTATATTTTAAGCCACTAGTGTCCAATAAATTAATTTATGGCTTTGGGTTGGATATTTGGATAGAAAAATAACCCTAAATAAATTATATATATATAAATATCTAAATATTAAATACAGGAAACCACGTTTTTTATGCTAGTTCCATACTAATGTTGAATGGTCGAAATTTTTGTCATGTGAAGATCCTACAAGTATTGTCTCCCGTGTAGGCTAATTTCTACGAAGGACGATATAGATTTTGGGGTCGTCCTATATCATTAATGTCCAAACTATGATGAATATCCTAATAAGATAATTAGATTTTAATTGATTTTAAAATAATCTAAAATAAATACAACAAATATAAAATATACACAAAATACCTATTTTCAGTGAGGGGTTTTACGCTTCATTTTACCAATCTCTAGAATAGAGGAAAGAGGATTAGAATCCAAGAAAGATGTGAAAAAATTAAAAAAAATAGTAAGCATATAAAGTAATAACAATCCCATAATCGTTCCTATGCTGTGATAAGATTTTTCTAGTCTAACAAGTCCCTCAATAGAACTTTTAAGTCCTAAGTGCTATTAAACGAGGCCTGCATGGGCCACCACTAAAAATATGTCACGCCTCACTCCCGAAAAATCAGATACGAGTCAGACCCGTCCAGCCTACGTTGTGGACACAGCGATAGTGAGGTATTCTAAACCTTAACGTTCATCAATTTACATTTATCAATCTTTTCTCGTCACAGCATTGCTAGCATTTTTCTTATACTAACAATCACCACAGTTTCAATTATTTTATTATTATATGTCCTTTTAGAATGCATATCCGGGAACAAACCCGGTGAATGATAAAGGCAACTAAAATTCTCAACTACAAAATACGATAGTATCACGACACATACAAAACCATAAATGATCTAGAAATGGCCTAAGTCTAAGAAGGAGTCTCCATGTTCTGCTCATCATCAACTACTACATCCTCAGAGGGACTATAATAGCTAGGGTATATCTCATCATCCTCACCTGTCACTGTTATCTGGTCAGAATGGAGCAAAGTAACACATATCCCCAAACCAATCACAGTATAATACAATACATAATAATTAATAATTGGAAAATAGATAAGTGAACAATAAAATGAAACAATTATGCACTATACTATATGAATAGCATACAATTAGACACTAACCATAGCATGTGTCACTACCATATTTCTAGAATAGGGGTATTTTGGTCATTTTGTATTATTGTAAATAATATGGTTATATTTATTTATATAGATGTGCATGCCATATGTTATGATTAATATTAGTATTGGTTAGGGATTAGATTATTTAATGAGACAAAACCCTAGTGGATCTAACCAGCTAGACATGACAACTTAACCAACTTATTGGACTAGTCACAATAGACTCAATCTAATTTAACCCTCCTCATTAATTAGATATTATCTTGAAGCCACATTAGGATTAGAGGCTTCCACTAATTAATTCCTTTATGACAACCCAATAGGGATAATTAGGACATTCCATATTACTTTAGAAAGGGCAACAGGGAACCGACCCTAATTTGAGGGTGAATCTCTCTCTCTCTCTCTCTCCTCCATTAACTCATTCCATTTTATTTTCACATTAGTGTTCTTCCCTAATTGTTTATCCCACCACCAAATCAACACCAATTTTCTCAAATTCTCTCATCCTCACCATCTAAGGAGATTACAAGCTAGTGCTTGCATGGAGCTTGGAGAAGAAGGAGTTTTAGCTTGGTGCTTGTGTCCATATCGTGTCCTATTGGCTTATTCATTGGAAAACTGTCATGCCCCAGCCCTAAAATATGTAGGACTAGGAATGCGTAGAATGCCATCCGTATGTATATGACACTCCAATATGTTAGAAAAATTATAACACACACGTAAGCTGTATTTGAATAAATAATTCATAAGTGGTATATATATATATTGTCAACAAAAGTCATAAGCATCTATATCTCATCCACAAACACAAATAAAGAATATCAAAATAAATAACTAAATGTTCAAGTATGAAGTATCAAGAGAATAATAGTCGAGTGGAGACAAAGCTACTACCAATGATAGATGAGGACGGAACTCCAATATAAAATAAGAATCTAATAAGAAAATGAACAGAAGCTAAAAAATCCATCATCTATGAAGTAATCATGGATACTCAGAAGGTAAGACCTCCTCAACAGAGAATGAAGCGTCAGGTCCGGGTCCGTACTCCTGCGAATAATCCTTCTCGACTATACTTGGAAAGGGACCAGGTCCTCAGAAGGACGTAACAAGATACATAGAAGCATGCCAATAATGTATTAAAAGTAATTATCCAACATGGTCGCCTAACCAATCTATGTGATATGCAATTTAAGAACAACTTTGCTTTGTGTGGACTATCTGGCTAAAATAATAGGATAGATATTGATCTCTCAGAGATCAAGAGACTCGGGCATAACATCTTTCGATCATTATAGGCCTGTAGTATATATAAGGGGTCATCACGACTCGCGTCTCCAGCGGAGCTCATGACCAAATAAAGGAAAGTGTATAGGAGTCACATATGCTTACTCATTATTCTTCCCACCCAATGTTCTATGCATGTTGTATCCACAACACATTTTAGCTACTATGCCGAGACGGAGTGCAAGTATCAGCATCATAACTTTGGTTCATAGCCTATCGCAATACAATAGCCCAACCCTATAACCAAACAAGGACAAGAATTGGGCTACCACACCACGATAGTCTATGTTCCTAGACTACTAATAACTTCTAAGTCTTCAAACATGCATCTTTATTAGCAGTTATATCATATCCATCGCACATCCCATACATACCGGTGGCCATCCAAATACGCAAGTCTGTGTCCTACACGAGACTCACAACTCGTGTAACAAAAAGTTTCATGGCCAAATGAAACATAATAATATCTAAACTCATGGGGTGGTCTCGTAAAACTAGGTCAACATTCATAATATAAATAAAAACAAAAGACGACGCTACTGTCGTTGCACCCAATTCTTTCTTAGACACGGAGTTTTATATAGCAAAATAAATGGAAATAAACAACAAAAAATAAATATATAACAAAAAAATATAACTAAACAATATTATGGCAAGGTATACTTGCCTGGTAAGCAAGTTGTGCAATATAGACGTCCAAACGATGATCCCAAGGAACCAAAAAGTAGGAGATCTGAATGAACGTCTCCAGATATTGAAATAAATATCACCAACGTCTCCAAAATCAGTGAGATAGTCACAAAGCTCTCTCCTTTCGTCTAATTTGGACACAGGGGCAAAACAGTAATTTTAACCAAAATGGGGTTTACATGTGGCCCACTTTGCACTGAAATATGAATTAGGGGTAACAGTGTCTAAATAGGATAAATTATAGGTCAAAAAATCATAAACATCGATATGAACTCAACGGTATGAC
Organism: Iris macrosiphon; assembly: GCA_036927795.1. Classification (NCBI taxonomy): domain Eukaryota; kingdom Viridiplantae; phylum Streptophyta; class Magnoliopsida; order Asparagales; family Iridaceae; genus Iris; species Iris macrosiphon. The sequence goes on along the minus strand of JAYESA010000005.1, from coordinate 280,610,738 downwards.
CAATTTGGATTTCAGTTAGTCTATCACAATTTCGTCCGTCGAGTAAACCGTGGGGCTCGCGAATAAACGGCTCGGTCAACTGTCTCAAAATCGCATACAACTTAGGTCACAGGACCAGCTTGATATCACGAATCTAATGGCACAAGTTTTGTTGTATTCCGATGAGCGTGCAGAAACTAATAAAAAAATTTACAAAATGTCGATACGGGAAAACTTTTACGAATACGGGTTGATTCCGACGCACACATACGTCCAAATCAAATTTTAAGATTTCTCGCATGTCAGGAAATACCATACGTGCCTTTTGGTGCAATTGGTATGTGACGTGGTGGTCCGATTTGTCGAAACATACTCTGTATCATAAGTTTTTTGGTATTTTGAAACAAGTTTTTCATGTTTTTTTCACTGATGATTTACTACAGATTTAATAATAAATTATATGCATGCAATAGGTCGTTTCGATCATTTTTATGTTGTCTTCATAATTATTTAAGTAGTTTTTTAACTTACCTAATATTTTGGCGATTAATCTCCTTCCAAAACAAGGTCTTTGCCTATAAAAAACTATTGCATTATGAACACGTGAAACTGTGTTTTTCTTGATTTACAAAGGAATTTTTTATATCAATTTAATCAGGGACTTTTTTACAGGATTACATAATCATAAACTAGATCATGGGTACTTACATATAATCAATGATAATAGGAATCGATCGAGTAGACAGAGGGAAAAATGCATGGAATGTGATGTACCTCGCTGTGATGTTAACAATGAAAACCTTGATTCTCAGTGTTCGCCTGTGGGTTATAAGTTGTCCGTACGGTGTTCTGGTGCGGCTGTCAACGATGATCGCTGGTGGGTCTGGGGGGGGTGCATCAGAGATGGCAAATACGTCAGGGTCGACTGGGAAGAATACGAGCAATTGAGATTTGAAAAAAAACTCTATTTAAGAGTAATGGCTCGGGTGGGGGTCTGGCTTCAAGGTCTAGGTTCTTGTAGTTCTTCTTGGTGTTGCATCTCTTTCTTTGTTATTAGATTTTTTTATATATTTTCTTTTCTCCTTTTTTTATTATTATCAGCATTCATTAATTACCGTAATTGCTATTATTTCTATAAAATAGTTGCTTTATTTTACTTCAATTATTATTTTTATTATTATTATGAATTATTGGTATGATGTCAATACATATTATTATTTATATTATTATATATATAAAAAAATCCTAGAAAATTAGAGGAGGTTACATTAGTGTTCTTGGTATATTTACTTTAACAAAATCAGATTTCCCCATTAGTGTTCTTTCCCAATTGTTCATCCCCCCAACAAATCAACCCTAATTTCCTCTCAAATTCTCTCATCCTCACCATCTAAGGAGATTAGAAGCTATTGGTTGCAAGGAGCTTAGGAAAGAAGGAGTTTTGGCTTGGTACTTGTGTCCACATCGTGTCCTTTTGGCTTGTTCATTGGGAAACTATCTTCCAATAGGTAAATTCTAAAATTCTTTCACTAATTAGTTTAATTTGGTGATTTAGAGCATTTAGAATGTATCCATGCATTAGGACTACCCATAGGAAGGAGTTTAAACTCCTAATAACCCTATTTGTGAATTCTATATTGAGTTTGGTGTCCATTTTGGAGAAAATTCGAGATTGGGACATCAAGTATTTGTCATTAGGTTTGGTAGACCTATTTAGTGTTAGATTGGTCATGTGGGGATAGCCATGTGTCCATAATTGGATACGGGTAGGCCGTGTCATGATACGGTGTGATACGAGACTATAATTTAGGGATTTTGTGCATATTAGTATATTTTACCCTAATTTATATTCTAACAAGTTATAATAGCTATATATAATTATATTTGGCTTGTGTCTTTAGTTATAATTGGGTATTATGGGTTTTGACACATTAGTGGATGTGGTATTATGATGTCCCTCTAGTGTTTGTTATAATTACCCTTAGAATAGGTAGATTAAATGTGATTATTATATGCTGCATATAGTGGTGTTAGAGTTGTTTTATATATATAAATGGATGTGTCAGTATATATAATACTAGGATAGATTGAGTGTCAAGCATAGGAATCATGTTGTGAGATGTGACAAGCTCGGGTGGTTGCATTGCTGTAGTAGACCAAGTAGGAGTATCAGAGATTACATATGAATTGGTATTAATAAAGTTTGGGTGCTCTAGTATCAGGTTTTACCTGATGATGTAGTAGGTGCTCTAGTTGACAGCAGTGGTCGAGCAGTGTATCACTTTCTACAGCAGTGCTCGAGCAGCTGGTGCAGGGAATATTTGAAGTGGCAATGCCTACAGTTTAGTGGTGTGCAGGTCAGGGTAAGATGTTGTTTCAACCTTACAGTAGAGTGTGGTTCATCTGGCAGTGTATCACATTTCTACTGCAACCAAGTTGTGGTGTTAGAAGACTGAACAATGTTCAGTTTAGTTTTCCTGTTTGGTAATGCACAATAAGGTGCAAGTTAGGAGGGGAATGACTGATACATGCTCGAACACATGTGTACCTGTGTGTCTAAGGGTGGCTCGCATTCAATCATGGGGAGTACAGTGTACCCTTGTGCACTGAAAGAGTGAGTCAGGCAGTGATATATCATTAAGAAATTTGGGGTTTAGTGGTTGGCATTATACAGGGAGTAGAGCTTTAGGCACTACTGAATTAGTGAGTTTGAGCAAGCATTAATGATATAATAGTATCCTAGGATGAGTGTTTACCTATATTAGATGAGGAATTTTACCTGATTACAGTCAGGTAACTGTGTGCAGCTAGCATGGATAGGCACTCAAGCAGTGTTACCTGGGTATATGCGGCCAAGTGAAATGAAGTAAAGAGTATTCATATTCACTCTGGAGATTTTGGGCTCGGGTAGATGCATTTCAACTGTATTGCTTGTGCATTGATTGACAGTACGCATTAAGGTTTTAATCAGGCACTGCCCAGACAGAGTAGCAACAGTTTAGCTCAGGTGGTAGGATTGGTAAAGAGGGGTGTTTAAGTAATACCAGTAGCAGTAACTTATTACTAGCACTTCAAGTTAGATGTTGAATTAAGGAATGAATTGATAACAATGGAGAATTCAGGTAAGTGGCGGTAGAAGGTACACAGGGAATGTTGAGGTATTTTCATGTGAAGTTCTGGTGGGTGCTTCCATGGAGTAGTGTATGTGCCAGTATAGAGTATGTGAGGATAGGCCTAGAGGTTTTGAAGTATTAGTTTGAACTGAAGGTTATACTGATACTTAAAGTATCAAAAATCAGGGAGAGGGGCTTTGAAGTTCCAGTTGGGAAGCTTGGTCAGTCCTATAAATAGTATCAGGTAAATTACACCCAGGATAGTAGGTGTAATACCCCGTTCTATTCTAGCGGACTGCCGACTCAAACTGCAAAAGTGCAACTGTCCCGACCCGTTTTGCCTCAAACGAGAAGCAAAGGATATCCAGACTTGTCTCTACAGGAATCCAGCTTAGGCTTTCAGAGGCTCGCTTGACGTATCGCTCTACCAAGGTGAATCATCACTAAGGTGGGTGGCTACGGTAAACTTATCTTTGCTTAGCCAGCACACATAAAATATGGAATGATACATGCTAGTCGCTAGGTGAATCACCCCCTGCATGCTAATAAGAATCCAACGCACCTAGCTAAGGGAATAATCCCAACTTGTATTGCTTATGCTAGAACATAAAAATAAAACATTGCTTTTATATATGTTCAGACCCTCGTATGCTACCCTAGAACGTGTCGCTCGGGAAGTCCCCTAACGGTTTCACCTCTCGGCTTACCTTCGGGCCCGAGCTATCGTGAATATGTGTGTTTATACAAATGCATGCTTGTCTGCTTGAATGTTGCCTTGTTTTCATCCAAACCCCGGGAGACTGCTGAGTAGTCGTTCCGTGCATAATTGAACCTACAAGTATCCGGGACTGTTAGGTCACCAGGCAGCCCCGAGCCAGGGGAATGCATCAAGGCAAACTCATTCACTGAACAAAGAATCAAGATTCAAGTATCTTGTGTACTCGTGTACTCGTGTTCCAGTGCACTCGTGTTCTCATGTTCTTGTGCACTCGTGTTCTCGTGTATCTCGTGATAATTGAAAGAACCAATAATTGCATGTCGTGAACATCTCAGAAATGTGGTACAATTCCCCGGATGGTCACCGGGGCACTGGGGCTGATCCGATCTGGATGGAACTTCGCGTGTAGTCCATCGTGTACAGGCGAGTGGTTTGTATCACCTCTTGTACTTTTGTTGCATTCCACTTGGCCTGGGACCACTTTATGTGCAATCCATCGTATACGGGCGAGATGGTTCATAGCACATCGTGTACTCTCGTTGCATTCCATTCTCGTCTGGGATTAGTCCATTATGGCTATTCCAGCGACTCATGTTCATATAGATAAGTCATCCTCGCTTAACGGCTATCCGCGTACGAGTTATTGCATCGCATCAAAGAACTACTGAATACCTGAATGATCTTGAAATAATAGTACTCGTGTTACATATGCTATCGCCTACATGTTTATACTTGCCCGTGCTTGAAATTAACAATATTTGCCTTAGACAGGGAAGGCCAATTGGTAAGTTGGTAAGTCTCACCGCGTTTCCTCTCATGTTGCACGGCGCACTGCCACACGAGTTAGGCTATTCAATGTTTTCATGAAACTGATCCTAAGGCAACTAGAAAGACAACGTAATAGTTGGTGCACAGAACCTATATTACGTATTTGGATTTGTCGAGCGGGCGAGTAGCCTCCCTACCAGTGCATTCAATGTACTAATAATCCACCTGTTTGCATGCAGGGTACGGGAGAACCTCGTTCGGTGCAGATGCCTTCTTCATACGTGCTAAGGCGTGAAGATCACTCTGAAGCAGCGTTGCATCCGGAACTGAAGCACATATACAAGACATAATGTTGGAACTTGCCTGAACGTTCGCATGTACAATCATTCCATAATTGTAGCCACTTGGCACGCTTTTACTGTTTCAGAGAGAGAGGCTTGAGCGACTTGTAATCTCGGCTATACGCCACTTGTAACACTTGTTTATATCAATAAAAGAGCTTGCTTTACTTTAACTTGTGTTATTCAATGCTTTCGCTATATTGTCGACTCAGTGAACCTGTTACCAAATTGCTATGTATTTATGACTCCGCTGTACTCGGACAATCTGTGCGACTCTATGGCTTAGAACTATTACCGCCAGCCAATGAACCACGGCCTTGCACGGGCGTGGCTCACGCTTGTGCGGCATCACGTTCGGATGGGTCAAAGCGATTATTTTGCGGGAGCGCTGGCGCGGTGATTCTCGCCTAGCGGGAACGGCCGATTTTGCCTGCGGGAGATCAGGGCGTGACATGATGGTATCTGAGCCTGGCTTATACGCCCTTGGACTTTATTTTGATACCTCTGCTTTAAAATCTCGTTCGTAGGTTATGTATACTCTCTCTCTCTCAATGCCTCAATAAAATGTTCCAACAATATGTCTAAATACTTTCAAAATGCGTTTTGAATGATATGATTGCTTGTATGATATTGTGCTGCGAGTGGCCTTTGTGCCGAACCTGTACGAGACCCTTGAGATTATCGCAGTAGCTTGTCCGATTTTACTAACTCTAAGTTTGGTTGAACTCATATGTTTGAGGGACGCCTTGAACTTGTGCACGATCCAAGATTTAAGAAAACGTAAAACTCGAGTGCTAAGACTTCGCTATCGCTAAGGGCATGCGTGTGTTTAGAGCGCTACGAATATGTGTACGATCCAGACTAGCGATATACTGATCTCGAATGCTTGTGCAAGTGAATATCCAAATAAATAAGTACAACGACTTGTGTAGGTTTGCCTCAGCCTTGTATCGTTAAATCAAAATTGATTGAAACATACTGCTTGTCCTCAGTAAGTCTCGAGGACGAGACTTTTTCTGAGTTGGGTAGGATGTAACACCTCGTTCTATTCTAGCGGACTGCCGACTCAAACGGCAAAAGTGCAACTGTCCTGACCCATTTTGCCTCAAACGAGAAGCAAATAATATCCAGACTTGTCCCTACAGGAATCTATCTTAGGCTTTCAGAGGATCGCTTGACGTATCGCTCTACCGAGGTGAATCATCGCTAAGGTGGGTGGCTACGGTAAACTTGTCTTTGCTTAGCCAGCACACCTAAAATGTGGAATGGTACATGCTAGTCGCTAGGTGAATCACCCTTGCATGCTAATAAGAATCCAACGCACCTAGCTAAGGGAATAATCCCAACTTGTATTGCTTATGCTAGAACATGGAAATGAAATATTACCTTTATATATATTCAAACCCTCGCATGCTACCCTAAAACGTGTCGCTTGGGAAGTCCCCTAACGGTTTCACCTCTCGGCTTACCTTCGGGCCCGAGCTATCGTGAATACGTGTATTTATACAAATACATGCTTGTCTGCTTGAATGTTGCCTTATTTTTATCCAAACCATGAGAGACTGCTGAGTAGTCATTCCATGCATGATTGAACCTACAAGTATCCGGGACCGTTAGGTCACCAGGCAGCCCCGAGCCAGGGAAATGCATCAAGGCAAAGTCATTCACTGAACAAAGAATCAAGATTCAAGTATCTCGTGTACTCGTCTACTCGTGTACTCGTGTTCCAGTGCACTCATGTTCTCGTGTTCTTGTGCACTCGTGTTCTCGTGTATCTCGTGACAATTGAAAGACCCAATAATTGCATGTCGCGGATAACTCGAAAATGAGGTACAGTTTCACGGACGATCACCGGGGCACTGGGGCTGATCCGATCCGGATGAAACTTCACGTGTAGTCTATCGTGTATAGGCGAGTGGTTTGTAGCACCTCTTGTACTTTCGTTGTATTTCACTTGGCCTGGGACCACTTCATGTGCAATCCATCGTGTACGGGCGAGATGGTTCATAGTGCATCATGTATTCTCGTTGAGTTCCATTCTCATCTGGGATTAGTCCATTATGGCTATGCCAGCGACTCATGTTCATATAGATAATTCATCCTCGCTAAGTGGCTATCCGCGTACGAGTCATTGCATCGCATCAAAAAACTACTGAACACCAGAACGATCTTGAAATAACAGTACTCGTGTTACATATGCTATCGCCTGAATGTTTATACTTGCCCGTGCTTGAAATTAACAATATTTGCCTTGGACAGGGAAGGCCAATTGGTAAGTTGGTACGTCTCACCTCGTTTCCTCTCATGTTGCACAATGCACTGCCACACAAGTTAGGCTATTCAATGTTTGCATAAAACTGATCCTAAGGCAACTAGGAAGACAACTTAATAATTGGTGCACGGAACCTATATTACGTGTTTGGATTTGTCGAGCGGGCGAGTAGCCTCCCCACCAGTGCATTCAATGTACTGATAATCCACCAGTTTGCATGCAGGGTGCGGGAGAACCTCGTTCGGTGCGGATGCCTCCTTCGTACATGCTAAGGCATGAAGATTACTCTGAAGCAGCGTTGCATCCGGAACTGAAGCACATATACAAGACATAATGTTGGAACTTGCCTGAACGTTCGCCTGTACAATCATTCCACAATTGTAGCCACTTGGCACCATTTTACTGTTTCAGAGAGAGAGGCTTGAGCAACTTGTAATCTCGGCTATACGTCGCTTGTAACACTTGTTTATATCAATAAAAGAGCTTGCTTTACTTTAACTTATGTTATTCAATGCTTCCTCTATATTGTCGACTCACTGAACCTGTTACCAAATTGCTATGCGTTTATGACTCTGCTGCACTCGAACAATCTGTGCGACTATGTAGCTTAGAACTATTACCGCCAGCCAATGAACTACGGCCTTGCACGGGCATGGCTCACGCTCGTGCGGCATCACGTCCGGATGGGTCAAAGTGATTGTTTCGCGGGAGCGCTGGCGCGATGATTCTCGCCTAGCGGGAACGGCCGATTTAGCCTGCGGGAGATTGGGGCATGACTGTAGGTAGGGTATAGTTATTTAATTAAGATATTATATAAGTAGTGTCTAATATTAACTAGTATTTGGGATAGCTAGTCACAAAAGTATTTACTAGTATTACTGTATATTGAATAATTAGAATAGATACGATAGTATGATATCGAATTCGACTAGTTTGACCTAGATTACAATAGTTAGCCTAGTATAGACCTAGAAGTGACCTAGAAACATCATTGTTGGTAGTTAATCATGTTCATCCTTCATTTCACCCAATTAACATTAATATTTGATATTTAGGTTTGTGTGATTCTAGTTTGGACATCGATCCTCACACATTGCTCAGAACCTCAAGCGAGTATATTCTCTGACAATTTTGTTATTTGATCATTACTATGATTCTAGTTGTAGTGTTATGCTTGATTTTTTGATACAGTGGATACACAGGTTAGTATCATTATGAGAAGTCATGATCGGATCCATTGTATTAGCCGGGGATGGAGAATTATTAGTTGATTATATAATCATATACTACCTACTTGTGCAAAGCTCACCCTCACTACACGAGGGTGTACCCGGATCTTATTACTTGTGCATAGCTCCCCATATATGATTGGCCTGATCCTCTTACATGTACTTGTGCATAGTCAATCATACTTGATTGACCTGATCCCTTACGTACTTGTGCATAGCCAATCATATATGATAGAGCCTGATACGTCCCAAGTCGATCACATAATAACTGATATTTCAAGGAACTTAGTAGCTTTTTATATCTCTATTCCAGTTTACACCTACTGATACAGTTACTCCTTGTTCATTTGCAGTTTATTATTACCTGTGAGATGATTATCTGCGTACCAATTTTCTTATTGTCCAGTATTTCTCAATTCTTGTATTTTTATTACTTATTATTTTATAATCATGGTTAAATTAATGGAGCTACTGTTAGTTTATGTGCTTCGCTCCAATCCTGACCGGATAATATTTTTCAGAGGATCTCGAGGATTTCTGCCCCCACCTATTACGGACCAGGAGTATACGAGGATTTCATCTAGGAGCTTTAGGAGGATCCCATTCCAATATTGGATTCATTAGTAGAGACTTAGAGTCTAGCATTCATTTGTAGTTAGATTATAAACTTGAGATATTTTTGAGTTGTATATTTTATTTGATTACTTATGTTGTTGTTTAGACTCTAGACTCATGGATGAGTGATGTATATTTTTAGACTTCTCTTTTCCTTTATATCATTATCGTGCAATTTCTCTTCCTTATAGAATTATGTGATTGAGTATTGTTAACATATTTATATTCATCTTGTTCTCCTTATGGAGTTGAGATCATTGACAGGTTATATATATATATATATATATATATATATATATATATATATATATATATATATATATATATATATATATATATATCTTTGTGAGATATGATAGATAGTATTGTGACCTATACAATGTTCTACCGTCGATACTGCGGCATAGGCTGGATATACCCACGACTCATGCCCAAATTTTGGGTACGGATCGTGACACATTTTTATGGTGGCCCATGCAGGTCTTCGAGTAAGTCGAAGTGACAACTAGTGTGATATCGTAGTAGTGCTCAGACTTAGAGTGTTATTACGAAACTGCAATATGATATATGATATAGGATGATAGTATACTCAATCACAACTAGAAAAAATTTATATTTATTAATTCTGATATTCTTATCATTCTGAATAATTGCTTTATTTAAATTTTAAGGTCATTCTTTGATGATATCGTATCTTTTCTTTTAATTGACTTCTTCTTGTTTTCTACTATCTTCAGGATACTGCCAAAGACCATGTCGCAGAGATCGGGACCCGCAGCTTCTGAGAGGTTTTTCGCTTCTCGACCTGCTATCCGGACAGTTGGTGCTGCTCTTTCTACTTTACCTGTTCATATAGGAGTTTAAGCAGCCTTCGGGGGTCCTCCTCCCTACCTATCCAGAGGGTTGTCCCGGCTGTTATAGAGGACCTTCCACCACCACCGCAGATTCTATTTCTGGGAGGTGTGCCTGCTGACGAGGCACATATGTTCGTACTAAACCAGGGAATGGTGCATCCACAAAGGCTATCCGCAGAGGCTTAGCGATTTCAGGCTGAGTCGCAGAGGATACAGGCAGAGGTACACCAAGCGTAGACAGAGCTGATGAGGGAGAGCATGGAGACTGCTCACCACGTGGTTCTACAGGCAGTAGAGATTCGTCCAGCAGTAGCAGCACCCTGGCCAGCAGCAGTATCAGAGGCCAAACACTATAGTAGACTTCAAGAGGATGTCACATCGGGAGTTCAAGGGTATTAAGGGGAAACTCTATACCAACGACTGGTTGGAAGACATAGAAAGGAACCTCTATTTGGCTTAGATTCCATAGAGCCTGCAGATTGAGGCAGCCGAAAGTCAGATGTTTGATATTTGTAAACTCCTTCAAATATTTCTATAGATAGTCTGGTATGGGTTGGAAAATTTTGTTTTAGCAGCAAATGATTGAGATTTAGAGTATGGGTGCAGAGGTCTGATTATTTTAATTAAACCCTTGGCGTGCCTTACCATTGTTGAATTATTTGGAGCCCAACATCAGCCCATAAATTCTATCAGACTGTGGTACTTTTGACTTGACCCACCAATTTATGCACTAGACTTTTCTGTCGCTCAAAAATAAAATCCATTGTGCCCTAAATTAATTGCACAACTTCCCGTATCCAAAATCCTATATTTAATCCCGTGTCGGACACCTGTGTCATTACCTTCAATTTTGATATACCAACTTAACCCGTTGAGCCGGACCAACTAAAGGGTCCAAGACTGACTCCAAGCCCACACTATTTTTGACCTTTGTGTCACTCCCAAATTGAGACCCCAAGTGCTCCCATTTAATTTAAAGTCGCGGGACATTTTTATTCTAATTAAATCGGGGATACCAACTTTGACTAATCCCATTTTAATCCCCATTTAATTCCAATGCCCATTTAATTAAGTCCATGCCAAACACACAACACCCCCTCACCCTACAAAATACGAAACACCATTTCCCCCAAAAAATTTCCATCATTTTATGTGTTTGTGCAATTACCCAAACTTTAGGGGCTAAATTGCAAATATTGCGACATGTGGCACACCCTCATTGGTCAAGGCCAAATGGAGAGGCCACCCTTTTCTTTGACAGTAGTCAACCTTTCTCCTCCCCTTCCTTTGCATAAAGAAACCCTTCTCTTCATGTAACATCCTCACCCCACATTTGAAATGGGAATATCTCCACCCTCCATTCATCACACCCCTTCCTATAAAATATCCCCATCCCTACACACAACCCTATACCGGCCCTAATCCCTAAAAACCTAGGAAACCTCATCCCCCTCTCTCTCTCCTCTCTCCTCTACATTGGAAACAGAGCCACCCCCCCCCCATATTTCTTTTTTCTTCTTCTTCTTCCTTTCTTCTTCTTCCTGGATAGCCTAGCTCCGGCCAGTCGAGCTCCGGCCAAGCCTAGCTCCGGCCGTCCCTCATAGCCCCACGAGCTTCTCCACCCCACACGAGCCCCGGCAGTCGAACGCGGCTTCGGACCGCCTCCATCAACCCACTGATCTCCGGTCTGCTATCCCCGCACCGAGACTACGCCACCGGCAATGCTACCCCGACGAGCCGACCTCCTCCCCCGGTTCCACTGTACCCCAGTTGACACCCCGTCGAGCTCCTCCACCCTCGCCTGCGTCTTCTCCGACGAGGTCCCCGATCTGGCGTCCACCACACCCCTCCAGCCACAAGCTCCGACAGTCGAACACGGCCATCTCGTCGACCTCGCTGCGTGCACTCCATTCGACCACCCTCCTCCGTTCCACTCGACCACCTATTGATCCACCACGACCACCACCCTGTTGATCTACTGCCACCACCACCTCCAGTGGTTTTCCGGCCATCACCCCTCCGGCCAGCGAGCCTCGACGAGGTATCGACTCCCTCTACCTCTCTATGTTTATATTTATGTTGAGTTTTAACTAGGCTTTTTGTAAATTATGTTGGTGATGTTTCACCTTGACCTCCATATTGTTCCCTGGTTTAGTAAGAGAGAAGAGTGTTATTATGAGAAGAATAAACTATGGTGCATGGGTGGGTTTCATAACTGAGTATAGAATAGGTTATGATAGGAAAAATAGGAAACGAATAACATATATATGTTTTACTAATGTATGCTTACCTAATCATTCAATAGTACAAGTGGTGGTTGAGGATTCTAACCGTGGTAATATTGATATTGTTGTGGAAATTATGGAAGGAATAAAATTCTTATGAACAGTAGGAGATGTAGTGCATTTGTATCTATATTGTAGGGATTATCTGTGAATAATGGAAGAAGGGTTGTCTCATGAGAGCTTGTCTTTACTTTTGTATAAAGGAAGAAATCAATTATACATGTAAAAGATTTAGATTTAGTTTAGGGTTTATATATGCTATGTGGAGTTTAAGGTTTGAAGGCATTGAGATTTAGGGTTTATTATATTAATTTATATGGATGTTAATTATTATTGATGAGCAATGATTTTTGGTGAAATGGTAATGATGGTTGTATAAAGGAAGACCTAATATTTAATAAGTAATTATTTTTGAGGAAGATATACTTAAACGTGCATGATAACGTTTGCAAAGACCAAGGGGGATAAGGAATGAGCATACCTGAACTAATGAACCACGTGATGAATATAGTAAGAATGAGGATTGGCCGATGATAGTGTACAGATGATTAGTTGATTTGATGTATCGTACCAATAGTCAACTGTGGTCAACCCCCTAGCGTCTTGTCCCTATGAGTCGTAGCTGAGACTGAGCATATGTATAGACATGTGTCACATCCCTGTTTGACGTGTGATAGATTATTGATTGGGTTTGTATCTCATCTCTAGGTACTACGGGACCTGAGGACTTGGACGTGGTACCGGATCCCAGTCATCAGCAACCGGACGCAGGCAAGTGTACCTTGCCACCATGTATTTCAGATTACAGATATTTATTATTTCTTTATGTACAGTATGTGCATATTTTTGTTTACGACCGATACTTCACATCCGGATCACAACAGGGTGCAGACGTTTGTCGTAACTTCTTAGAATGAATGTTAGATGTTCGTAATAACTCGATGTATATACTTGAGTATATCGACATCCCAGGACACACTCATATACTGTAATCATGCCAGATTCCTGTATCCTGATACTGATATCATGACCAGAGACTGGGATGACCTTAGGGTCGTTTCTGTTGAGTTATTTCTGTGTGTCAAGACTGTTAGATAGAGGTTCAGGTTCAACGCACAATCGTTGACCGCTTGGGAAGGGGAAGACAGTTACTAGACGTTTGGGCTCCTCTGCATGCACTTATATATGTATATGTAGTATTTATGTAGTGATCCTGTATCTAGTGATACTGTATCTAGTGTAGTGGTATCACCCGAGTGACTCTTTATCCGGAGCTGCGGTACGTCCCGTGTGTTTCCGTGTCCGGAGCTACGGTTTTATTTTGGATAGCCCACGCATCGAACTTTGTCTTCAAACTGTGTCATACTTAGTTGGTTATGCTAGATTACCCCGTTGTTGCACTTGTACTTTTTGTTATACTTGGTATGTTGTATTTTTGTACCTTATTACGTCCCTCTGAGGACCTAGTCCCCTGACAGTTTTGCAGCATAGATGATTACGGAGCATTGGAGTTGCTGATGGAGTTGCACATCTTGCGGGCATTGTACCAGGTACTCATATCATTTCTACCAGAATTATGGTTACATTATTCTTATTGATTATTCATCTGTTGTGTAGCCTAGTTTTTGTAGACTCACCTTTTCTCGAGTCTACTCGAGTTTGTGTGTTATTGGGCGGCCAATCTTAGCACATATAGCTCTTTCTTGTATACTGCTGTACATTATGGATTGAGACATAGAGGTTTACATTTATGGGATATCTAGATAGTGCCCTTTATATTATATAGCTTATACATATTCGAGTCAGACCAGAGTCTAGTCGAATGCGTAGCTGGCGTGTCACGTATTCCTGGTCCTACATATTTTGGGACTGATGCATGATATATTTTTGTAGTGGCTCATGCAGGTCCGTATTAAATCGTCTTGGTCACCTGACTGTGCCAAGCGAGCCTGTAAATTAGGAATAGATATTATGATTGTTGAATAGGATCTCAATCCATAATCGATTTTAAAAACTCACTTTGTATGTGATTATCGCCCTTGGACTTCCAATTTGTAATCGTTCAATTTTTATCAATATTGTTATCATTGTTTCTCATCCCCTATTATTCGAGAAGACGAATGCTTGTGCCTGATGATTTCCCTCCAGAAGAAGATCGAAGTCCGATGACAGAAGACAGAATTCGTATAACATTCTCTGAGAAGATTGTTACCCTGAGTAGGATAGATTGATAGGTTCTTTTAGATTCTAGAACTAGTATAGAAGGGTAGCAAGAGAATTGGAACCAGTAGTACCCTATTCGTACTTGAGATAGAAGTGATCTTGGAAGTACTGGGAGATGGAAGGATTGTTGATCATAACCTAGAATAAATTTATGGAAGTGCATAGGCCGATGCTAGGAATTAGTTGTTGTAAATGATAGCGATACCAGGAATGATATTATGGACTAGAGGAGATAAAATTTCAGGCTCTCACTTAGAAGATAATGATCTGATTCCAGGAATTCTAGTATGTGCTTGGGTGATACCATTATTGTACTATGTGACTTGGAGAGATGAATAACGAAAAAAAATTTGAGGAATAAAATTTTAGGGAAAATCTTGAGGAGAAGAGAAATTATACATTAGGCAAAGAATTTTTTTTTCTTTTGAGGATTGATGTTGAAAACAGAACGGGAGAAATTGTTATGAGGTTTAGTAAAGACTATAAGCTTATCCTAGACATGAATTGGTAGAGCCAATACCACGCGACGCTTGATTGTCGACGTGATTGCATTATTTTTTTGACCACCAGGTTACCCTGAGTTGAGTTTCTATAGGAAGCCCGAGAGCATGGTGTCCAACCTTAGCGACACATAATGCAAAGGGTGAACCAGTGTACCCCCGTATTATATCGAGTTTGAGGCTGTGTTACTAGAGAACCTTCCGGGCCGGCCACCTGACATAGTAGAGTTTGCTAAAGAGTTGACTCCCAGAATCGAGCCAGTTATTTTCTCGTCTTTAGACTAGCACCGATAGAGTTGGTTGAGTTGAAGGTCCATAGTAGAGGATCTCTTAGACAAGGGTTTCAGTCGGGCTAGTGTTTCTCCATGGGAAGCAACCATCTAAATAATACCGAAGAAGGATGAGACAGTATACTTGTGTATTGATTATAGGGCATTAAATGTCGTAGCGATAAAGAGCAAGTACTCATTGCCATGCATCGATGATTTATTTGAAGCAGCTAAGTGGTGCATGTGTATTCTCAAAGATCGATCTCAGATCCGGTTATCATCAGATCAAGGTACGAAGAAAGGACATCCCGAAGATGACTTTTCCGATAAAATAAGGGCACTATGAGTTTTTAGTCATGCCGTTTGGTTTAACCAACGTGCCAGCAGTATTTATGAGTTTGATGAACGGTACTTTCCACCAGTATTTAGATAAGTTCATGGTGGTAGTTATCGACAACATCTTGGTATATTCTAAGAGTCAGGAGGAGCATGAGAGACATCTCAGGATCGTGTTGAAAACGCTGAGACAGGAGAGACTGTATGCCAAGCTCAGTAAATATGAGTTATGATTAGATAGAATAGATAGTCTACGCATCAGGACGACTAAGGGTTCATGAGAAAAACTATCAGACACACGACCTAGAGCTAGCTGCTGTGATTTTTGCACTAAAGCTATGGCGATGCTACCTTTATGGAGAGCATGTTGAGATTTATACAGAACATAAAAAGTCTGAAGTATGTCTACACGCAGAGGGAGCTTAACATGGGACAGAGGCGCTGGCTAGAATTTATGACAGATTATAATATCGAGTTGCAGTACCACCCTGGCAAGGCGATGTAGTAGCAGATGCCTTAAGCAGGAAGCCTATGGCATATTTTTATGACTCATCGCCAGTTGTTAGAGGATTTTCAGGAACTCAGGATTGAGATTGTATTGCCAGGCATAGATGGACAGATGGCCAGTCTTGAGGTTCAGTCTACATTGATTGAGAGTATCAAGGCAGCCCTGCCTACAGATACAGGATTTTGATGACTGTGAGAGCTGATAGAGGCCGGCATGCATACGGGACTCAGGATTCATGAAGACGGAACATTAAGGTATGGAGATCGCCTTTACATTCCGAGTGGCGAGCTGCGCCAAGAGTTGATGACCGAGGCTCATAGCTCGATTTATTCTATTCATTCCGGGGGTACGAAGATGTACCGAGATTTGAGGCAACATTTCTGGTGGCATGGGATAAATAGAGAGATTGTAAGATTCGTGGCGAGATGTTTAGTTTGTCAGCAAGTCAAGGCTGAACACCAGAGGACTGCAGGACTATTGCAGCCATGTTCCATTTCCGAGTGGAAGTGGGAACACATTACCATGGACTTTGTCACAGGATTCCCGTGGAGCCCTAGCGGGAAGGATGCAGTTTGGGTTGTCGTAGACAGACTCACCAAGTCTGCACATTTCTTGCCTTTCAAAGTTGGGCAGTCCACGGAGATATTAGCTGACATGTACGACTACATGGTGTGCCTGTCAGCATCGTATCGGATCGTGATTCCAGATTCACTTCACATTTTTAGCGGAGTATGCAGGAGAGTCTAGGAACTCGTCACAAGTTCAGCACTGCATATCATCCCCAGACTGATGTCCAGTCAGAGCGCACAATACAGGTATTAGAGGATAAGTTAAGAGCGTGCATGATTGATTTTGGAGGATCTTGGGAGGACCATCTACACTTGGTGGAATTCTCCTATAATAACAGCTACCAGGCTAGCATACAGATGGCACCTTATTAGGCACTGTCCGGCAGGAAGTGTAGGTCACTAGTATGTTGGAGTGACATAGAAGATAGTCAGATACTTGGTCTAGAGTTGGTGACATAAACAGTAGAGAAAGTCAAGCAGATTCAGAGCCACCTGCGTGCAGCACAGGACAGACAGAAACTTTGGGCAGATGCGCAACGCAGACCTTTGGAGTTTAAGGAAGGTAACCATGTATTTTTGAATATATCGCCTACTCATGGTACCATCAGATTCGGAGACAGAGGCAAGCTGAGTCCGAGGTACATCGGACCTTTTGACATCTTGGAACGAGTTGGCAAAGTGGCTTACCGTCTTGCATTGCCTCCATTATTAGAAGGAGTGTATGACGTATTTCACGTATCGCAGTTGAGGAGATATGTGGCAGACCCTAGCCACGTGCATGATCATTCAGAGATTCCAGTCGGGCCCAGTCTATCTTACGTAGAGCAGCCAGTTGAGATCCTCAATCACAGTGAGAAGACTTTGAGAGGTCAGACTATTCGACTGGTCAGAGTTGCATGGAAGCATCATTCGCCAAGCGAGTCTACCTGGGAGCGTGAGGATTCCCTACGACAATGTTTCTCATATTTATTTGAGGAGCAAGGTACGAATTTACGTACCATATTTGATCACTAGTTTATTTTTAAATTCTCATAGCTATTATCGTGCTTTACTTTTAATTTTGGAGAAAAAAAATTTCTAAGTTGGGAAGGATGTAAACCCCCTCAAATATTTCTATAGATAGTCTGGTATGGGTTAAAAAATTTTGTTTTAGCAGCAGATGATTGAGGTTTAGAGTAAGGGTGAAGAGGTCTGATTATTTTAATTAAACCCTTGGCGTGCCTTACCGTTGTTGAATTATTCGGAGCCCAACATCAGCCCATAAATTCTATCGGACTGTGGTACTTTTGACTTGACCTGCCAATTTAGGCACTGGACTTTTTTGTCGCTCAAAAATCAAATATGTTGTGCCCTAAATTAATTGCACAACTTCCCGTATCCAAAATCCCATATTTAATCCTGTGTCGGACACCTGTGTCGTTACCTTCAATTTTGAGACACCAACTTAACCCCTTGAGCCGGACCAACTAAAGGGTCCAAGACTGACTCCAAGCCCACACCATTTTTGACCTTTGTGTTACTCCCAAATTGAGACCCCAAGTGCCCCCATTTAATTTAAAGTCGCGGGACATTTTTATTCTAATTAAATCGGAGATACCAACTTTGACTAATCCTATTTTAATCCCCATTTAATTCCAATGCCCATTTAATTAAGTCCATGCCAAACACACAACACCCCCTCACCCTACAAAATACCAAACACCATTTTCCCCAAAAAAATTCCATCATTTTATGTGTTTGTGCAATTACCCAAACTTTAGGGGCTAACTTACAAATATTGCGTTAAGTGGCACACCCACATTGGTCAAGACTAAATGGAGAGGCCAACCTCTTCTTTGACTGTAGTCAACCTTTCACCTCCCCTTCCTTTGCATGAAGAAACCCTTCTCTTCATGTAACATCCTCACCCCATATTTGAAATGAGAACATCTCCACCCTCCATTCATCACACCCCTTCCTATAAAATGTTTCCATCCCTACACACAACCCCATGCCGGCCCTAATCCCCAAAAACCTAGGAAATCTCATCACCCTCTCTCTCTCCTCTCTTCTCTACATTGGAAACTGAGCCACCCCCCCCCATATTTCTTTTTTCTTCTTCTTACTTTCTTCTTCTTCCTGGATAGCCTAGCTCCGGCCAGCCGAGCTCCAGCCAAACCTAGCTCCGGCCGGCCCTCACAGCCCCACGAGCTTCTCCACCCCACACGAGCTCCGACAGTCGAAAGCGGCTGCGGACCACCGCCATCAACCCACTGATCTTCGACCTGCTGTCCCCATACCGAGACTACGCCACCTGCACGCTACCCCAATGAGCCGACCTTCTCCCCCGCTTCCACTGCACCCCAATCGATACCCCGCCGAGCTCCTCCACCCTCGTCTGCGTCTTCTCTAACGAGGTCCCCGATCCGGTGTCCACCACACCCCTCCAGCCATGAGCTCCGGCAGTCGAACGCGTCCATCCCGTCGACTTTGCTGCGTGCACTCCATTTGACCACCCTCCTCCGTTCCATTCGACCACCTATTGATCCAATACGACCACTACCCTGTTGATCTACTGCCACCACCACCTCCAGTGGTTCTTCGTCCATCACCCCTCCGGCCAGCGAGCCTCGACGAGGTATCGACTCCCTCCCCCACTCTATGTTTATATTTATGTTGAGTTTTAACTAGGGTTTTTGTAAATCATGTTGGTGATGTTTCACCTTGACCTACATATTGTTCCCTGGTTTATTAAGAGATAAGAGTGTTATTATGAGAAGAATAAACTATGGTGCATGGGTGGGTTTCATAACTGTAAACCCCCTCACCCAAAATAGGTATTTTGTGTGTATTTTATATTATTATATTTATTATAGATGTTGAATTTCTTTATAGTATTCTCTTAGTTAATTAGAAAATAAATTTCTTGATATATTTACTTATATAAATATTTATTTAGAATTATTTTAGGTTATTTTGGATTTTGGAGATTTTCTAGAATTTTTGGTAATTAAAACTTAGGAAACATAAATTTTTAGGACTTCCATGATTTACTATAAGGCCATACTTGAATATTGTTACTACCAAATATTTATTTTAGAGTTAAAATATTTAAATATATTTTTTGTAATTTATTTAGAATTTTAAGTAATTATTGGTTTTTGGAATTATTGAGGATTTATTTGGATATATAAAGTCTTAATATTAGATATATGCTAATTTAGTGTTAATAAATATTAATAAGATTATATATAAATTATTTGTATTATCATTAATTCTATTTAAGATTATAAATTATTGAGATGAACTCAAACTCTATTTTAAATTAATTCAAATCCTGAGCCTACTAGTAAAGCAACTTCATGCATATCCTATCCTTATTTAAACTGATCCTAATCATATCCAAATTAGCAATCCTAGTCTTATTCAATTAAATAGTCTCCACCATTATAAATACCTCTTAGACTTATGGAATAAACTCTTCTTTCATATTTTTCTTCCCCAAACTCCTCTCTTTTTCGTCCAAAAACAGTCAAAATTTGTCATAATATTAGCCTCATTTTCTAGTAGTTATGACGACTTAAAAAGACGATATCTCCTAGCTCAGGACTCCAAACGCGCTCCAGTTTTTTTTGTTAGAATCATATCAAGGTTAGTTTTCTGAATATATAAATTATTTCAGTAATTTCAGAACCTATTTTTCTAGAATATTCTGAAAGTGCCAGCTGTCCGAAATCAGACGCATTTTCGTATTTTCGAGATTTTGGGAGATCCCGAACTCTGAATTATGAACCGTTTGAAGTTTCAGAAAGCTGACATGATGAAATTCCAGAAAAATATTTTTCCAGAATTTAAAATATAATTTTATTCTACTATAAAATTTGTGTAACGTAGACGTAAATAGGAAACCACCGAAAACTGTCATCTGTGCGCCCTTGTGGCAATAATTCTTTACCGACTTATGATTTTATGAAATTGTCGATTCCTGCATTCATGTAGCGTTGAAATCTATAAGATTCCATACACAAATTTAGGATTTGAGTTGGTTGACTTTTTGGTCAACGGATTGCCTCAATTTGTGTACCATGGATCACAAATCCGTAAAGTTAACTTTCTTTGGACCAAAATTAGGATTTAATAATAAAATCAGATTATAATAAGATTAAAATACTATTTTAGGTTATTTATTCAGAATAAAAAAATTAATTAAAATGGAGGAACCTATTCACCCACTTTTGTAACCTAACTTGTTTAATTTATGTGACGGGTAGATCGGACGACGCCTTGAGTTGTGACTTCATCCTTTTTCAGAGCAGGCAAGTATACCTTACCATTGTACTATTATTTATATTCTATATGTTGCATGTATCTTTATTTTCTGTCTTTAGTTCATATATTTTAACTGTTATATAAAATGCACGCGACGGTGTCGTCGCGATATATTTTCAGTTATGTATTTGCATTGACCTTGTTTATGAGACTGCCCCATTTTCATGTAGTATCATTAGGTTTCATTTGACTGTGACACATTTTTTATACGAGTTGTGAGTCTCATATAGATCACGGACTTACGTATTGACTGATCATCGGTACCTGTGGGACGTGCGTTAGGGATAACTGCTGATAGAAACTTTGTATGCTAGAAGACTCAGCAGTTATTAGTAGTCCAGGGACATAGCCTATTGTAATACGATGGTCCAATTCTTGTCCTTGTTTGGTTGCAGGATTGGGCTAGGGTACTAAGAATAGGCTATGAACCAAATTGTGTCATGGATGTGACATGCTTAGAGCATGGGGTGGGGAGAACAACAAGTACCGTATTTGGGCTCCTTTGCACTTTCCTTTTGTAACCCGGAAGCTCCGCTGGAGATACGGGCGGTGATGACCCCTATACTACTTGGCGGCCTCTGCCGTTCAAAAGACGACATGCTTTGAGGCCCCTGATTCTCCGAGAGAGTCATGCCAATCCCATTTATGGCAAGATAGCCCACTTATTAGAAAGTTGTTCTCAAACTGCATTCACTTAGACGGTTAGGCGACCATTGGATATTTAATTCAGTACTTTATTAGCATGCTTTTATGTATCTTGTTATGTCCCTCTGAGGACCTGGCCCCTTCCAGGTGTATCTGTTCTTGAGTATTCGCAGGAGCACAGATTCGAATGGTTATATATGTTTCGAGGATGTCTTCTCTTCGAGCCCCATGATTATTAGCTGGTATTCCTATATTGTGTTGGTTGTGTTGTACTTATATTATATTTGCTCTTATATTCGAGTTGGTAGTGGATTTGTTTCCATACAACTAGTATCTTTAGATACTTTGTATTGAGATCTAGTTTCATAGACATTGGTTATTTATTTATATTTGATTTTCGTGGATGAGATTTAGATTATACCATGTGACTTATGATATATTTATACTACTTGTGGATTTGAAATTCATATTACAGCGTACGTATGGGTTTTGGTTTTCATATATTGGAGTTGCCATATCCATCCGGCTGGCATGCTTACGTGACCTAGTCCTACGTATTTTGGGACTGGGGCATGACATATTTTTAAGTGGTGGCCCATATAGGTCGAGAGCATATTGTCTCAGTTATGTTACTGTACCGAGCAAGCCTGCAAATAGGATTAGAGTATAGGATCTCATCCACAATTGACTATGACTCGTATTTCTTTTAATCTGTTTTATTTGAATAATTGCATCCTGCTTGATTCATGTGCTTCCCTAATAGTTCCTTGAGTATAGCCCCCACCTAGAATATAGAAGTCCCTGTTGTTAGATGATAAGTAGGGTAACATTCCTATTAAGGGTACAACTAGAGTGTTGACACACCACTAAGTTTAGAATATCTAGTGAACCCTAGAATTCCTTATCTATGGATTGGTTTACCATTACCACTTGATGTATTATGAGGACTTGAGAGTAGTATAGACACTACTAGAGTTAGGTAGATATTTTACCATAATGTTACCCTAATATTGAGGAACCAACAGAAAAACCAAAATTAAATATTAGGACTGAACCTAACCTTCATAGTTAGATAGTATTGGAGAACTATAAACTTAGATCATTGTCTTATTATTAGTAGGCAGCACCTTAGGAAGCCTAAAGGAATGTAATCAAACACTTTTTCCTTGAGCATACCTCGAACATAGCAACTAGCATACCACTCCCCCTTAGAAAACTATCTAGAGTCCCTCTCTTTTAATTTCATATATTGTTCCTCTACGACCTTAACATTCGCTAATTGCGCGACGACTAAATTATGTTCTTCTTTTCTTCATCTTTCAACTCATGCCACTTGACACCTCTGATTACAGACCAAGTGACTTTATTCTATGTTAGGATACATAGTTTGCTAGGATTATAGTTGTAATCTTGAATTTTTTTTATTATGTGCTTGGTAGTTAGAGCTTGATAAGTTTGAGTTGATCTTGTAGATTGTGACCTGATGATTATCCCTTAGTTATCAAATTGCGTAACTTGTACCACACCTCAATATAGGGTATATTCCCTCTCACTTAGAGGCTAGTAACCTTCCCATTCTTGCTATTGACACATGTTCCATAAGCACTATAACAAAGACTTAAGATGACCAATGCCTATATAATGCAATAGGAGACCCTAATATATACCAAGACCTTTTCTCGTATACCCTAATAAGAGTTTCTTCTTTATTTACATGTGCAAGGTTATTTTGTAGATTTCCCTTAAAATTGTCACAGTATTAGTTATTTTTTTTTATAAGTTGGGTAGTATGCCACACAACATAGTATCACATAGTCTTTTAACCTATTATTGAAGTGTAACTGAACAACATTAACTATATGCTAGCATAAGACAATAATGTTTATCCAGACTGTAGAACTTGGAGGCCCATACCCTATTTGGTCGACTAGCGACTTCGACAAGGAGTTAGTATGACAAATGTAAGATTTTCGAGTCTTATCTTTTTGTGAAATTGAATTATTTTATACCTTCTTTCATCATGATCCAGCGTATTTATATTTTATGTACTACCTTGACTGATGCCGCTATTATAGCCTAGTTTTGCGAGCTTATTCTTTTATCGAGCTTGTTCATGACATATGTATTAGTGGGTCGACACACTAATATATTTGTCTAATCAGAATCAGTGTATTAAGGTCGAGCTAACCTTAGTGCGCTTGGTTCACCCTTCGCAATGCTACTTTAGGTGGATTAAGATATATAGTTGACCAGTAAACGAATATACTTGCCCTCTAGATATGTCTGATCGTATCATATCGGTTACATAACCGTACTAATACGAGCATGCGAACAAAGAATTACCAAAATATGATTTCAATCCACAACTGCCCTGACAATTTCTATTTGAATTCTTTAAACGCCTTGATCCCCATACTTCTATTTCTATTACCCTTCCCTTGAACTCTTCATCATTGTTTTCCGTCTTCCCTTATTTCAGAAAGACGAAACCTCGTGCTTCGTATAAGTTTGATATACAGATAGTACTAGATGTACCCATAGGCCAATCGCATTATTTGGTGACTGTCTTTTATAATTGATTAAGGGCCTATCATATAGGATATAATCGGTGTTAAAGTTTTGAGGATTGAATGACATGAGTAAATAAATTAAGAAATATTTTCTTAAAGTGTATAGCCTTATATGATAAATAGGTATATTCTAAATTGGGTAAAAGTCGTATTGTTAATTTGAGGTTAAATTATTTCAGATTGTGATCAAGTAGGATTAGATGGAGAGATTAAGTAATTTTTTTAAATATAGAGAATTTTAGAAGAAGGAGTTAGATGATGAGTAATTAATGAATTTTGAAACCTTGATGCGTCGGACCAAATATTTATACTTTAAGTACATGATTTAAATTTTGAATATTGAAGGTAAATCATCAATTTAAATTTTGAGGATAAATATAGAATTTCAGACTTGAACATTGGTGGATTAAAATTAATTTTTTTTTATAATTTGATGATTTGAATTAAGAGTTAAAATTTGATTGCTGGATTACGTATTTGAAATATTGAGTATGTGAATTGAATTTAAAATTTTGAAGAGTACAAAAATTATAAGCGAAAATAGGAATAATATTGGACTAGAATTATTTTCTAGAGGAGATTATGATAGTTGGAGATCGTGAGGTAAAATTTATATGCGTATTTAAATCTTGAAGATGTTATATTAATTTAATTTAAATTTGGATGTTGATGATTTAAAAATCGAGAATAGATTACGACTGGTTGAATTTTGATTTAAATAATGGTTATTTAATTTTGAAAGTGATTGCGATGGATTTGAATAGATTATAAATTTTTGGAAGAAATTGCGATTGACTTGCCTTATGTACGAATGTGAATGATTTATCAAACCATGCCTTATTTTTAATTTCGAGGACGAAATTCTTTTAAGTTGGGTAGATTGTAAACCCCTTCACCCAAAATAGGTATTTTGTGTGTATTTTATATTATTATATTTATTATAGATGTTGAATTTCTTTCGAGTATTCTCTTAGTTAATTACAAAATAAATTTCTTGATATATTTACTTATATAAATATTTATTTAGAATTATTTTAGGTTATTTTAGATTTTGGAGATTTTCTAGAATTTTTGGTAATTAAAAATTAGGAAACATAAATTTTTAGGACTTCCATGATTTACTATAAGACCATACTTGAATGTTGTTACTACCAAATATTTATTTTAGAGTTAAAATATTTAAATATATTTTTTGTAATTTATTTAGAATTTTAAGTAATTATTGGTTTTGAAATTATTGAGGATTTATTTGGATATATAAAGTCTTAATATTAGATAGATGCTAATTTAGTGTTAATAGATATTAATAAGATTATATATAAATTATTTGTATTATATTTAATTCTATTTAAGATTATAAATTATTGAGATGAACTCAAACTTTTTTTTAAATTAATTCAAATCCTGAGCCTACTAGTAAAGCAACTTCATGCATATCCTATCCTTATTTAAGTTGATCCTAATCATATCAAAATTAGCAATCCTAGTCTTATTCAATTAAATAGTCTCCACCATTATAAATACCTCTTAGACTTATGGAATAAACTCTTCTTTCATATTTTTCTTCCCCAAACTCTTCTCTTTTTCGTCCAAAAATAGTCAAAATTTGTCATAATATTAGCCTCATTTTCTAGTAGTTATGACGACTTAAAAAGACGATATCTCCTAGCTCCGGACTCCAAAGGCGCTCCAAGTTTTTTTGTTAGAATAATATCAAGGTTAGTTTTCTGAATATATAAATTATTTCAGTAATTTTAGAACCTATTTTTCTAAAATATTCTGAAAGTGCCAGTTGTCCAAAATCAGACACGTTTTCGTATTTTCGAGATTTTGGGAGATCCTGAACTCGAAATTATGAACCGTTTGAAGTTTCAGAAGCTGACATGATGAAATTCTAGAAAAATATTTTTCTAGAATTTAAAATATAATTTTATTCTACTATAAAATTTGTGTAACGTAGACGTAAATAGAAAACCACCGAAAACTATCATCTGTGCGCCCTTGTGGCCATAACTCTTTACCGACTTATGATTTTATGAAATTGTCAATTCCAGCGTTCATGTAGCGTTGAAATCTATAGGATTCCACACACAAATCTAGGATTTGAGTTGGTTGACTGTTTGGTCAACGGATTACCTCAATTTGTGTACCATGGATCACAAATCCGTAAAGTTAACTTTATTTGGACCAAAATTAGGGTTTAATAAATAAAATCAGATTATAATAAGATTAAAATACTATTTTAGGTTATTTATTCAGAATAAAAAAATTAATTAAAATGGAGGAACCTATTCACCCACTTTTGTAACCTAACTTTTTTAATTTATGTGACGGGTAGATCGGACGACGCCTTGAGTTATAACTTCATCCTTTTTCAGAGCAGGCAAGTATACCTTACCATTGTACTATTATTTATATTCCATATGTTGCATGTATCTTTATTTTCTGTCTTTAGTTCATATATTTTAACTGTTATATAAAATACACGCGACGGTGTCGTCGCGATATATTTTCAGTTATGTATTTGCATTGACCTTGTTTATGAGACTGCCCCATTTTCATGTAGTATCATTAGGTTTCATTTGACTGTGACACATTTTTTATACGAGTTGTGAGTCTCATATAGATCACGGACTTACGTATTGACTGATCATCGGTACCTGTGGGACGTGCGTTAGGGATAACTGCTGATAGAAACTTTGTATGCTAGAAGACTTAACAGTTATTAGTAGTCCAGGGACATAGCCTATTATAGTACGGTGGTCCAATCCTTGTCCTTGTTTGGTTGCAGGATTGGGCTAGGGTACTAAGAATAGGCTATGAACCAAATTGTGTCATGGATGTGACATGCTTAGAGCATGGGGTGGGGAGAACAACAAGTACCGTATTTGGGCTCCTTTGCACTTTCCTTTTGTAACCCGGAAGCTCCGCTGGAGATACGGGCGGTGATGAACCCTATACTACTTGGCGGCCTCTGCCGTTCAAAAGACGACATGCTTTGAGGCCCCTGATTCTCCGAGAGAGTCATGCCAATCCTATTTATGGCCAGATAGCCCACTTGTTAGAAAGTTGTTCTCAAACTGCATTTACTTAGATGGTTAGGAAACTATTAGATATTTAATTCAGTACTTTATTGGCATGCTTTTATGTATCTTATTATGTCCCTCTGAGGACCTGGCCCCTTCCAGGTGTATCTGTTCTTGAGTATTCGCAGGAGCGCAGATTTGGATGGTTGTATATGTTTCGAGGTTGTCTTCTCTTCGAGTCCCATGATTGTTAGCTGGTATTCCTATATTGTGTTTGTTGTGTTGTACTTATATTATATTTGCTCTTATATTTGAGTTGGTAGTGGATTTGTTTCCATCCAACTAGTATCTTTAGATACTTTGTATTGAGATCTAGTTTTATAGACATTGGTTATTTATTTATATTTGATTTTCGTGGATGAGATTTAGATTATACCATATGACTTATGATATATTTATACTAATTGTGGATTTGATATTCATATTACAGCGTACGTATGGGTTTTGGTTTCCATATATTGGAGTTGTCATATCCATGCGGCTGTCATGCTTACGTAACCTAGTCCTACGTATTTTGGGACTGGAGCGTGACAATAACTGAGTATAGAATAGGTTATGATAGGAAAAATAAGAAACAAATAACATATATATATTTTACTAATGTATGCTTACCTAATCATTCAAGAGTGCAAGTGGTGGTTGAGGATTCTAACCGTGGTGATATTGATATTGCTGTAGAAATTATGGTAGGAATAAAATTTGTATGAACAGTAGGAGGAGTAGTATATTTGTATCTATATTGTAGGGATTATCTGTGAACAATGGAAGAAGGGTTGTCTCATGAGAGCTTGTCTTTACTTTTGTATAAAGGAAGAAATCAATTATACATGTGAAAGATTTAGATTTAGTTTAGGGTTTATATGTGCTATGTGGAGTTTAAGGTTTGAAGGCATTGAGATTTAGGGTTTATCATATTGATTTATATGCATGTTAATTATTATTGATGAGCAGTGATTTTTGGTGAAATGGTAATGATGGTTGTATAAAGGAAGACCTAATATTTAATAAGTAATTATTTTTGAGGAAGACATACTTAAACGTGCATGATAACGTTTGCAAAGACCAAGGGGGATAAGGAATGAGCATACCTGAACTACTGAACCACGTGATGAATATAGTAAGAATGAGGATTGGTCGATGATAGTGTACAGATGATTAGTTGATTTGATGTATCGTACCAATAGTCAACCATGGTCAACCCCCTAGCGTCTTGTCCCTATGAGTCGTAGCTGAGACTGAGCATATGTATAGACGTGTGTCACATCCCTGTTTGACGTGTGATAGATTATTGATTGGTTTTGTATCTCATCTCTAGGTACTACGGGACCTGAGGACTTGGACGTGGTACCGGATTCGCGTCATCAGCAACCGGATGCAGGCAAGTGTACCTTGCTACCCTGTATTTCATATTATAGATATTTATTATTTCTTTATATACATTGTGCGCATATTTTTTTTTATGATCGATACTTCACGTCCGGATCACAACCGGGTGCAGACGTTCGTCGTAACGTCTTAGAATAAATGTTAGATGTTCGTAATACCTCGATGTACGTACCTGAGTATATCAATACCCCAGGATACACTCATACACTGTGATCATGCCAGATTCTTGTATCCTGATACTGACATCATGACCAGAGACTGGGACGACCTTAGGGTCGCGTCTGTTGAGTTATTTCTGTGTGTCGAGACTGTTAGATAGAGGTTCAAGTTCAGCGCACAATCGTTGACCGCTTGGGAAGGGGAAGACAGTTACTAGACATTTGGCTTCCTCTGTACGCGATTATATATGTATATATAGTATTTATGTAGTGATCCTGTATCTAGTGTAGTGGTATCACCCGTGTGACTCTTTGCCCGGAGCTGCGGTACGTCCCGTGTGTTTTCGTGTCCGGAGCTACGATTTTATTTTGGATAGCCCACGCGTCGAACATTGTCTTTAAACTGTGTCACACTTAGTTGGTTATACTAGATTATCCCGTTGTTGCACTTGTACTTTCTGTTATACTTGGTATGCTGTATTTTTGTACCTTGTTATGTCCCTCTGAGGACCTGGTCCCCTGCCAGTTTTATAGCATAGACGATTACGGAGCATTGGAGTTGCTGATGGAGTTGCACGTATTGCGGGCATTGTACCAGGTACTCATATCATTTCTACCAGCATTATGGTTATATTATTCTTATTGATTATTCATCTGCTGTGTAGCCTAGTTTTTGTAGACTCACCTCTTCTCGAGTCTACTCGAGTTTGTGTGTTATTGGGCGGCCGACCTTAGCACATATAGCTCTTTCTTGTATACTGTTGTACATTGTGGATTGAGACATAGAGGTTTACATTTATGGGATATCTAGATAGTGCCCTTTATATTATACAGCTTATACGTATTCGAGTCAGACCAGAGTCTGGTCGAATGTATAGTTGGTGTGTCACGTATTCCTGGTCCTACGTATTTTGGGATCGGGGCGTGACAATATTGCACTCATGTGGTATCGCACGAAGTCAAGACTTGCTGTTCGAGGACATACTTGGGAGGCCTTCAAGCAAGGAGAATTTCTTTCCTAACATAGCCTTGGGAGCCTTGGAGAGTCAGTTTTATGACTTGGTTAAAGGGAGCATGTCAGTCGACGAGTACACTGCGAATATTTGTCGCTTGAGTCATTTTGCACATTCGATGATTCGAGACCTAGGAAATCGAGCCCGAAAGTTCAGGAAGGTGCTGATGAGAGATATCAAATATCATACTTTTGGACATCGCACTGCTACCTTTGAGGGAATTTTGATGGATGCTCAGATTATTGATGATGATCTGGACCTCAGGCCCAAGAGAGGATGCGACATTTCAGGAGGAGCGAGTAGTAGCGCGGGACCGACCAATCATCCCCACTTTCAGCAGCAGCAGATACAGTTCCAGCACCACCACCACCCCCACCAGGCACCAGCTCATAGTCATTACCAACAGCACCCACAGAGGCTGGCACAACAGGTCATTCATTGTATATTTTATGGACTAGGATATACCAGGGAGGTTTGTTGAAAGCGGTTGGGAGTACGCCTTTTCTATGGGTCACCCGGCCACCAGCTGAGAGATTGTCTAGCTCGTCCAGCTCAGGGAGGACCAATTAGAGCACTGGTTCAGGAAGCACCAGCGAGGCCACCCGCAGTTCAGCAGAGGGGAACTCCAGTTCCTTCCCAACAACATAGGTTTGCTCAGCAGTAGACGAAAGTACTTGCCTCTAGACATGTCTGAGCATATCATGGCGGTTACATAACTGTTCCAATATAAACATGCGAATAGGAATTTAGTTATGCGAAGGGCGAAGGGCAAACCAAGCGCACCAAGGTTAGCTAGACATTAATATACTGATTCTGAAATGTATTAGTGTACACGTCCAATAATACATATGTCATGAACAAGCTTGATAAAGGAATAAGCTTGCAAAATTAGGCTGTAACAGCAGCATAAGTCAAGGTAGTATAAAATTATAAGTACGCTAGATGATTATGAGAGAAATTTCAAATAATTCAAGTTCACAAAATCTAAGACTCTACAATCTCTACAGTTATCCTACAAACTCCTTGTCTAAGTCGCTAATCGACCAAATAGGGGTGTGGGCCTCTAAGTTCTACAGTCTTAATAAACACTATCGTCTTATGCTAGTATACAGTTAATTTCATTCAGTTATACTTCAATAATAGTCAAGAGGACTATGTGATACAAGGTTGTGAGACACACTATCCAACTTAAAATTATAACTAATACTGTGACAGTCTTAAGGAAAATCTACAAAATAACCTTGTTCTTATAAATAAAGCATGACCTCCTATTGGGGTATATGAGGAAAGAATCTTGGTACTTATTAGGGTCTCCTATTGCATTATATAGGTAATGGTCATCTTAAGTCTTAATCATAGTGCTCATAGAACAAGTGTTAATACTAAGAATGGAAAGTTACTAGTTCTTAAGTGAAAAGAGGATATATCTATATTGGGTTATGGATACGAATTACACGATTTAAAACTAAGGGTAATCATCAAGTTACAATCTACAAGAATAACTCAAAACTATCAAATTCTAACTACCAAGCACAAAATTCAAAGTTCAAGACTTCAACTATAACCCTAGCATGATATATATCCTAACATACAACGAATCACTCGGTCTATAATCAGAAGGTTAGGTGGCACGAATTGAAAGATGAAGAATTGAAGAACATAATTAGTCGTCGCACAAATGTAGCGAGCGCTAAGTTTCCAGAGGAACAAGATATAAAATTATAATAGAGACTCTAGATAATATCATGGTTTCTTAAGGGGAAAGTGGGATACTAATCTCCGTGTTCGAGGTATAATCAAGGAAAATATTATTTTATTCCTTTAGGTTTTCTAAGGTGTTGTCTGCTAAGGATAGAACAATGATTCAAAGTTATGTTTCTCTAATACTATCTCACTTATGAAAGTTAGGTTCAGTCCTAATACTTAATATTGGATTCTATTAATTCTTCAATACTAGTGTCAACCACTATGGTCAAATTTCAAACTAATCATCGTAGTGTTTATACTACTCTCAAGTCATACATAAACACCTCAAGAGATAATGGTAAATTAATCTATAGTTAAGGGATGCTAGGGTTCATTAAGTATTCTAACTCAGTGATGCATCATGATCCTAGTTGTACTCTTAATAGGAAGGTTACCCTATTTATTATCTAACAACAAGGACTTCTATATTAAAAGAGAAGGCTATAATCAAGGAACTAAAAGGGACGCACATGAATCAGGCAGGATATAATTATTCAAATAGAATAGATTGGAAGGAAGATGAGTCATAGTTAGATGTGGATGAGATCCTATACTCTAATCCTATTGGCAGGCTTGCTCGGTACAGTGACGTAACCGAGACAATATGCTCTCGACCTGCATGGGCCACCACAAAAATATGTCACATCCCAGTCTCAAAGTACGAAGGACCAGGACAAGTAAGCATGCCAGCCATTTGAATATGGCACTCCAATGTATGGAAACTATAACACACGTACGCTGTAATATGAATAACAATTCACAAGTGGTAAACATATATATATGTTACAGGGCATAACTAATCTCATCCACATAATCAAATATAAATAAATGACCGGTATCTATGAAACTAGATCTCAATATAATGCATCTAATGATGGTAGTCGGATGGAAACAAATCCACTACCAAACCAGAATATAAGACAAACACAATAAATGCAATAAAAGAATATCAACCAACAATTAGGGCTCAAAGAGAAGACCCCATCGCAATATACGTAGCAAGTTCGGATCTGCGCTCCTACAAATACTCATGAACAATACACCTGGAAAAGGACCAGGTCCTCAGAGGGACATAACAAGATACATAAAAGTATGCCATAAAGTAAATACTATAAAACTCAAGGGTGACCCAACCATCTAGGTGAAATGCAACTTGAGGACAACTTGAGTGTATGGAAAAGTGTATGCTAGACATATGCTGACATAATTTACCAATCGTGACAACTGGCTAGTATATGCCACATATGCCCCCAATACAAGGGCGCAATATATATAATAATGTCCTACCGCTCCGAAGAACGGGGAATCTGCATAGTATATAACGTCCATATCACCCCGAAGAATGTGGAATATGTATAGTATATAACGTCCATATCACTCCGT
This sequence comes from Iris macrosiphon, assembly GCA_036927795.1. Lineage (NCBI taxonomy): Eukaryota > Viridiplantae > Streptophyta > Magnoliopsida > Asparagales > Iridaceae > Iris > Iris macrosiphon. Next base: position 280,577,864 of record JAYESA010000005.1, on the reverse strand, counting down.
CGAGTGTGGAATCTGCATAGAGGAAGTGGGTGTCCCATACGCCTACTATTCGTCCTCCCCGCCCAATAATCTATGTATGTTGTATCCACAACATGCTTCAGCCACTACGTCGAGGCGTCATAACTCTGGATCATAGTCTATCGTTAGAACAATAGCCCAACCTTACAACCAAACAAGGACAAGGAGTGGACCCTCGTACCACGATAGTCTATGCTCCGCCGACTAATAACTTCTAAGTCTTCTAACATGCATCACTATTAGCAGTTATACCCTATCCGTCGTACGCCTGTGCGTACAGGTGACCAACCACGTACGCAAGTCCGTGCCCTATATGAGACTCACAACACGTGTAAGAATGTGTCAAGGCCTGGGGAGTCATACCGATAACTCCACAACCTTAGGTGGGTCTACTAGACACTAGGTCAGACACAAGTCCTAACGTCAACGCATTCGTTGACTGCACCGGAGTCTCTCTCGGACGCGCACAGTTATATAATATAAACATACAACAAAGACAAGGTATACTTGCTTGGCAAGAAGCTGCGTAGTACCAATAACCATCTCTAAAAGTCGCGTAGAACCAATCCAACAAATCTTCTGGGTCAGCGTGCACAGGTACGAGAATTGGGGGTGACTGCTGCGGGTTGTCTGGCAAGAGTGACGGGTCCATGAGGAACACGAGGACGAGGGTAATGGCGATATGATGATTAGGTTATGGTGGTGGTTATATTGATGATGGGGGTTATAATGGTGATGATGATTGCAATGGTGATAGTTATGGTAATGACGACAAAAATGATGATAATGGTGGTGATATGGATGATGACCGGGACGATGGTGATGATGGTGATGACAATAGTGAAGGGGGTGATGATGTGGTGATTGACGTGGATGATGGGAGGATGACTAGGACGATGATGTAGATGATGGTGATGACGACAATGATGAGATGATAATGATGACAATGATGAGATGATAATGACGACAATGATGAGATGATGATGATTACATGGATGAGGATGATAGGGATGATGATAATGTTGACGATCATGATGATGGGGATGATGATGATGTCGGCGACGATGATGATGGTGGTGATTAGGGGATGATTAGGGTTTACGTATTTAGAATGAATGGTGATGATGATGAGTTGATATGAGGATGATGATGATTGTGGGTTGCCGGAGGTTTCCTGCCGGAGTCGGCCAGGGGGAGGTCCAGCGAGGAGGGGGATCGAACAGGGAAAGGAAGGAAGAGGGGATCATGATAATGGTGGTGGTGAGTCGGGTCAGGAGTCATTTTCTCTGGCGAGGAGGAGAATAAGGTGGTGGTGGTTCGACTGGGACGAGGTGGAGATGCTGACAGGGAAGAGGGGAGAGCGGGGTGGCCGGAGGAGGCTCAGGCGAGGCTCGATAGTCTTCCGGGGAAGGTGAGGAGGAGATCTGGCCGGGTCGTGCTCAGGAAGGAGACATCGACGAGTCTTGGGTGGCGTCTGGGATGTTCGGCGGGCTGAGGAACAACAGAGGCTCGGGTGCGGCCTAGGTGCAGCTTTCCCCGCGAGTGCAGGTCGGCGAGGGTGGGTTCAGGTGAACCACGGCTTATGGTCGACGAGGAGGAGGAAGAAGAGGCAGGGTGGATGGTAGGTAGTCGGAGGCGGTGGTGCAGCGGTCCGCTCGGCTGCTCCGGGGGTCGAGGTACAGGGAGGAGAGCACAGAGAGCGGGGTGGTGGTGCTCCAGGCGGGGTCGAAGGGGAGAGGAGGATGAGGGGTTGTTCTCTGAACGGGGTCAAGGATGGCTGGGCGGTCGAGACGTTGGGTTCTCAGGTGGAGGAGTCGAGCCAGGGTCGTCGTTCAGGAGACTGCTATCGTCGAGGTGCTGGTCGAGAAAGTGTGCAGGCGGATGCACGGCGTTGGAAGGAGGGGTACGGCCATGGAGGAGTATGGCGGAGGGGTCGGGAACAGAAAGGTTCGACGATGGTGGAGATGGCTCCAGTCGATGTTGGCGGCTCCAGTGGAAGCTTGACGGAGAAGATGCACAGGGATGGGGAAAGTCGGCTAAGAAGTAAATTTTAGGTTTTAGTTTTAGAAAATAAAGAAGGAAGAGGAAGGTTGCATTTATATATGTGGAATTTGGGGTTTTGTTGACCTAGGAAAACTTGACTTGGTCAACACACTCCTTGGGATGGGCCTTGGGCTTACATGGGGATCTTTGGGAGGGCTACAATTTGTATTAATTAAATACAAGACTAAAATTTAAATAGGGGACGATGTGCGCGTTGCACATTCCAAAAATTATGGAAAAATTCCTATGAAGGGGAAAGTTAGATTTCTTCATATATTGTCCAATGGTGGGGACACCTCAATACATTTTTGCATAAAAGCGCACAACAATTGGAGAAATTGCACAAAGATGGAAATTGAGTATAATTTATTAAATTGAATGCGTACGATATTTTGGAATTAATTAGGAGTACCTGGGAATAAAATTAGATTGGACACAAGTGTCAGGGGCGTAGAGGATACGGTATAGAATATTAATAAATTTGGATTGCACAAATCAGTCAAGATTGTGTTCCCAATTTCAATTGGAACGCAAAAGGGTACTAAGTCGTATTATATTTAGAATTTAATATAAATATCCACGACGAATGTTGTGTGACTAAAATGTAGCACAAGAGAGCACAATTATAAGTTATGCAAAGGTCAGAATGATAGGCGGTCATGTCTAGGACAAGGTTGTGAAGTTTATAAGAAGACAATGGCTAGTGTAGTGCTCCAATTATCGAAGCAACGGTAAGGAGCGCTACGAGTCATAAATAATACAAAATTAATTAAATGTTGTGTTCTAATTCTATTGGAATTCTAATTAGACCTAATTTCTCTATCTGAGCCAAGTAGACCTAATTTTGGGTAAGAGGCTTTACAGTGCTTCTCATAGTTTTGTATCTGTATATTTTGCTCTTATGAATCGTTTAGAGGCAGAACCCTTGGCTAGGACTTGCAAGATCATGACTGGGGGAAGCATTATCCTAGTCAGTGATTGTTGCAAGGATCAGAGAGTTTCATTGGGAGGCCGAGAGTAGAGCGCGTGCTTACTCGTAATACCACTTCCGAGATACGACATTATACTCGTGATGGATTGGTTGAGTAGACATCTTGCTAGTATAGATTATCGTGGAGTCAGAATGATATTTCGATCGCCAGGTGAGCCAGAGTTGAGATAGCCAGAGAAGCAGCAAAGCAAGGGCATCTTTTGTCACGCCCCAGTCCCAAAATACGCGGGACTAAGCCACGTGACAATCGCCAGCTACGACTACCGTAGGCTCTTGTCCAACGGTAAATGTATAATTTGTCTATAGTTGGGTATTCTAGCATATAAATCCTAAGGTTGGCCTATTACTGTATATTAATCCACAAGGGAAATAAAAGCAAGAGAGGACATATAATACTAAATTTGGCCACCCGATAGCATTTATGTTCGAATATGTCCGAGACACGAGAACATGGGTATATAAAAAAAACTAAACTCATAAGAGTACAATACCATGGGTAGCACATATCGTTCCTCATGAAAACATACAAAAAGTAAATACGAAAGATAAAGATAACGATACGATGTGAGGGTACCCACGGCTGTACGGGTACTGGCGTGTCAACCTGACTCCTCGGTGGTGTTATAGATGAGTTAATCCTCTGTCACTTACTTCCCTGAAACCTGAATATACAAATCCATCCCGTCAATTTGGGAAGAGCGAGGGTCCAAAAGAAGCTGCAATCATAACATTATATCAAACACAAATATATACATAGGTATGTAACTAAGTCCATCCAATCAATTAAATTATAACAAAAGCTACAATAAGGTATGGGTATGAAGTAAATATAATGTACTAAAGACATGAGTTAAGGTATTTGGTAAAAAGTTTATACCTACGTGCGGTAATGCCTGCATATGAGTTACATAAAAATAATACATATACACAAAATAACTGTAGATAAGAGAACATCCAAGTATTGTAGTGAGAAACCAAAGTGCAAACATCAAAGGTAATCTAGTTTTCCCAAAATATTGAAATTAAGCTGTTCTAAATATGCAAGTCAAGCAAGCTGTCCAGAATACAAGTCAACAAGCTTTTCCAAGTCAAGTCAAACAAGCTGTTCCAAATTAAGTCAACAAGCTATTCCAAGTCAAGTCAAGCAAGTTGTTCCAAATTTAAATTAAAGTTTCCAAAAATTCCGGAAGAGTCTCCTTTGTAATTTTTATGTTTCCAAACCTGCAATTACACCACTTTACACAATATTTTACCCCATATCCAATCCACGTCTACAACGCAACCTGCCAGACTCACAGATATATCCATAAGATAGCCATCAATGGTACAACCCACCGGATATACAACAATATCTCAAATATCATCTATGACTATACAATAAAGGTAATAAAGCAACTAACAAAAGAAGGTATGGATAGTCTATCTAACATGATTGTGCACTAGTAATACAAGAAAATAAATAATAGCTACGTCATTTCTAATCTACTGCCACCCCTATATACATATATGGTAAAAGTACAGTTATGGGAATGGGATTACCCAAGTATTCAAGTTAACTAAGTGTTTTTATACAGAATTGGTGGTCTAGGAAACACAGGCTATGCTAACCACTATAATCTAATTAAAAATCAATTATCATTAAATAAATAACACTGCTTACTCAATTAACTTAGGATATACTTACGGTTGCAATTAAATATACCAAGATGAATGAAGGCACTTAAAGCCATAGTTATGAGTTAGCTTAATTAATCGATCAAGATAATTGGGTTATTTAATCAAGTTGAGGGAAATTAAAATGAACTAAGTATGCATTTAATTTATGTTTGATTTACTAGTTATGGGTTGTGAGTGACCACTCGCCTGAGGGTGATGATACTGAATCTGCTCACGGTCATAATGCTCAAGTCCACACTATGACGCACCCGTCCCACTCTACTGGATCAAGCACAATGCAACCTGCTCAAATAACCTGAATCCTCAAGCTACAAATACCCAAGTCCTGCTCCCGAAGCCTTGCCTGAACGATCCAATGAGCCTAATTTTAATAATAATATAATATCAAGTTGGTCATTACGCTAAGTACATACAAAAGTACATCTATACATCTATCCTAGGAACTAACTCAAGTAAGGGGTTCTAACTAGGTCAACTAGGAGGGTTGACTAGGTAAGCATTATAATAAATATGTAATCATCAAATCGTATAACGTCCTCCAACACTACCCTCAAACACTAATATTCATCAAGTGTGAATTTGGTCAAATGCAAATAATGTCCATCCTCAACCCGTGTCCTCAACGTATTTCATAGTTGCCAAGCCATTATCACCTTTCTTTCATATACTCCCATTCATAGTTTCCCATAAAACTAGTAGGACACATTCTAATACACACACTTAAACACTATAGGTAATTGAGATCCTCGTCCCAAATAAACCTATCCATTCTAAAAACATGTCAGGGAAGTAGTGAAGGTCCTTTTAGACACACCGATATCTTTTCTCATTCTCTCTTATGCATTCAAGAAAACCTAATCCCTCCATGATATATAAGACCATTAAAAATACCTATACAATAACTCATGCTAAACTATAAAAACCAAAACAAAACAGATAGAAAGAACGAGTCATGGTGAGATCCATACCCACAAGGAAAGAGGGAAGCTCGATTCGATGGAGGGGTATTGTACTGCTGGTGGTGGTAGTGCGACGGTGTTGGCTGCTGCTGTTGTCGTTAAGAGGAGGTGAGAAGATGGTCGAGGGGGTAGTAGGTTTGTTGTTGTCGTAAGGGGATAGGGGATGGTGGTGTTCGTGGTGATGATAGGGGAAGGGGTGATGGTGTATGCAGTGGTCGTAGTGGTGGAGGTGATGGTTATGGTGGTGGTCGTGATGATAAAAGTGGCAGGGGTGATGGTGTAGTCAGTGGCCTTGGTGGTGGAGGTGAGGGTGATGGTGGTGGTCGTGGTGATAATAATGTATTCAGTGGTCATGGTGGTGGAGGTGAGGGTGATGGTGGTGGTCATGATAACAGTGGTGGCTATGGGTGATGGAAGTGGCAGTCCGGTGGTGGAGGTAAGGGCGATGGTGGTGGTCGTGGTGATGAAAGTATAGTCAGTGGCCGTGGTGGTGGAGGTGAGGGTGAGGGTGATGGTGGTGGTCGTGGTGACAGTGGTGGATGTGGGTGATGGAAGTGGCGGTCCAGCAGTGGAGGTGAGGGTGATAGTGGTGGTCGTGGTGATGACAGTGTAGTCAATGGCCGTGGTGGTGGAGGTGAGGGTGATGGTGGTGGTCGTGGTGATAGTAGTGGCACTGGGTGATGAAAGAGGCTGTCCGGTGGTGGAGGTGAGGGTCGGGGTAATGGTAGTGGTGGTGAAAAACAAGAATAAGAATGGTGGTGAAGAAGAAGAAGAAGAATGAAGAATGAAGAATGAAGAGGAGGAGAAGAAGAGAATGGAGAGGCAAAGTTCAACGGTGAGAGAGTGAGGGGAGGAGAGAGAGTGGGGTATATTTAATGAAGAAGGGAGTATTAGGATTAGGGCCGGCTAGGTTCCCTAGGTTTGGTGTGGGTTTCCATGAAAGAATATATGGAGGTTATGTGTTAGAATTTGAATAGAGTGTGGAGATTGATTGTAGTTTATGATGAATAGTCACATACAAATAAAGAGTCAATAAGTGGGGCATATGACTGGTCAAGCATGCCATGGGGTTTCCTTCATTTGATTTGCTCCTATGGGGGATTGCCACCTAGCATTATATTTACACTTAGGTCCCTAATATTAGGCTGTTTAGAAATAAAAGAAAAAGAGGAAGAATTTGATGTAAAAAATTGGTGTTTGCTATTTTGTAGGATGGAGAGGGTGTTGGATGTTTTGTATGAGCCTCATGATTGGGTGTGAGAGTTAAGTTGGGGTTGGGTCTAGTTTTGGGCTAGGTTGAGTCAGTTGCTCCCAAATTAAATAAAACTTGTGTCATTTGTGTTCTAAAATAAATTAGAAGTGCATGGAATCTAAATTGGGGGTGACACAAGTGTCATGGACGTAGGAGACTCGGAATAGATTATCATCAAATATTGGTTTGCAAGAATCGGGTCAAGGTTGTGTCTCCAATTTTGATTGGAACGGACATAGGTACAAAGTCTAGGATTGAATTCAGATAATTGTGATGAATATTGTGTGATTAAAATAACGCATAAGAGAGTGTAATTATGAGTGAACAAATATTAGAATGGAAGACTGGTTCGTCTAGCTCAAGGGTGCAAAAAATTATTGGAAGGTAAAGACTAGGGTTGTGCTTCAAATATTGTAGCAACGGTAAGGTGTACCTAGTGTTACTATTATAGAAAGATTTTTATTAAACCCTATTTTCTAACCCTATTTGAATCCAAATTAACTCTAATCTCTTGCTACACCAAGTATACCTAAAATTCAGTTAAGGAAATTTACATCCTACCCACCTTATAAGAATTTTGTCCTCAAAATTTCTAAAAGGTAGGTGCACGATATAGAAATAAACAAACCATTATTAAAGAAAATACATTAAAATAAATCTTGCCAATCGAGTCGAGCTCGTAAAGATACCACCGCCAGGTATCGTCCATCTCGTCTCCTGGGTAGACTCGTCGAAGGAATAAATCTTCCAAGTGATTCGAACTAGACAGATAGTCCGACCTTTCAACATATTCTCATGACAGCCCAAAAATTTAAGCTGCTCTGAATGATAGTCTGCACCCTCAACCAATCTCACCAAAAGTTGTCCAAGTCTTAAACTAAATTATGATATTCGATTGTGATATCGCCACTCGTTCTTACGAAGACCAAGAGAAGACTTGTGCCCGAAGACGAGAGATGAAGAAGTTAAAAGGTAGGAGTATGCAACACATAAGAAGAACTTCAATAAAGAATGCAAAGATAAAAGGTAAGGGATGGAAAGGCAAAGGAACTAGATAATGAGCAATAACAAAAATTTTTGCCACAGTAAAAGCTTGATATGAATATTAATCAAGCAAGAATAAGAATCAAATTAAATTAAATTAAATCAAATATTCACATATATGGAGGAGACTATTGTAATGGTTACTTGCAGTTACTCCCAAAATATGTAGTCATGGTCCTACTATTGATAGTATTGATCAGGGTGATAATGCATACCTTGTTAAAACTGGTGAGCCTGAACCATGGATCGTAAATCCATCTGGTCTACTGTCGGAGCTACTACTAACCTGTCATATTGTGAAAACTCTACTGCCCCGTGACCAGTTCCTCCATATATCAAATATTGGTTGTACAACCGATAATAGTTCTTTTGATCATGTCCTTTCTTCCCGTAATACTTGCTTACCACTGGTACAATCTCTCGGTGTTGATATTGTTGTAGTGGATGATATTGGACTCCCCAAAATTCTATTTTTCTTGGTGCCACTGGTAGCTTTCTAAATCTGTATTGTGCTACAATATGATCTGACTTACAGCAAAAAGTACAATAGGCAAGAGCAATCTGCTGGGATTGGTGGAAATAATACGTCGATCCTGGTATTGAGTCCATGACAGTCTATGTTGTCGGCAATAGGGGTAATCCTCCAGTGAGTCGCTTCTGCTCCTCTTCGTCTCTTATCTTTCTCAAGTTGTTCTCCTGGTTTATGGCTTCGTCCAATACGGCCTCAAAACTAGTAATTTGCTAAATTGGTATGTATGGACGAAGCTCCAATCTGAGTCCTCCCTAAAATTTCTCTGCTCATTCTATCTTTGTCGGCACTATGAAAGGTGCAAATTTACTAAGCTGACAAAACTCTGTTGAATACTCTCCCACAGTACGATCATCCTGCTTCAGGTTGGTAAATTTTTCTCGTAGCATAGGTCTGGCCGTAGAGAAGAAGAATTTTCTCTTGAACATCTCAATGAAAGTATCCCAAGTGATAGTTGAGGCGAGTCCCTGTTGTGTTGCACTCCACTAATCATATGTTATATCCTTAAGCTGGATGCGAACTACTGAAATACGTTCCTCTCGAGGTATCTGAGCTGTCTCTAATAGGATCTCCATATCTTGTAACCAACGGTGGGCAGCAAGTGCATCCTTTGTGCCGTCGAAGGTAGGAGGTTTAAGTTGTTGGAAGGTTATCACACTACTGGGATATTGGCATTGGGCCATCCTCTTGATTGCTGCTTATGTCATCATCCGAGAATTCTATATTCCTTATTATAGGAGGTCAATCTGACGTTGCTGCATTTCCATCATCCTTTGCATCATCATCATCGTAGCCATCAAATAGCCATCAGTGGCTTGCAGTTGTGGTGCATGTGCTTGAAATGATCCTTCCTATGTTTCAGATTATGTGTGCGATGTTGCTGGGGCACGAGTATCCATCTCTCTGAACAAGAAAGAGATGAGAAAGATCATAAATAATTATAAGAATCCAATGGTAGGCGATAAGTGAAAGATATTTGGGAAATAAAAACGGACAAGATATTTCAAAAGAATTTTTAAATTTGGTTTATATATTGAGATCCTAACACCCAACAAATATCAAATGAGACATGCATGGGCAACCACTAAAACCTTGCCACGCCCCAATCCCAAAATACACGGGACTGAGCCACGTGACAATGGCCAACTACGACTACCTTGGACTCTTGCCCAACGGTAAAAGTATAAGCTGTCTATAGTTGGGTATTCTTGCATGCATATCCTATGGTTGACCTATTACTGTATCTCAATCCACAAGGGTAATAAAAGCAAGACAGGACATATAATACTAAAGTTGGCCACCCGACAGCATTTATGTTAGAATATGTCTGAGACACAAGAACATGGGCATATAAAAAAAACTAAACTCATAAGAGTAGAATACCATGGGTAGCACATATCTCTCCTCATAAATAGATACAAAAAATAAATACGAAAGATAAAGATAATGATACGAGGTGAGGGTACCCACGGCTACACGGGGACTGGTACGTTAACCTGACTCCTCGGTGGCATTGTAGTTGGGTCAATCCTCTGCCACTCACTTCCCTGAAACCTGGATACACAAATACAGCCCGTCAATTCGGGGAGAGTGAGGGTCCAAAGGAAGCCGCAATCATAATAGTATATCAAACACAAATATATACATAGGTATGTAACTAAGTCCATCCTGTCAATTAAATTATAACAAGAGCAAGCTACGATAAGGTACGGGTATGAAGTAAATACAATGTACTAAAGACATGAGTTAAGAGATTTGGTAGGAAGTTCATATCTGCGTGCGGTTATGTCTTCCTATGAGTTATATAAAAATAATATATATACATATAATAATGGTAGATAAGAGAACATCCAAGTATCGCAGTGAGACACCAAAGTGCAAACAACAAAGGTAATCTGGTTATCCCAAAATAATGAAATCAAGTTGTTCTAAAGATGCAAGTCAAGCAAGTTGTTCGAGTGTCCCGCCCCGATCTCCCGCAGGCTAATCGGCCATCCCCACTAGGCGAGAATCACCGTACCAGCGCTCCCGTAAAATGATCGCTTTGGCCCATCTGGGCGTGATACCATACGAGCGTGAGCCGCGCCCGTGCAAGGCCGTGGTTCATTGGCTGGCGGTAAGAGGTCTAAGCCACAGAGTCGCACAGATTATCCGAGTGCAGCAGAGTCATAAATGCATAGTCGATTGATAACAAGTTCACTGAGTCGACAATAGCGGAAGCATTAAATAACACAAGTTGAAGTAAAGCAAACTATTTATTGATATAAATAAGTGTTACAGGCAGCGTATAGCCGAGATTACAAGTCGCTCAAGCCTCTCTCTCTGAAATAGTAAAAGTGTGCCAAGTGGCTATAATTTTTGGAATGATGTAGAGATGATGTTCCAATATTATATCTTGTATATGTGCTTCAGTTCTGGATCACAATGCTCTAAGGATTTGGATTTGACTTAACTCCTAGCACACACGAAGGAGGTATCCACACCGAACGAGGTTCTCTCGCACCCTGTAAACAACCTGGTGGATTATCAGTACACGAATGCACTGGTGGAGAGGCTACTCGTCCGCTCGACAAATCCAAACACATAATATAGGTTTCGTACATCAACTATTATATTGTTTTTCTAGTTGCCTTAGGATCAGTTTTATGGCAAAGATTGAATAGCCTAATTTATGTGGCAGTGCGTCGTGTGATATAAGAGAAAACACGGCAAGACTTACCAACTTACCATTTGTCCTTCCATGTCCAAGGCAAACAAGTTAATTTAAGCACGAGCAGAAATAAATATTTAGGGATAATAACATAAGCAAACAGCATGTTATGAACGAGACCATATTTTGGGTGCTCAGTTATTCTCGATGAGATGCAATGACTCACACGCGGATAGCTGCTAAGTGAGGATGACTTATCTATATGAACAATAGGTCGCTGGCATAGCCATAAAGGACGAGTTTTGGTCGTGATGAGGATAGAATGCAACGAAAGCACAAGAGGCGATATAAACCATCCCAACACAAGAGACTATTAGCCTATTCTGCAAAGGTGGTACGGCATTAGCGGAGATGCCACTCAGCTCATACAAGAAGTCTGCATAAGTTGCATCTGGATCAGGTCAGTCCCAGTACCCCAGTGACCATCCGTGGAACTATACCTCGTTTTCGAGTTGTCCGTGACATGCAGGTCTCTAGGGTTATCCAAATTTATATCTTTCACAAGATAATCCATAACATGAGTACAATCTATAATTTCTGCTCCGAATGAGTATTTCTCCACGAGCTGGGATTCTTGGCTTTGCTTTACAGGATTCCCATTCAGAGGTAAACTTGATATGATTCCAGTTCAGTATTCACTTTCCTTTATGCATGCCCCTGGATTGGGGATTGCCTTGGTGACCTAACGGTCCCGGATATTTGTAGGTTCAATTTTATAGAAGAGATATTTGATAGCCTTCTGGCTAACTAGAATGCATGCACGATACGAATAAATTTAGATATTTGTAAGCAAGCAAGCATGCGTTTCTAAGGAACTCAAGCAAACACGTTGGCTCAAGTCCGAAGGTAAGATGAGAGGTAAAACCGTAAGGGACTTTCCGAACGACATAATCTAGGGTAGCGTGCGAGGGTCTGAATATAAGGAATATTTCATTTTCATGTTCTAGCACAAGCAACACAAGTTGGAATTATTCCCTTAGCTTGGTGCATTGTATTCTTATTATGATACAGGGGGTGATTCACCTAGCGACTAGCATGTATCGTTCCATATTTTAAGTGTGCTGGCTAAGCAAACACAAGTTCACCGTAGCCACCCACCTTAGCGATGATTTGTCTCAGTTGAGCGATACGTCGAACAAGCCTCTGAAAGCCTAAGACGAACTCCTGTAGGGACAAGTCTGGATACCTTTTACCTTAAAGGAGTATTCTCGCCTGAGCAAAGTGGGTCGGGATATTGCACTTTTATCATTTAAATCGGCAGTCCGCTTGAGCGGAACGGGGTGTTACATCATACCTAACTTAGAAAAAGTCTCATCTTCGAGACTTACTGAGGACAAGACGTACTAACGCATTATGGAATTTATTCCAAGAGTAGCAATCGATACCATTAAATCCAATTGAACATAATCTCCTACTCGATTCTTTCGTCATGTATATTGAGTCAGTCTTATTTGCGCCTTAGCATGGGACATATTTCTTAATGCAAAGTATCATGAGCCACACCCAAAAAATTGGGCATGAGCCATGGAACGTCCAGCCTACGTCGCAGAATCGGCGGTAGAACGATGTAAAGATCTATTCTAGGTCACAATATCTATATCTCACAAAACTTGTCAATATAACTTCTCCAAAAGGAGGGCAACTATACAATATATATATGAATACTTAATCACAATAACTAGGGAAAGAGTAAAAGCACGATAAGATATCATAAAAAAACGAGAACCAAAGATAGAAAGTACAATAGCCAAAATATACAGTCCAAGTCTAAAGTCTACAACATCTCACAGAAACAAAATAATAAATATAGTATAGTTATCCAAAATATCAACTGGGAACAACCCAAGAAATCCCACCTAGCTAACTAGGGTGCCAACGGTGTCTCCTCGACGGGCGCCTCCTCAATCTCTGGGTCACAACACTCCTCGACGCCCGGCCCATAGAATGTCGAGCAAAAATCCTCAGGATCCTTTGGAAAAAATATGCCCAGTCAGGACTGGAGCGAAGTACATAAATCTGAAAGCAACTCCAAATACATGGTAAGGTGTATATGACTAGCAATAGAAAAGTATACAAGATTCACAAAAAAATAAATACATGGTAAAACAGATAAAGTAGCTGCAATATAAAATGGAGAGCAATACAAGTAGTAGAGAAGTAACTGCATATGAGAAAATAGGAATACTAGCTAAGTGCCTTGAGCACAAGTTCGTTATGTGATCGACTTAGGTTGCACATGAATAATCTATGATAACTTCGTTATGCGTGAGTTGTATAACCGACATACACATGAATACTGTTTGGCTTTGATCATATAACCAACTCTTACTCGCCTCCCCCACTAATACTCTTGGATCAAACCATGACACGCTATGTACATGATAAATAACTCGCACACATGAAGGCGAGAGTACATGAAGCACATGGTAGAACATGAGAATCAATACCCGAAGCACATGATGAAATACACGTGATAGAGTAGCCGCTGAACACGGTAAGGGGGATAACATCTCATGACGAGATCCAACTAATATCAGCTCATGAAATAATGTATCAGAATCAAGTATTACAGTTCTAGAATAATTGATATAAATACTATCATGAAATAGAAATGATCAGAGGTAGGTACTCGCCTGACGTCCTGAGCAACTGATAAAGATCGAGATCCAGACTGGCGTTGCAAGAACCTATTACAAAAAGCAAGGTTAAACGGGGCTCTAAAGAGTAAAACTGATATAAAATAATTAAAAACAAGGTTCTAGGGTTATTCTAGGTCGAACGGGTCAAACAGGTGAAATTTGGGTCAAAAAGTCAACCCAGGGTCCAAAAAGTCAACTTTAGGTCAAAACTAGGTCAAAAGTTGACTTTTGTGGTCAACGAGGGCAATTATGGTCAACGCTGGGTCAAACTAGGGTGCCCCTAAAATTTTAGGTCAAAACTAGCTTATTAAGCTAGTAAACCCTCAAACTCGCCTCCTCGAGATACCAGGATACCCTTGGTATCCGATACCTCGACCTAAGCTACGCACCCCGCCTATATCCGCTAACACCTATGCTAACACGCGTAATTATATATACCAATACATATAAAAACAACTCTAAACTCAAACCTAGGCAAATGCTCAAAAAATTTACTCCGATACTCAATACCTTGGATATCTCAAGGTATTGAGATACCTTGATATCTCAAGGTATTGAGATATCCACTAATACCTCACAAATACTACTAACTAGCTATCTATCTAGCATATACATATATAACTAGCTATATATATAGGCTACTATATATATATACAAACACACAGGCATATATCTACATAACTATATATATATCCACACATACACACATATATATAACCAAACTCATATATATCTAACTATATCTATATAT